>JAOTQQ010000041.1:66662168-66705038 GCA_026546715.1 Gallinago undulata
CCCCCCCCCCCCCCCCCCCCCCCCCCCCCCCCCCCCCCCCCCCCCCCCCCCCCCCCCCCCCCCCCGCCCCCCACGGCACAGGGTGAATGCCCCGACAGGACAGGGGGGAGGGCCCTGAGCCCAGCCGACAGGGACGACACAACACGACACACGGGGACGAGGCACCCGACAGCTACAGCTCCTGCCACGGGCCTGGAGGTGGGACGAGAGGGGCTCCGGGGGGAAAGGCCTAGAGATAAATAAATACCTGCTCAGCTGGGCCCCCTGCCCACTGCCAAACTCATCACACAGCCCGGGATCCCCCGCTGCCCCCAGCAGCAGACAGCACCCTGCGAGAGCAGCGTGGAGAGACCCTCCAGCCTGATGCCACCTCCCACCCCGGACACCCCCCACCAGCCAAGGGGCAGCCCTGGCCCATGAACCCCGCTGCCGTCACCGAGCTCTCCGGGTGCAACCAAACTGCTCCATGAATTAACCCATTAAGACTGTCCTGCTGCTCCGTGCCCGTTCCTCAGGGGTGGAAGGGATTTGGGTCGCTGTGAGCACAGGAGAAAGTGTGGTTGTCATTCACCTACAAGAGCAAACGGGATGGGAAAGGTGGGTGTTTGCTCGCCAGCAGCTCTGCAGGGCTCCTGAGACTGGGAGGGCCTGGGTTTGCACTGGTGAGGTTTTACTGGTGGTGTTTATGTCATTTTCTTCTGGATAAACACTTCCCTGAAAAACACCCCAGCTAGGTCAGAGCGTTGAAGAAGTGATATGGTTGTGGCTCCATCAGCGCCTGGGATGCCAGAGCAAAGGCTCGGAGCAGAGGTTCCACAGCGGGTGCTCAGTGCAGCACTTACAGTTGGGGATAATGACCTGGAAAATATAAAATGCAGCCCAAGTTTCCAATTTCTCCCCCTAGATGCCGAGTCGGCAGTAAAAGCGCTGTCTGGCCTGGCGGGCAGCCCCCACTGCCGCACCGCGCCGGGGAGAGCCTGGGCTCTGCCCCCCTCCACCCTCCGGCAGGGCCGTAACTGCTATTTTGTGCGTTTTCCACAAAAGGTCTCCACACCTTTTCCAGCCCGATTTGGGAGTTTGCTCGGCCGGGAGCTGCCTTGGGAGGGATGGGGCTGAGCCGGATGGGTCCCTGGGGGCAGCCACCCAGAACGAAACGCTCTCGGTAAGAGGACTGAAAGAGCTGAGAATAAGGCAAATAAGTTAAGAGCGATGGAGTAACTCCCAGCCCGCAACGCATTTAGTGCAGGGAGCGAGGGGAAGCAGGCTGGCCTTCCCTATCCGACCTTCCCTTACCTTTCTGAGATGACCAAGACTAAAAGAAAAAATTTAAAAAGTACGAACAAAAAAAAAAGAAGAGATAAGAAGGAGCAGCTTCCTAGCGTCTCCCTAGAGATGTGACACAACATAAAGCTGCAGGGGCTGCCCCAGGACACCGAGGGTCAGCTGGAGCAAGGCGCCAGCCCCGCGCCGGGGGCTGTGACACCAGCGTGCTGCGCTACGGGCTGTGCAAGGTACACAACTTGTTCACCAGCTTCTGTTCACCTACGTCTGTCTCGCTGCGAGCTGTTCATCGGTGGCCGAGCACTTTAATCTGCACTCCACAGCTCAAGGTAGTTTCAGCAGGAAAAAAATAATAATAATAATAAAAAAAAATAACCCCACCACATTAAATTCATTTCCTGCGTCTGGTTTGTGCACTCTCCAAAGCGAGTGTTCCTAATGCCCCAACGTCACCATGGAAATCTCACAGGTTACTGGAAACGCATCGGCCGGATTCTTTGTCTCAGAGCCCCTTGTCTCCAAACCTTGTTCTGAAGGAAGACGCAGGACAGGCCTGGGGGGGGTCCCACCTCACCGCACGGGCGCTGGGTGCGGCGTCCCTCCGCACACTCTCCCACCCTGCCCAGGCCAGCCAGGAGAGAGGGGGTGCGTGCCCCGGGGACAGCTCCTCCTTCCCCAGAGGAGTCCCACAGCCGGAGAGCTAACCACGACAACTACACGTTAGGGAGGATGAGGTTGGACTGTCCACCAGGCCGCCTTGAGCACTACGAGTCCCTTTTTTAGCCCTTTCTCTGCTGCTCAGGGTTTCCTCTCCCTCAGTTTGTTCCCGTTTTGTTCCTCCAGCACCGATGAGTGTCCGTCGCCATTGCTCAGGCATTTGTCCTTCTCGTGTTTGTGCTCCTGCTTCTGCCGCCTGATCTCCTTATACCGCAACGTGATGTCACTGGGAAGGAGAACAGACAGATGGGAACTGGGATGTGAATCAACCATCAACCCAACTCTGATAAAACCCATCACCAACCCATGTCTCTAAGCACTATGGCAACCTGGCTTTTAAATTCCTCCAGGGATGGGGCCTCAACCCCTGCCCTGGGCAGCCCATTCCAATGTGCAATAACCCCTTCAGTGTAAAAATTTTCCCCAATCTCCATCCTAAACCTCCCCTGGTGCAACTTGAGGCCATTTCCTCTTGTCCCATCACCTAGGACTTGGGAGCAGAGACCGACCCCCCCTGGCTACAGCCTCCTTTCAGGGGCTTGGAGAGAGAAGGTCTTCCCTCAGCCTCCTCTTCCCCAGACTGAACCCCCCCTGCTCCCTCAGCCTCTCCTCACAAGACTTGTGCTCCAGACCCCTCACCAGCTCCATTGCCCTGATTTGGCTCTGATTGACTTGAAATGCGTGCTTCTTGCTATTCTTGCTAATATTGCTATTATCACCTCTTTTGGAAGCGTAACACGACAACAAGCTCAAGAGGAGCAAGCACTGCTGTGGCACAGGGGCTCCTCCCCAGACTGCTGTGGTTCTTGCAGGCTCTCGCAGCTGCTTTCCACTGACTGGCAGAGAGCAGCACCCAAACCACACACACCTTCAACCTGGCCCTTGTCACCAGCACAGCCTGGACAATTGTCAGAGCAGCCTGTTCTCCCAGTGAAGCCTCGAAGCTTCTCAGTCTCAGCAAACTTAGAGCCCAGATCTCAACAAGCCACTGATCTCCTCTGCTGTCTCACCCACCCGGGAGGACCAAGCACGGTTCACCTGCTCTCACACCAGCACCAACACAACGGCCAGACAAAGACCAACACAACGGCCACACAAAGACCAAAGCTACCAGAGGCCCCATCCAGGAAGAAAACTGCCTGGGTCAGGCACAGAAACAGCCCTGCTCATCGAAACGCAGCACAGCCGCCGCTTACCGGATGAAGAAGCGCCAGGCCGTCCAGGTGAGCACCAGTATGATGCCCAGGATCCAGCACTGGGTGATGTAGAAAGGGAGAGAGAGGGTGAGCGTGTAGGGATCGTACTTCACCACGATCAGGAACTCCGTGGCAGTAATAGCAGCAACCAGCCAGGCCTGCTGGCCCAGCTTCTTGTGGAACTTCCTGCAAAATAACGGCACGGGTTAAACAAAAATGCTGCTAGAAAATTGGGCAGAGAAATATTCACAAGAAGTCAGCTGGGGGAATAATTTCACTCAGCTTTGCACAGTTCTAGAAGTCTAGTTTGGATTACACATGTACTAAGCCCATCCGGGATGACAACTTACTTAGATTTCCTCACAGAGGCTCTGAAAACACATGAAAAGTTAAACTCCCTCATCCTGTGACGCGAGGAAGTGTCCCCATTTCCAGGACATTGGTAAAAACACATAAAACAATTATCTAACCAGCCTGAGATGAGCTGAGCTTCAGGGCACGGTATGAAATAGAAGCTCGACTCCTAGGTTTCCTCTGCAAACGTCAAGTCAGACTGCTGGAAACATATTTAACACCTATATAACTGCATTCTGAACCTTACTGTCTTCCCCAAAAGGTATTCAGTGAGCTGTCACTAACAACCTCTGAAGGGCTTTTAAAAGAAGAAAGCTTAACAGCAAACAGGGAAGATGCTGGAAGGCAGGACAGCACCACCCCGGGGCAAACAGGGAATTGGTATCCAATGCCCAGGGCTCCTTTGAAGCAGCAGCAGTCGATGAGAAGCTGCCCTGGACTCATCAATCAGCAATGCTGGAAATCACACCGCAGAAGCATCAATTCCTCTATTCAGAGGGAGAAATGGGAAATACACCACCTTTTGGGTCACCTCTTCCTGCACAGGAAACGCATAAACCCAACCCAGCTCCGCGGCTCCCGCAGGAACCCCCCTTCACCCCCACGGGTAACAGCCTGCGAGACAAACCCAAGTGTTTCATCTAAACCACTTCTTGACCTCGTCTGGTCACGTCTTTCTAGAGATGAGAATTTTACAGCTCACTGACCCGACGGATGGGATGATTCACATGTCAGGAATCAAATGGGGGGGTCTGTTTGGGCAACAGAACAAGCCCCCTTTTTAGGCGTTGGGCTGCACTGCAATCCTGCCACCACAGCCCCGCGGGGGCAGGCTGATGTGCCCTTCAACAACACTTGGCAGACTAAATTGTATTCTTCCATCACCCATCCCCTGCGTCTAAAATGGGATTTTATTCCCTTCAGAGGAAAGAAAAAGCTACTACAAGCAGTATGTATTTTTACTTTTTTTTCCCCCCCAAAGGCATGATTTAATTAAATGTTTCCTGAAATCCAAGTGATCAGAAATGAGGAAGACTGAACGTGAAAAAAGCAACGCTCTCGACCACCACAATCACCAGATGTTCCACAAGCAAGCACATACCACTAACCTTTCTCAGCAGCCTTCAGATGGTGTCTTCTACTCAAAAAAACACCCAAAGCAGGTTTTTGGTGGACTTTCCTGCTAGCCCTA
Organism: Gallinago undulata; assembly: GCA_026546715.1. Taxonomy (NCBI): domain Eukaryota; kingdom Metazoa; phylum Chordata; class Aves; order Charadriiformes; family Scolopacidae; genus Gallinago; species Gallinago undulata. The sequence goes on from JAOTQQ010000041.1 coordinate 66,666,909, forward strand.
CACCTACTACCTTAATTATTTGTATGTCTCTGGAGATGCCCCAGACAAACCACGCAAATAGAAGTGCCACCAACTAAACGTACAGGTGGCTGCTCTTTTTGCCTTGTTATTCCTCATTCTGCCTTTGTTCTGTCTCTGCTTTAACCAGAGGGCCCTGCCCTCTCTCCTAACCACAGCACGCTCTGAAGGATGTTTTCCTTCCATTCCTTCCTGTTTTGTCCCGCGTACTGTTATTCCATTCCTGCCACAGCCCGAGAGGTGGAGTGAGACCCACCCAGAAAGAATTCACCCTTCTTTGGAGATTTTCAAGACCCGCCTGGATGCAGTCCTGAGTAACATGCTCTAGCTCTAGGCAATCCTGCTTCAGCAGGGGAGTTGGACTAGATGACCTCTATGGTCCCTTCCAACTCAAAAAAAAAAAATTCAGTGAAAATTCAGTGAAAGTGGCAGAACTAGGGAGATCAAAGCCATGTAAGAGATGCAGGGAGGGCAGGGGAGAGGGCTGGAGGTGTTAAACTGACCTCTGCAGCGCTTGCAGGGCATTGCAGCGCCGGGAAACCCCGCTCTGCTCTGTGCCTGGGGTGATGCACAGCCTCCTGTCCGGAGGAGGATATCAGCTGGGATATTCAGCAGGCAGGGGAGCTCTTTGGGACAGATTTTCTGGCTGCTTTCGCCACGTGGTGAATGAAACAGAAGCCACCTCACAAATCCCCGATGAGGATTTCCTCTGCCAGGTGGAGGAAAGAGCCTGTCCAACGCACTGCCACCTCCAGCTGGGACAATGCCCCCTTCAGAATGGGCCCCGGGAACCTCCAGAGGTGCTGGGGCAGAGGGAGCTGTGACTGCTCCTGTACTCCCAGCTCCTCTTCCCCTCTTCCCACCCAAACCAGCAGCTGCACTGGGAGAGCACCATTCCTTCAGAGGAGTTCTCCTATTGCTCAGACAAATCTACTCCACTTCTTGGTACCTGGGAATAGGTGTCATCAGGGAGAGCGAACAGCTTCTCCTCCCTCTCCTGAATCCAGGGCACTCATTGGAAGTCAAGCACACCAAACACACAGCTTACTGAACACGATGCCCAAGAGTCCCCTTTGACACCAATGCATAAGTTCAAACTACACAAAATCATCCAAACACACTGGAAAAAGAATCCGATGCAGTAAATCGGTGTAGGCAACTGCTGATGCAGACGGGATGAGCACATCCCATTTTCAGAAGTACCCTGCCTGGACCAACGCGGATGGATGGCCTTCAGGAACTGCTCCAGGTGGCTCATCTGGTGTGACAGATTAAATGGGCAGAAACGAGCCTTCACAAATGGGTAGGAGAAAAACGAGAGTGCAAATCTCTCACTGTGAACTCAAGCTGTTGGGATGACGAGGTCAGTTCTGCTTTGCTGATCTGCTTCTCATCTGCCATCCTTTCCTCTCACCAGCTCGTGACAGCATGCTGAGAGAAGAATTAAAGGTAGCCCTAACAGAACCTAGCACTGCTAAGGAAGAGAGCTGGTTTCCTGCCCTTCTACCCATGAACAATTTTAAAGAAAAGTCCTTTTTAAAATATGATTAATGAGACTAAAGTTCATGATCCCAGTGCAGATTCCTTGGAAGAGACCTGAAGACTAGAAGCCAGGAAGACAAGACAAGGTCGAACACTACAGATTTGCATTAAGACACTCCTGTTGGGTACATTTCACACAGCTGGTCCCCAAGGGCTCCCAGGCAGCAGTTGATCACAAGAGTGAGGTGTGTAAGGGCTGGAGAACAGCTTCAAGAACCCTTCAAGTCCCCTCTTCTTCTTGGACTATTTAAATTCTAGATATTGTCAGCGTGCTCTGACCGGGTCCCTGAAAGCAAAGTCCTAGAACCATCTGTAGAGACAAAAAAGCCTGAATGAGAAAAACAGAGTCTTTGTATTTGAACTTTTCTGCTTTCTAGAGTAAATATTGCCAGGTCAGCTAGAGAAATCCAGCCCTGTCACTGCTAGACAAGGCAACGAGCCATGTTTCTAACAAGGAAGGTCAATGGAATATTCCAGCCTTTGTCCATTAAGAAGTTGAGTGAGTTTCCAGAAAGAAGAGATCAGGAAGGTTTCTTCTGTGCTGGGAGCCTCTAGTGCAGCCCACTTTTCCCCAGCAGCCTCTCCCTACAACACAGCAGGAAGAATCCAGGATGATTCCCTGGTTCAAAATTAAATGCAAGTGAAAATACACCACATCAAACTGGTAAAACGGGGGTAGATCATCTCTGCTTATATGACCCAAAATGCACAGAGGAGCTGAAGTCCAGTTGCAAAACCCTTCACAGAGAAGATACAAGGTAGGACCAGATGTCAGGTTCTGCAGGAGCACTCTGACAAGGTCTGCTCTGTGGTGAATAAGCAGAGCTACAAACCTCAGGAGTGAGGGGGCAGTCACCATACCCACCTAGAGGAACAACAGTGGTGGCAGCACCGAAGCCATGCAGCTCAGGATGAGTCTCCTCTTGCTGGATAAACTTCTCCAGACCATTGAAAGAATAAGCAGTGAGTCACTGGTGAAATTCTCCTGAATTTCGATGTTATGCCATGGGGTTGGGCAGAGGGCAAAGGAGTTGTTCCCACCCAAACACGAGGACCAGGAGACTGTGAACAGTGCCAGATGAGCTCACCGGCGAGAAGCAGAGACCTGTACCTGCCTCTGAGCTGCAGCGACAGCAGAGGCCACAGCCTGTCCCTACCGAATGTCCTGAAAGCCAACTAAGCAATGAGGGGTGACCCTCCTTCCCAGCTCTAGAGTCAAAGCCTCGCAAGGGAAACTGATCTTCAGAGAATGCTGGAACCCCAAAGTCTGACCACAGGCACTCTGTGCATCGGTCAGAGACAGACAATGAACATCCCTTGAGGCCAGACGTCGTCTTAGAGTTGGGATGTGGGTGGAGGCAGTTTGTGACATTACCACTAAAACTTAAAAGAAAATGTGATTTTGAGAACAAAGCTTTCCCAAGCCTTACATGGTCTGCAGAAACAACAGCAGCAAGGACTAATCCCGTGATTAAGGAGGAACATCCTGAAAGTACAGATGCTGCTGTGAAGGTCAGTGTGCTCCACCCTCAATGGCCTTTGCTGATCAGCAAGAGGATGCCACCAGAGCTCCAGGGACCACTGGGAGGCAGCTCAAGAAAAGAAGTGCTTTAAAGAAACACATTATTTTTTTCATTTGGACCCTTAGAAGGTACATCTAAGGACTATAGCCCCTGGCTACCAACCTGAAAGCAGAGTTCAGTACTCCTCTGCCCACAATTTACACATTACATTCCCAAAAGAGCAATGATCCATTAAAAAACAAGGTTAAAACCAGTGCATATGGGATGCCCTTAACAGCAGCTGTTCTCTAACCACATGTCGTCAGAATTTCACCTCCAAAACAAAGGAACACGAAGCAGACGCTCTGGGATTAAGCCTTTTTGTCCCCAACAAGCTGACCTACTGCCCGGAGATGGCTGCCAACAGGCTGGAGCCAACAGCCCGGAGCGGGTGAGGCTGGAGGGGCAGAGAGAGCAGAGGACTGGCTTACGGGTCGTCCATGAAGTCGTAGATCTCCCTCATGGCCACGCCGCCCACGTTGACAAAAAAGACAAGTCGTAACAGGACCAGGTAGTGTTCTGGTGGCATCCAGAGGACAAACTTCAAGTAAAATGTGTTCAGCTCTGCCAACAAAAACTGAGAAAAACATTTTGATTACATTTAGAAGGCTTCACTGAATGAAGCCTACAATCTCCCTCTCTCCCTGCATGACCCCCTCCCCCCATGTCTCTAACCCCCCCCCAGGACCCACTCAGTATTACTGAGCACACCAGCATCAGTTGCAATAATCACCAGGCTTTTCAAATATTTTCTGTGTGTTGGAAGAAGTATTAAATAAACACGTCAGAAGTCTGGATGATGCTGCCTCCGGTTCTGAACGGGTTCATCAGGATTTTGAAGTACCTGCAGAACTACTGATAATGGATCCCAAAAGCAGCAACTCGTCCTTTCACTGTGATTTAAAATCTGACTGAGGGACCCCAAAATAAGAAGAGGCATAAGCAGTACATCCTGGGGGGTTGTTTGGATTGGTATTTTACAGAGTTATGCAAGTGTCACAAAGCCAACCGAGCAGAACTGGTTCCACATTCACAGGAAAGCGTTTGAGTGAGCTGCCCTGGCAATGGGACACAGAGAGCACGTAGGCACAAGTTTCTCACCACAAAAGAAATGGTGACAAATGGCATTAAGCATTGTTTAATGCAAAAGAGTGAGCCAGTACCTGAAGGTGCTTATGGACTCTCAGCTGCAGCTGGGCTTTGCCAAAAGAGACATGATTATACCAAAGACTGGTATAAATTCAATGGAGTCTCCGAGCTGCAAGGTCTGCTCCAGCACTAACACCCGAACCCTGCAGGGAGCCGGGAGCAGGCACACAGCAGCCACTCAGAGAAATGCCCATTTCATTTGTGCAGATGCTTCTCCCATAAACTATGGAAATTCCCAGCAAGTGCTGTGCTATGGGAACCTGGCAAGTGCTGTACGTGGCAGGAATGAGGTGATGTGAACTTGTATTCCCCTGGCTGAGCCTGCAAACTGCCCGCACCGGCGGCTGCCGCTTGTGCCCTCGGACAGCAGAGTGCTCCTGAAGCACACCCTCTCTGCCACCCAACAGCAGCGTGAAATGCAATATTATTAAGAGCAGGGGGGTGGCTGCCAGCTTGGCTAATACGTCTCTCTCAGCAAAGCGTAATGGGGAACTTCACCAGACCCCAAATAAACACCACCAGATTTCACTTTCCACATATTTCAAGATGCTTAAAGGTGTGCGCTGTTCTAGCAGCCACTTAAAAATACAGACTTATATCCTGTACCACAGCAGTTACACAGGAACTGGTTAATGCCCGTTGCCTCTGGAATCATCAAGTGTCACGAGGGTTTTTTTAGTCAAACTTCACAGTTGCTGGATTGAAGCAAGTTCGAGTTGCTCAAACCAGAGCCAAGTGACCTCCCATGGAAAGCACAAAGGCCAAAGTCCCCCCCAGCTGGCAAGAGGCAGGAGTTGGTGGAAAAGCACTAAAACGGCTGAGTTTATCCTCCCCATCAGCATCATGTGCGTGGTACCTGTGACTGTGTGATGGAAGTTGTGCGTTCAAGACGATGCACCCCCAGGACACAGCCCCAGCCGCTCCATGGAGCGGGCAGACAGACAACTTGCTGTGACTGTGGGAGAAGCCAACTTTCACTTTTCTCTAAACAGGGAGCTGCTTCACCTGAACTGGTGAGGCTGGACACTTAACACCATTACACGTGTTCAGTGAAACATAAGAAAAAACATACCTAGGATAACTGAACAATTTAAGCCTGTATAAAAATATTATCTGAGGCAAAACTGTGCTTCAGGAGCTGTCGCTGCCCAGAGCTCACCCACAGAAGCCCGAGGCTCTGGTTATGGTTGTAATGTGACGTCTATCTGCTCCAGACCGAGATAAACTCTATGATTCTATGAAACAAGCACCTTCTGCCCAACGCCAATGCCCCTGGTAGCAGCAGCCACCTGGTGCGTGATGTGTAGGTGATCCCTCACGCTGCTGGCACTGCCAATCGACACTGTTCAGCAAGAGGGAGCAAGTAATTGTGCAAGGAGTGTGTGAACCGCACCAGAGACAGGGACACGGAGCCCTTCCTGCAGGATTCCAAAGTGATCCCTTCCAGCCTCGCCTACAGACACACCGCGTCAGAGCTTCAGTGCCCTTGGTACAGCTGCTTGGGTGGTACAAAACATTGAAACGGCAGGGAAAAGGAAGGGCAGAGAAGTTTCCTTACCACAAAGATGATGCCGCAAACCGCCAGCCACCTGCGCAGGCTGGACGCCGGCTTCCACTCAAATTTGACCCAGCTATACGGGGTGAACTGGAAGACAATTCTCTTCATTTTACCTCTGGAAAAAAAAGCAGAGCACGTCCTTGTAATATTAAGAAACAGCACATAAGAGGCATCTACTAACACTTCGAGACTCCAGTTCACACATGCAAAATGCCTCCATTTACTCCATTAAAACTACTACTTAATGAGATTAACATGCTGAGCTAGAGGGAAGCCTGGTATTTGGCCCACCCTAGACTGCAGCCGCTGCAGCAAGCGGCTCCCCAGGCTGCTCTGCTCAGCAAAGACCCACTACAGAAAGGGATCACTCGTTACTGGCCCAAGGCTACAGGGGATTTATTACATTTTAAGTTTGTGTCCCAGTTCCTGTGAAGCTCTGATTACTGGGCAGTGTGTTATTTGCACGAGGACCAAACAGATCCCCTGTGAATGACAGAGTATGATCCCAGCCTGGGTTCCTGCTCTCCTTTACCAATCCACTAAAGATGTTCATTTTCCCTGGACACCCCCCTTCCCAGACATCAGGCGATGCTCAGGGCAGACAGGTTTGTTTTCAATAATTTCATTCCCATTCACACTAACCCCGACTGAACAGCTCTTCAACCACCAGCATCTTTAAGGTGGGCCCACGCGGCTGCCTGTGGGGTTTTCCTACCCCAGCTTACTTGTATGTAGGAATGTTCCAAAGCCCTTGCCACTTGTAGGTCTTCAAAGAAAGCCAAGAGAGAGTCTTCATCCCACAGTAAATTCCTAATCCGTTGCACAGGATCACGTCCATTATCCACTGAAAGGAGAAACACACAGTGACGCTGGAGAGGAGACACTGGAGGGAAGATCCTAGGGGTACAGACACACGGACATACCCCCGTCACGAGGATGGGACACCCCAGAGAAGGGAGGTGCAGGTCTTCAGGAGAAAGAATCTCAGCAGCCCAAGCTGCAGAACTTCACAAACACACCCAAAAAAATCTGAACCTGCTCCTGTGGACTGGATTTTACTGTGCCCAACCACTTAGCACACTCTTTAAGCTTCAGGCTGCCTCCTGAAGAAACTACTTGTCTGCAGGCTCAAGAGGTAAATTAAAGAAGGGATTTCTCCCCACACCCTGCCTTCTTGCCAAGCGTTAATTCTGGAGATGGAGCTCTTGAGCCGAAAAATCCTGGCTGTCCTCTGTGTTCAAAGGAGCTGAGCACAGAGCGTTTATTTCATAAGAAGTTTTTTTTTTTTTTTAAAGTCAAAATAGCTTTGCTTGATGTCTTTATACATAATGCATTTCCTTTTATATATACTACCATGGAGCAAATCATTACAAGCTGGGAAAAGAGCTTGTACTGTAAGAACAAAACCAAGCCCAAACAACCTAAGCTCCCCAGCTGCGTGCCCTGAATACAGATAATTTTGATCACTCTGGTAAGCAATTTACATTTCATAGGAAAATTAAAAAAAAAAAAAGTGTGCCACTATAAGCTATAGAGCTTGTTTCTTCCACAGAGAAACTAGATCACAGAAGTCCCTCTGGCTTGGAAAAACACACACAAGCAGTGTGTTCGGACAGGAACAGGTACAGACTGTCACCAAACAGCTCTTCAGTCTGGCCAAACTTTGAGCTTTTAAAAGCTTTTTATAAACCACACCAAAAATTCTCAACACAGTAATATTCACTGTTTTCAGAAAATGGTGTAAAAACATTTGCACGGAGGGAAGAGTCAGATAGAAATTGCACTGAGCCTGCTTAGATTTTTGTTTTAACAGGCAAGAAAAATCCCTATCTGAAACTTTACACACCAAGTTTTTGCCTTTCTCTGCATTTCAGATTTTACGGTTTGTACCACCACCAGATATTTGACAGTGATGAGGTAAAGCTCCAGATACTTTCTCTAGTATGAAATGAACCCAAAAAACCCATTTAATTATGTGCAATAGTTTGAAACCCCAAAAATTATACAAACAGTGCCAAACCTATTACAAACCCAACAGGGAGAAGCAGGGCTGCTCCTGAGCAGCAGTAATTACACACACCCCTTCGGGCACACAAAGGCAGTTAGTTCCCACCGCTTCCTACCCCCTCCCTTTAAAATACATACCTCCCTTTAGCCAAATACACCGTGATCCGTGGGGTACGTACGTGATCCCACCAACATTCACTGAAGTTGGGGAGCTGGTGTTCCAGGCTGTACTCCAGAAACTCGAACATCACACTGATGATCATACACATCCACCAGTCTCGAATCATCAAAGTCTATATAAAGACAGAAAAAAAAGCGTTTCCAAGACCCACAACACTTGCACAGCGTACTAAAAACCATTACAGAAAGGAATACTCGCACACCAGACTGAGTAAAACCAGACACCACCTACATAAGGACCTTTAGAAATCTAAATAAAAGAGAACTCTGTAAATACGCTGCTCAGATTTACAGTTTTGCGACAGTATATGGAAAAATTATTACTTGAGATCACCCCTTACGGACTCTGGACACAGAGGACACACAGGGTGTGCTTTGTTTACTGGTTATTTGTACAGTGGAATATCTTGTCTCCAGTATGCAGAAACATATCAGGAAACTCATGGCAATCTTATTTTTACCTTGTGGTAGCCCAGTACAGGCTCTCGGGTCTCTAAACTCATCAAGCAGCACCACAGACAAGGCAGACACTGATGAGGGCAGATGATGCCATTAGCACCGCTACACGGAAGACCAAAGGCAGGCAACTGGGATCCAGAGGGAAGGCAGTGAAATGAATGGAATTCCTGGGTGCTCCACCACCACATCGTTCTACCTCTCAAAAAAGGCTTTTCGGAGCCTGCTTAGTGCAAACTTTTCACAAGTCACCCGCACTGAGTCTCAGCCCTGGCTGTGCTGGGCCACCGCAGCCTACTCTGCGCCAGCAGCTCCTCAGGGTGAGCGATGGAGAGCAGCATCTTCTGCCTCCATCAGCAGGAGGACCCAGCCGAGCTGCTGTCCTACAACCTTGGCATCGTCTCAGCCTGCTCTCCAAACAGGGGAAGAGATTTGCAGTAACACTTTATTTCCTATCTGTAAGTGGGTAAGAGCCTGCACATCCCACCTGCGGTACCCTCAGCAGGGCGCCTGGGTGGAAGGGGGCAACCCCAAATGTGCTCCAGCTGATTCTGGAACAGTGAACGTGGTTTGGCCTCGACTGCCTCAACCACAAGGTGGAAAACCATAAGACAGGCATTATCACACCAGAGTCTGACACCGTGGGATATAAGTGACTCCAAAGCAGAGGGGGAGGCCCACAACAATTTCTGATGAATGAGGCACACTCATTTGCGGGATCGCCCTTCAGAGTCTGTTACTCAGACAAAAAAAAAAAAAACAAACACTAAACCCAAAGAAGAAAACCCCAAACACACACTCATCTCTGTTTATGGAGACAACACATTCCACTTCCAGCTTTTTATAGACAAATCTGTGAAGTGACAAATAGGAAACAGAGCAGCCGGTTTGCTGCAGGCTGAGCAGCAGAGGAACAACTCCCTGCGGGGCCGGGCGCAGGCTGAGAAGGTGACACACACCATCTCCACCGTTTCTGCAGAAACAGCCTCAAATGAAAACAAGGAGCCTTCCAGACCAAGCCAGATAATAGCTGAGTGAGTGGCCTGGCATAGGGAATTCTGTCCCATTCTAGTTCCTCAGGAACATGGAACTACTCCCCTGAGGTCTTGGTCCCAGGCTCTCACTATTTAGGCATTTTTTCATCAGTATAACTTGTCTTGTAAAAATAAATAATGTAACAGAAACGCTGTTCTGATATCTAAGTTTCTAATGTAATTCTCTTGGATTAAGAAAATCTCTAAATTGAATTCTGTATCCTAATAGAGCGTGCCATGGACAAGCTGATCTAAGTCTAAGGCTCCCTGTGCCTGCCACACTCTTCTTCTGGTTACAGGGGAAAAACACGGAGGAAAACAAACCACTGAGGAGGAATCCATCCCTACTTTTGAAAAGGAAAAGCAAAACAATGGATATAGCTTATTTTTAAAACGGCCTGAGCTTTTTCAGTTTATTATATATGGTGGCCTTGTGGGTAAAAATCCAAACAAGGTCTGCAGGGCAGAATAAAGTTAGCTCCTGAGTTTGTTTGGGTTAAAAAAAAAAATAAATATTTAGACCAAAAGAATCAGCAAAACATGCATTGAAAGTGTTCTGCCAGAGACAAGCACAGCTGGAGCTTCTCCCACTGCTGGCTGATATTGACTAAAAAGTAACAGGAATTTAACTACCCATTTAGTGATCTAAGGTCCTGATTGGGATGCACTGGGAGAAACCTGCCTGGGAAGAGCAGGAGGGTATCACCTGTGCCTGGGTAGCAGCAGCCTTTCACTGCCTTCCCCGTACTCAGCATCTGAAGTTCACTTAAGTATTTGCCTCGCTACAGGAATAGAGGATTTTTAATTTTATTGATCTGCCCTGAGAATGACAGCAGGGAGCCTGTCAGTGTGGTGTTACTTTGGAGAGAAATGAGGTGACCTGACACGGTCAGCAGAAGAGGAGGAAAAAAAAAAAAAAGAAAGAAACAAAAAGCCTTTCATGTATTCCAAACACTGAGTCTAGTTCACAGATGACTGCCTGATATAACTGACCACGGAGTGGTCACCAAACCAGAAGCAGCCAGGCTTTACAAGCAGGCCAGCACGGGCACAGAAGTGTAACAGGTTCTTACTTTCAGGTACCAGCCAAAGAAGTGAGCAGGAACGAATCCATCCAGTTTGTCCTACAAACCAAGAAGAGGGTGTAGGTCACTTTGCACCACAAACAATAACCCATTTACGCTGACTTCTCCCCCCCACACACCCCCTGCCAAGAAAAATGCAGGAATAAAATCCCGAGTCTCCTGTTTGCCGGCAAAAAACAATAACCTGACATTTTCTGGTGCTCAGAAAAGCCCAACTTATGGCTTGTTGGGCAACATGCACCTTCTGAACCTGGTGTCCCCAGGGGATCGCATGCAGAAGATTCTTTAAGTGTGCAAATAAACCCAAACTCCCCGGGGGAAAAGGTTTACATCAATAATCTGAGAAAGAAAGCTTGTTAAAAACTTCACTCTCTCTCCTGGGCAATGTCATCAGGACACAGAGAGACATATCCCCTCCTGATCGACAGGGAAGGTCAAGAGAAGCAAAATAAGGACACTAAAAGAGCCAGTCATGACCTGTTCTCTCATTTAACGCTCAGAAGAACTCCTGACCGGGCTCTGAAGAGTTCAATTAAGCAACCTTTTACCAAAAACCAGTCAGACTCATTAGCAAGTAACTCTCTTTGCTTCTTACCCAGATGTTGTGGAACGGATCCGTTGTGTTGCCGGGATCATAAACGAGGCAGTTGCCACCATAGTCTCGTTCTGGCAAAGGAACGCCCAGGTGCGGGTCGATGTACTTCATGAACTGCCGGCCGTCCTGCACGGTCTGCGGAGGAACACAAACCCACCTGCCCTCTCAGCCAGTGTCCACGCACAGAAAAGTACAGAGAGAACCAAGATCAACATTGCACCCTCCAATGGCTGGCTTTTAAAAAGGTACTGCAGAACAATTCTTGAAATACATGGAGACCCCGGAGCGTCACACAGCATATACGTATGTACCTGACTTTCTGGGCCTCTAATGCTAAATATTAAGGAAAAAAATGATTACATATGAACATTTATTTCGATGTACAGATTTTGTAAAGATGAAAAATCAGAGCTCTTTTACTGCGTGTCCTCAGCTGCCCCTCGACAGCACCTCCCTCCCAGCAGCTCAGCCCTCGGGCTGGCTCACAATTCACCCTTCCCGCTGGCCCTTCTGCTCTCCCTCCTCCAGCTCGGGGGGTGAAGCCACAGCAGGGACCGGGGACAGGGTCATTCCACGCTGCATCTCCCGCGGCAGGGACCACGGGGTTTCCCAGCACGGGAAAGAGCCGGCAGCACGGGGACCAGCAGCGGGAGGGACAGGCGCTCCGTGCTCACGGCTGTGCTCGGGGCTTCACACCGGCACCAACGCAACGCCCGGGAGAGACCGGCCACAGGGAAAGCAGGGCAAGGGCACAGTGAGTTAGTAGCCATAACAATAAAATCATAGAATAAACCCACTGAAGTCACCTTAACTGTAAGGCAAGTTTCAGCTACGAGTGAGCTTGCGTTTGCTTTTAAGGAAGTTCAGTCACTTGCAGACTCAGCATAATTTTAACCTCATTTAAACCTGTGCAAAGTAACAAGGTATTTTTAGTAAAGAGCTGAGCAACAGCTCGAGAGTGTCCTGAACAGCCAAACGGCTCTAACAGGACATGCCACCAGGAAAGCAAAGCAATTCCAGGCTTTCCTATTAGAGCTCACAACCACGACAGTGCTAGCAATTAAAAATGAAACCCCAACAACACAGCAGGGCCCTGTGTGAGGGCTCACACAGAACCCCAGGTGATGCAAGCGGGACACAAACTCACTTTGCTGCTCACTGGTCCTGCTGCGGGCACGTTCCAAGGGAAAAAAAAAAGAAAAAAAAAGGCAAAAGAAAAAAAAAAGCCAGCCCATTTTGTGTTCCTAGGAGAGCTTGGCACTGACTCCTGGGGAGGCTCCAGGAAAGCCAAGCAGAACAAGAACTGCTGGAGCCAAAGGAAACCTTTGATTAGCTGGAAAGGGGTCGATCAATATTAAAAACTTGTTTGCAAAGCAAATGCTCCAACCGAAAAGAGGTGACAGTTCCCGAAACCTCAACCCCAGCCCCGCTTCTTCCACCTCACTTGGCCTCTACAGGCAAAACAGTGGTTTTTAAAATACGTTCCTCATCTTTCTCTCATCTGAAATGACTTTTTTGAAGCCACCTAAGGAGTATGTGGTGGTACCTGCAGAACCACGGGTTCTCGCAAGGAAAAGTGAGTCTCCAGCAAAGCCTCCAGCTCTTTCCCGGTGCTCCAGCTGGATTTGCAGTGGTGTAGATACACACGGGAACACCAGGGCTTTGGGGACAGCACCAGCCTCACTGCTCTCACCCACCCCTCAGTGTTTCACCTCCACTGCTGCACTTCCGAGAAGTCAGAGAATTGTAAAAGCCAGGGGAAAATTCTCAGTGTACCAAAGGACAAGAATATGGCAAAAAATAAAGTGCTTTATTTGGAAGTATCAGTAGTGTGCTGTTTTAGAAAAAACACCATCCTCAGTTTGCTGCTGCTACAGAGTTGGGTATGAAGTTTTGGCTTAATAAAAAAATAATAAAATGTTCAAAGCAGCTATCATTCAAGGTAAAAAGTATTTCAGAAGATGAAACAAAATGAATTCACCCCACAATCTGCAGAATTTACAAACTAACAGCTGGCAGGTGACCCCAGCAAGTCACACCAAGGCCAGCAGAGGAGACCAAACACCAACTCCTGATCCGTTGATCTCAACAAGAACTCCGATTCCTCATCAACTCATTTAAGAACACATCACTGCGGTGCCTAACCCAGGCTGAGACAAACAGCAGGATAGACAACAAGAAGAAATAATATTTTTATAATACCATAATTTTTCCTCAACCTAGAAGCCTCATTAAATAGCACAGGGTTTGGTTTCACAAAAACAAAGAGCATCTCCTGTAGGCAGCGAGAATGCTAACGACCACCCCAAAGGATTATTAAGCTGGCATTTAGGAGCCAGCGGTCTCGGTTACTTACCTGGAAGAGTATGAAGATGAGGAAGAGCTCGTAGACGACGCTGACACAGAGCCAGAACCTCCAGTAAGCTGCAGGAAGAGACAACCCAGAGGTTAGCAGGCTTCCCAGCACAACAGCCGCCGACTGTTCACTGACTGTAACACAACCAAACACTGCAAGAAGGGGGGCTGCCCCCGGGAAACGAAGCCCAGCGTTCAGGTGAAGTGCTCGCTGTCCTCCCCAAAAAGCCCGGCCGGAGAGGCTGCCTGCCCAGCCTCCATCTACCAGGATCCATTAGAACGCTTCAACCCAACGAACTAAATCTTTAGGAACGAGAAGGAAAGATCCGTGCCACTTGCAATGCCTTCTAGCAGCCCTTGGGACAGAACTACATCCTTCCTGGACTAGTCTGATTTCTTCCTCCACATCTCACATAACCTGACCTGTCCAATTTTGGGCTTCCCATCCCAGCTAACACACTTTGCCACCTCCTGCCCAGGAGCTGCTAAGCCAGGCAGCAGGAACCACTGCTTTTACTTCCACAAACCACCCTTTTCCCCGAAGACAAGGTCCTTTCCTCAAGGGGCAGAAAGCATTTCAAAATGCCAGCGATATTGTCACTTTTACTAGGAATTAAATAAAAGACCTATGAGATCATCTAAACTTTTCATAAGAGAAACATGATACAAAACTCAGCTGCTTCAGAGCCTGCAGTCATTACTCACCCCCCCAGATGTGTGATTACAGCTCTCCCCACACTGGAGCATCACCTGGCTCTAAAAGGGACACAAATTACAGCATTTATGCACCTCCAGCTCCCTCCTTCTCACCTCAGCTCTCCCGAAGGACTCAGTCCCACGGGAGCAGGCTCTGACTGCCCTGGCTAGGAGCTTTGTGCTCCAAGGGCTGCCTTCATGTCCCCAACTCATCCTAAGCCACCCAGAGTAGCCTTCTAAAGCAATTCCTGGGCTCGGGAATCTCCCCCAGCGTCTCTGCTAGCTGCGGTGCGGGAGGAAGGCTAACGCAGAGCCAGGACGAGCACAGGCTCCAGCAGGTTCTCCTGCCCACATCCCAACATCTACACAAGGTAGTTCAGCAAAACCTGACTCGGTCCAAGGGGGTATTTAAATCCCTCGGTAACGCCACACACTAATCACTCTGGAATGGTTTTAACAGACTTTCCTTCAGGTGTCTCCTGTTTACACCTATAACAAACCAGGGCTCTCCTTCCACGGGACGGCTGGCTGAGAGTCAGAGCGGGACGGGGGAGCCAAGGGGGTCGTTCCTTTGGTGAGTGATTCCACCGGCACCAACAGGGCTTGCACCAAGGGAGAAACCCAACAACCTTCAGGCCGCTTTGGGCATTTCTTTCCAGTAACTCCACGGCAGTGAGTGCTTAACTGCGACACAAATAATGCAAGAACCAGGCATCGGCTCCAGGCTTGCCGACACGGCGAACCTGCCAACAGCCCACCGTGGGCTGGCAGAGCCGTGAAGGAGGCTTCCTTGCCCCCTGAAACAAAGATAAACGTCGATTTTACCCAATTCAGTCTCAAGGAGGGGGTGAAAAATAATTCACATTTTTAAAAGAGGTCTCTAACAGCCTGCTTCTGACACCATCATTAAAATAGACTGAAATGTGAGAAGGTGTAACCTTTTTTTTTCAGCAAAACTGCAAAATTAATTTCATCAAAATGGCCTGGTTTACACTTCCAGGGGAGGAAAAATAAACCAGGCAGGTGGGGGCTGGACAACAGGGAGTTCAGAGCTCTCTAACAGCGTCCACTGGGAAGTTGGAACTTCTAAGATTTTTACTTAAAGTCTACAAACATAATTGCCATTTCTTAATTATGCAACAGGATGAAGTGTCTTCTCAGGGGTCAGTCATTTAACCAACCAACCGAACCTCCAAACACACAGTACGGGGTGGTTTTGCCCCCTGATCTCCTGGAGGGAAGGAAAAACAGAGTTCAGGCTGCCTTCTCCTGGCAGAGGCAACACCCAGCATCTCTCGTGCAGCCTCCTCATGCAAAAGTGTAGAAACCATGGCTTCAGAGCTGTCTCCTCCCTTCACTTTTAATTAACAGCCAAACCCACTGCACCCGGCAGGGATGACCGGGACTGTGTCCCCTTCTGTCTTTCCAGAACACAGCTCAGAAAAAACAAACAAGCCAAAATGCCTCCACTGGCCATAGTGGGTTTTTTCTGGAGAGGAACGTCTCCCCAGAGTAGTTCTGGAATGGATGGACATACAGTTCAGAGAGCAGCAACATCTACAGCCCTAGTAGAGCTTTTCCTCTCCTGTACACATAGGGGTCTGGCACCACAGGATCTGCAGCTGCTGGACAGGCTCTGTGATTCTTCAGAATAAAAACCATAAGATCCGGTTATAATTTAGTGTGCTTTCTTCCCGGCTGACATAAGTGCCCAGGAGGTTCTGAAGCCTACTTTCTATCTGTACGGATACACCAGAAACAAAATGTTTTTGAAGCTGTACAAACACTGTGTTCTCTCTCTTCCTGGACTGGCCTCAGCTTCAGCTATAAAGTTATTTTTGGCATACTTAATATTTGTTTTCCTTAAACGCACTCGTCACCATGAACCTCCCGCAAATTAGGACTATCTCCCTGATTAGTTGAAGCCTACTTAATCATTACACACCTGATAGGTTAGTAATTACCACGCTCAAAAGCTGCAGCGCTGCCACTGCAGGGAGGCTGAGAACACAAGAGCAGCAGTTCCCGGGAGCCGCTGCGGGGCTGAGGGCACAACCACCCCCCCCCAACAGCAGCCCCAGCCTCAACTGTCACCCCAAGGGCTAAACGGGCAGGAAACGAAATTCTAAGGAAAGCAAACTTATACTGATAGGGGAAACTAAAACCAAAACTTGTTGCTTTAGCAAAACCTTTAGTGAAATGAAGGGTGAGCGGGCACAGGTGAGCCATGTATAAGTAAATCAGGAGGGTAAACACCGGGCAAGAAGAGCTGTTTAAACAGAACAACAACTTTAGGCACAAAACCCAGACAAAAATATAAAACACCTCCGAGCTGGCCAGAAATAGGTAGCCACATAGTGAATGATGGGGCTCCACAGGATGGCTACGTCCAGGAGCCAGCGCGAGGAGGTGCGTGCCAGCCCCGCTGTGTGACCGCAGTGTCCCCGCCGGCCCGGGCCTTCCTTCCGCCCTATAAATGGCAGCGGGGCACAGCAGCCGCCCCGCTCCCAGTTCCTTTGGGATGAGGTCTTTCTCCAGGAACGTCAGCGCCAAGCCAAGGTCAGAGCCTCGGCTGAACTCCCCAGCACAGCCCCTGTAACTGGAGAGCTGACACTCACCGGGCTGCAGCGCCACGTCCTCTGCTCCCAACAGCCTTCCCACGGGAGAAGAGTGGGGAAGGACAACCATTCTCCTCCACCATGTCCTGCTGCGACTCCGCAAGCACCCACTGTCCTACCAAACCCCTACAGCCCCTGAAAGCCCCTCTTCAGAAGATCAAACCACCACACGAGCTGGAAGAAAGGTGAAGTTAATACAAAAGAGGATGTGAATACAGCCAGTTTGAAGTGGCTGAATACATGGGAGCTTCTGTTCACGGGCCACCTGATTCTGCTGGGACACACTCAGCTCTGGTCCCATAACCGCTGCTCCCGAGACAGGAGCGTGCAGGAGTGGTAGATGTTGGCTCTGTCTGGGCTAGCTGTTGGCTGTAGAGGTCTTTGACCTTTGTAGATGTTGGCTCCATCTACACTAGATGTTGCTGTAGGTGTCTCTGACCTTCAGACTCTCCCCATCCCATTCGTACCACTTTGTTCCAGGGAACAAAACCAGGTTCTGTCGCAGACAAAGCCACTGTAGGGTCTAACACTGAAAGCACTCAAACATCACTGCTGTCCTTAAAAGGAGCAATTTGTCCTATAGGAGGAACAAGAATTAACTGTAACGGAATGACCAAAACCTTCTATTTAATAAGACCTCAGAAACACAGAGTTCTGAATAAAAGCATACATTTGGCAGAGCGTGCTGTGGGCCGTGCTCTAGAACAACATCTGCTCTGATGGAGGTTTTGAACGTGTGCAGTTTCTCATACAGAATGGCATTCCTACACTGGAACATTACATTTTTGGCACAAGAAATACTTACAGCTTTATTTGACTGTAGGAGAGCCTAATGGTGTCAGGAATATTACATAAGCCTATACAAATTCCCTTAATTCTTAAAATCAGGCAAAAAAAAAAATCAGGTATTTTAATATTTTCATACTTCACCCAATATAACACTACACAAAAGAGGTTTTGTGTTGCGCTTTCAAGACTAACAGTCTTACTAGAAATCTTTAAAATCAAAATTGCTGGACTAGGAGCCCTTGATTATCACAGCTAACGGACAGACAGCAAAGGAGCGCGGGGACCAGCAACCGGCTGTGTGCTCAGCAGCGCAGCCCTGATACAGAAAGGAGGGGGAAAAGGAGGGATAAACAAGGGAATTTAAGGTTTCCAGAATCTGGCAGTTCCCACAAAGCTTTTTACTAACAGCAGGAAGCCAGAAGAGGGAGATAAAAATAAATAAAACTCCTGTGGTACCCAGAGATGGAAAGCGCAGAAGGATCCCCGTGCTGTTTGGAGCTGGGGAGGCAGGTGATGAGCGGGCAGTGGTAATGAACCTGATTTGTTATTATTTATATTACAACCTACCTTCTTTACAAGTAACATAAATATTTACGTTCACCACAAACCATGCAATGTACCAGAAATATCTGAGTGACTTGAGCAACTGAAGTTACCTGGATGAGGTCTTGAAAATGGTCCATCTTTAGCTTGTGTAACTCCAAAACACAAGAAAACCAGAATACTGGCCACAATACCCCTGAAAGTGGAAAACAGAACAGTTCATGTTGTTACATCTTCCTCATGAAATTGGAAATTATGCTCTTTGGTGTAAAAAAATGTCTGGTCTTTGTTTTTTAACTGCTAAACATCAATTGTAAACCGATGCTTCTTTGGGGTTTTATTTCAGGGAAATGGGTGTAAATTGCTATATTTAAGCGTGGTTTGACCTACCCGAGAACCCTCCCAGCAAACCCCAGCGAAGGGAGCAGCTCCTCCATCCACGCGAGGAGCCACAGATCATCACCAGAGGCACAACGAGCCCAACTCCCCTGTGTCTCTGGGAGGCTTTTACGGCCACTTTGTCACAGAGACACTGAAAGCAGCGAGCAAGCTCTCATGTTAGAGCTTCTCATTGCTCCTGGGAAATTCCAATGAAATTTAAAGATGAACTGCTGAACTAGCCACTGCTCCAAAACATTTTCTTACTCAACTAAAGACACAGAGGAGGTTCTAAGGCCAAACCAGTGCTATTTCAAAAGCTGGGACTATAATTAATACACAGCTGAACAGGACCTAACAGAGACACAGAGAAACAATCAGAATTATCAGACCGTGAGCCCAAGTAAACCAAAGACCCACAGCCTCAGCCAATACCTCTCCCCCAGCAAGGCAGGACCTGGCCATGTCCTGCTGGCCCCCTCCTTGCAGGAGCAGCACTCCTGCACGTTCCCAGACAGAGATGCTGCAAGGACTGATCCGGCTGAAAACTCACCTGGGCCAACCCAACGGGTCCCGAGTTGGCCCAGCTCCCCACTTGCACTGGGGGGGATGTGGCAGCCCCGCTCAAGGCTGAGCCGAGGTGGAACCAGACCCCCGAGGGCAGGGAGAAGGCTCCAGGAGGAGATCCCTGCCGGCCAAGCAGGAAGCGAAGCAAGCAGCAGGCGAGAGCCAGGGTTTGAAGCCTCCTAATTCCATCCAGGAAGTTCTTCAACAAAGTTTTGGTTCACAAGTAAAAGGAAGATGGGAGAATGCACATTCTGGTGTGTGAATGCCCGTCCCATCCCACCGGGAACACCGCTCCAGCACTCAGACCAGAGCTGGACCAAGGTGCCAGCGGGTGGGTGAGGGCTGGCCCTTCACCCCAAAGCACCCAAAATCACCCACAACTCCCCTTAAACACCCCCCGTGCACACAACAGCGTTTCTCTGCCAGGGGTCAGCACTTGTTTTTCATTAGGACGAGAACCCACCCTCTATACCTGGACACGTTCATTTACCCTCAACGGATGAAACCAAAAAACGCAGTCCCAAAATGCTCTTTTTTTTTCCTACATCCAAACTCCCCATAGAACTTTCTTTTCCTGCTTAAGAGCTGCTGAAAAGATGTTCAACTGAGAAATCCCTCACCACACCGCAGGGTGAGCACGGCAAATGGTGCAACCCCTGGCTGAAAATGAAATGGCTGTTTGCAGCAGCCAGAGAGAATAACTAATAATTTTTCTTTTATTGAGAAAATGTTACACACCAGAAGCAATTCAAAATCTTCTTTCAAATAGAAAACAAAAGGATTTATGAAAACTGTTTTGCAACATTCAGCTCCGTGTATAAAATGTTTGTGTCCTGAAAATACAAATGTTTTCCCTACGAGACGTAACTGGGTATTTCGCTTGCTCTGTGACACTGGGAAACACAACAGGGTTAGCTCCCGAATGCAACAGCAAACAGATTGTTCCATCACACTTTTCAAAGATGAAGATGCTAAAAAAGTTTTCAGCTGATCTCAAATAACGAGAATATTCTGTGTTTTGAGTCACTAGTCTTTGCTTGGAAATCCCAGGCTTACAAAGTGACATGTGCACCAAGCAGTCTGCGTTCTGACCCCAGTAACATCACACATCTCTGCTGGCCCTCGCTACGCTCAGCTAGGAGCCAAGATGCCCAGAATCACTGGTTTTGGCCCTGGGAGGGTGATTTGCCCAAAGCTGAGGATGGCCTGAATTTAAGTCACCCCCAGAACCTGCAGTTATGTCCTTTGTCTAAAATCCCCTCCCTGGCAAACAGCAGCCAGAGTCCAGCCGGATTACTTTACTTCACCTTCACCACGGGAAGTTCTGAAGAAAATCACAAACTGGTACAAGAACCACCCCAGCTCCATTATCCCTTTTTTTTCCCTGCAGTAACTAAATTTCTCCCCTTAACACCATCACGCTGCTTCCCTAGGAAGCCTGCAGAGCCCAACCAGGAGCTGGGGCTGCCACTTCCCAGGGCTCGAGAGAAGAGCTCCTCTAGGTTTTGAGAGGGGTCTCTTCAAACCACCCCAGCAGGCGGCCTGGTGGGACAGGGCTCAGGGCTTCTCTCCGGCAGCAGCTCAGGAAGACACTTCAAATGGCAAATCACACCTACAAAAATAATTTTTAGCACTTAACCAAATAAGAAAGAGAGAACTTGGCAACAGATTTTTCAGTACAAGCAAGTTATTGTCTGTTTTAAGCGCGGACTGGGGGACACAAGACAATGACTCTTGTCTGTGGGTGTCTGTACCGTCCTTTGTTCCAGCCCTTAACGAGGCAGCTCCCACGCAGCGCCCCGTGCCCCTTCCCGGCTGCGTCTGCAGCAGCGGGACCAGTACCAGCCCCGCACTGGTAGCCCAAGTTGAGCCTCCTCCTCACCTCGTGCTCTCTGCAGGTGTTCAGCCCCAGGAGCTGGAGATCACCAGCTTGCCCACACACGGACCCCCAGACCACATCTAGGCTTTAACACAACTGTGACCATGGCCCAGCTGTGACCAGCTACTGCCAAATCTAGTGCAGAAAGGCATCTCAGGAGAGAGACTGTTTCGTGGCTTGAAATTTAATGTACAACCCCGATGCATATAGGATTTTTTTAAACTTGAATGCGTTCCCTATATGGAAAATACATCAACTTTTTTTTTCCCCCAAGAACCCCTGCTCAGCATTCAAAGTATCTGGGAGACATGGACTTTCTCCACAGCCACTGGATGCCAAGGAGGTCACTGAATATGTCCTCAGCTGCCCTCGGAGATGGAGCTGGGTCCTGTCAGCTCCTCCTAGGGCTGCACAGAGGGTGGTCACACAGGATGGACTATCTCATGGCTGCTTTGAACACTGTAGGACCTGTGGATAGGAGTCTCACTGATCAGACAGGCCTTGCAGGGCAGCATCTCCGCAGCTAACAAAGAGAATTTTCAACTGTTTACAGCAATCTGATCACAAACCTCCCATGATCACACCAACATCTGTGTGTGTGACCCTAATGAACTTCAACTAGATTTACATGTAAAACATTTCTGTAAACCTTATCTTAAAAAAAAAATTTGCCTCCTTTATTGCCCTAACGTGTTGCAGGAAGGAAGGTGGCACCGAAATGCCAGCATATAAACAGATGCAAATATAAATCTCTGCTAGGGACACCACACCCCATGATCTCATGGGTACATCCTCTCGGGTTTTGACCAGTTTCTCGTGGTGACTTATTGCAGGAATCCAGCCCCTCGCCCTGCCCAGAGCCTCTTCTCCAAGGGCCTGGGTGAAGGAAGCACTTTTAGAGGGGAGAAGAGGGGAAGGAGCCCCAGATTCCTTCCTCTGGCTACTCCAGGAAACACGCACAGCAATTTGAGTTCCTTACTTCAATTTAATGTTCTGCTCTAAGCACCAACCACCGTTCGCAGCCTGGCACCTCGCAGCAAGAGCCTGGAAACAAAGGAGGCTGAAGCGTTTGCCTGAGTGAATTTAGGCTTTGCACCTAAGCACGGGAACAGTGCCTCCCTGTCGCTGTGCAGCACTTGGAAATAAAGCAGCATGACAGCCAGGGACACTGCTCGGGGGTCACCAACACACTGCCGGTCACTGAGCAGGGAAGCCTTCCCACGCAGACAGTCTCACACAGGCCGATGTTTTAGATCAAAACACACAACAGCTCTACATTACCACTGAAAGAGATCTCGGGGTAGGATAAGGGATTTTAAGTTATGGAAGAAAAAAAAAAAAGGTTGTGAAAATTTGGGATATGGATACATTTATGCATGTTGTGACCATCTTGTGCTCCGATATGTCTCTTTTTGTTCAGATAGACCCTTAAAGAGCCACACAAAATTGGTGAGGAACAATGAGATGTAAGAGCAGCAGGGATACGGATGCTAACGAAGGGTAAGTACAGCTGGGACCAGAACTGAACTGGAATCCTACATGCTTACTGGCAACACACTTGGCACAGCATTTCCCCCAAAGACCTTGGGAAACGGATTTAATTGAGACCAGAGAGGAGCTCACAGAGAACTGACTCAGCATAAGGAGGGAGCTGAACCCCACAGACACCTCCATCCTCCTTGGGGCCAAGGCAACAGGTGAAGCTCAGGAGAGGCCACAGTATTCTGGTGTTTTGTCTGCATTGATCTTTTAGCTTGAAAAAGTGTTGAAAGATACTCTCTCAGAATTTGGCATGTAGCTTGGATGACTATGGCAATAGTGTGACTGGAAACAGAGATGTATCCTCCAAAACCAGTTAAAAAAACCAAACAACAAACAATTTGGAAGACCGTACACAGTTCTCAAGATGCTGCTTTTCCTGTAGTTTTGCGCTTAGAAATTGCAGGCAGTATCCACAAGCAGAGTGATCAGATACAGAAGTGATCCAAGAGCATTCACTGCGTGTTGCCTGCTAAGGTGCTGTTAAACCGCTTTCAACAACTGGTCACCTTATTCCCTGCACTGAATACGCAGAAAGTAACTTCCATTTCATGAAAGAAAGGTTAATCTGCTGATTAATCTTCTTTGGGTTTGTTTTTATTAAAGCAAGGTTCTAATCTCAATAATAAGATATTCCACTGAGTCACCTTAAATCTGTATTACTCCCTAACGATGTGTCATCACTTCTCTTCCAGCTTTTCCCCCTCCCTGTTCTGAGCTGCCATTCCCGGGGATGCCAGGCCTTCATCCACCCCCCGGCCTCCCTCGTTATACAGGAATAAAATGGCACTTGCTCACACGAAAGCCTTGCAGAAGTTTTTCCAGCTCCAGACAGGTCACAGTGTTCCAACCTGTCCATTTCCCCACGCGTGACAATACAGCCCCACGGCTCAACACGAGTTACACAGTGACAGCTATTGTGTGCCTGACAGAACAACCACCACTATCTCAGGAAATACCCCAGGTCCTGCGTCTCCATGACAATGAATACTAGATCCTGAGTCACTTAAAAAAAATGTAAAAAAATAGGAAGAAAGCCTTTAGTAGCAAGGGGAAAAACAGCATTGTATTTAAGAAACCAGACTGGTAGAAAACAGAATGATTTCCATGCATTTAGAAAGGATGCTTTGCAGTCTGTAACCACACCCTTGATTTTTAAAACATACTTAGATGTTCAAAAGACCACTTTTCTTCTCCAATTTTGTTCCCTACTTATTTCTTTAAAAAGAGGAGAAATACAGCTACATTTAATTAGCTCAAATTATGGTAGGAATGGACCACACATACAAGACTTATCTCATTCACTTTTCCCCCCCAAGAGTTTCCCTTTTGGCTACAAATTCTCCTGTTGATTTTCAACAACAAATCATGATCCGTATTGAAACCTTGAACATCATTTTACAAAAAGCACTTCAGTCACAAAAATTTAGCCACAGCTCATACATTTTAGAAAGCTGGGTTATTTTAAGAGAAAGATGCAGAATCATTGCCAGAGAAGCTCAGCCAGTACTTTGAGGCTTTAGGAAGAGTTTTGCATTTTGTTGTAAATCACACACAGGTGGCACCACCCGGTGTGACAGCGAGTGACACTAAACCGATTAGAAATTAAATTCAGTGGCCAGCAGAGCAGCTCACAGACGCAGGCTTGGGTTTGTCACTTTCTGAGGGTTGGGGCACTTAGAGGAGTCAACGCAAAGGTCACTCGAGGAGGCTCATCCACAAGGTAGAAGCAGGCACGGAACCTCGGCCGTACAGTCCTACCCCTCTCTCACACAGCCCTGGCTGGCTCTCCAGCTGCTCACCTCTTTGTGTTGTAGGCTGTATCTTGCGGCGTTTCCTCGAGCAAGGTCACGTAGCCCAGGGCGCAGGTGAGGATGAACAGGACTGTCAAGGTGTGAGCTCTCCTGAAACGCAGAAGAGAGAGAACTGACGTCAGGAAGCAGAAAAGCCCGTCCCTTCACCCGACAGGGATGCCTCGGGAAGCAGCCCCCAGCCGGCGGCCGATGGAGGTGTAACTGCACAGCCAGCAGCAGCATCCCCAACGGCACCGCGGTAGCCATCGCCAGCACACGACAGGGACCTGCCAAGGAGCAGGTCTGGCTTGTTTCCCCCGCCCCGGAGTTAAGGAAGGTTTGGATGAACGCTTGCCAAGTCAACAGCAGCAGCTTGAAAAAAAATTAGCACCGACTGTGCTAATACTTCGAAATAAAGCCCCCAGTAAAGCTCTTCCTCCTGGTTGGTGGGTTCTGCACTGGCGGTGCTGCCACACGGCTCTACTTCAGAGCCCGTTCACCAAAGAGACAGTAGATGGACCAGCCTCTTCAGACTCAACAGAAGGAATCACTCCAGACGTGGGAATTACACGTTACCAGAAAAACTAGTCATTAAAAAAAAAAAGTTAAAATCTCTGAATGAGAACAGTTGCAATTGCAAGAATTATGACACTCCTCTAGATGCCTTATTTGCAGTAATTCTCCCAGTTCCAGTTCATCCTAAACATAGAGCAGGCACATAGACACACACCTACGGGTTTGACACACACAATACTCCTACAGTGCACCAAATGCATTCTTTTAATGCCACGTTGAAAATTCCTTTCCTAATGAGAAGCCATTTATTGTTTTCACTGGAAAACTCCTGACCTCAGCCCAGAAGCACGGGAAGTCTGGCCACTTAAGATCAAGTCCCAAAGACACCAGTTCTGGGTTAGAGGACTACACATCAGCTCCTAATACAAGAGATTAAAATCCCCCAGGTATAAAGCATGGAGTTTAGAGAACAGGGAAACTGAGTGACACTGACAGCATGTGTATGTACTGTCTGGCTGTGTGTGTACACGTAAAGTACATCACAACAAGTATTTGTACACACCGGCTCTTTTCAGGGTACATTGTAATACCAGCCAGCGCTACATTTCCAGTTTATATGCCAAAAGATCAAAGTTTGGGTATATTCAAGTTGCACAGTGCCTGATAAACCAGAGATCACCACGGATTTCTAAAGGGGTCCCCTGACACACCTTCAATCATCAAACCCAAAAACCTACCTAAAACTGCTCTGGAAGTTGAGGTAAGCGTTATTTTGAACTACAGTTTCATCCTAATCCATACCACAGCCACTTCTCACAGCATCCCTTTAATCCCACTGGAAAAGGCAGGCAATACCTCATAAGCAGACGCAATCCTCTTCTGCCACTGCTAAAAAGGTGTTGGGCTTTTAACACCGTCCTTCCTCGCAGCCCAGAGGACAAGGACCAACCGGCTCCAGGGGAAAAAAAACAATGAGAAGGGCCCAGGAGTATTCTCAAAATTAGCCAGGAATCGGGAGAAGCAGGCACAGGCTGGCGGCAGCAAGCTCCCTGCTCGGCAGCGGCATTTTCCTCGGCCTCCCCAGCTCCGCGTCCCGGTGATTCAGAGAGCGCCCGCTTCCCCGCCGGCTGGCACTCACCTGAGGGGTGCCGGTTCTGTAACCTGCAGGAGTTCAAACCCCGCACCCAGCCCTGCCGAGGGAGGCGCAGGGGCTGAATTAAATGTTCCAACTCACTCCAGCCGGACCACGGTGCCGCCCGCTGCTCGTATCTGTGTTTGTCAGTGATACAAAACCAACCTGTGGTTTGATCACGGGAAAAGGTTACCTTAACTATGCACTCTATATTATGCCTTGTTTTACTGTTTACTTCTTTGAACCTAATGTCCAAGAGGCTACCGAAATAGACCTTGAAATGCTGTCTTCCGTCTTACCATTTCACCATCTGAATACTTTTATGACGTCAAATACTTTTTCAGGGCATCGAGCATCATGGAAATTGCCAAAACCTCAGTTATTAGCATCTCCTCACGTAGATAAACACCTCTAAAAACTCCTCTGCTAGAACAAGGCCGGTCTGGTTTCACTCAGCCGGTGGGGTCTGCAGCAAAGCAAACTGTCAGCGTTTGAGCTCCAGGCACAGACCTGCTTTGGGGTTAGTTCGGATGCCACAACCATGAACCTTGGTGCCACAACCATCACCTTGAAGCTCCCCAAGGTCCCATGTCTAACCACGGCTCCCCAGCTCCCTTTCCACCCAGTTTTCCCCTCCAGCCAAAGCAAATTCTCCCATAGCAAGTTTTTGGGAGGGTTAGTCCTACAAACATAGATAGGGTCAGCCCAGCACCAAACCCAGGCGCCAGGATGGGTCTGCTGTGGGGACAGCAGGTTGGCAGCTCCGAGCTGAAAACGGCAAGTGGTGACAAAGCGGTGACGGGTGCCAGAGGCAGCAGAGCATCCTGTCAACCTACCTGTCAGCACAAAAAACAAATAAACAGGCAAACACAGACACACGCCGTGCCCTGCCACACAGCTTGAGAGCTAAAAAAAATAAAACAGAAATCCACAGTCATGTGGAACAAGACTAAATGTGACACATCTACAGTGGCCAGAAAAATCAGCAGCAGACAGAAGTATTTGTACGAGTGAAGCCAGCCTGGGCTAATTAAACTGCATGATGAAGGATTATATCAGTCTCCACGTAGACTTTAAAATAATGCAGCCAGAGGCAGACAAGAGAGCTAAGAAGATCCCAGCAAGGTAAGCACTGCAGGAATTACACAGCAGGGCTTGTGCTCTCCCCGCGGAGCTGGGGAGGCTGCCGGGAGAGAAGCATCTCCCCTGGGAATTACACACAGTCTGGCCACGCACGGAGGGGGGGACACCGCCGGCTCGAGGAGGTTTTAGGTCAAAAAATCTGAGAAAGCAGTGCCTAAGAGCATATACATATAAAAATATCTAAGGCCAGGAAGGTCAAAGAGAATTCAAAACAAATCCCAAACTATTAAAAAGCCAGAAGATTAAATAGCTGGTTTTTCCACACTAGCATCCTCCTGACTTTCTGTATCTTACATCTAGTTCTTTCCCCATTGAAACACTGGGACATTCAAGGGAAATCATTCAAGTCCTATTTCTATCAAAATCCTTGCCCCGCTAACTCAGATGAAGACAGAGGGAGAGCAGCTGGGGCTCCCCAGCCCCATCCCTCCCCTCAGCCGCTGGCACAGCGCGGGTTTTCCCAGGGAACGGGACTCGCTTCCAGTCCAACTTCTCTTTGTCTGCTGTCACACTCAGAAACTGCAGGTTTTACAAGGAAATTACTATCAGAGCTTTAATTTTCAAAATAAAGTAGATGAAAAAAATAACCTAGGGCTATTTTCTGGGGGGGGGCACGTGGAGGGCCAGGAGCAGCGATACCCAGGGAGAGGTGACCTCCTTCCATCTCCAGCACAAAGGACAATCAGCTTAATGAGTGGCACCACACCCTAATTACCATCCGCTGCTCTGGGTTCTTGTTTGGCCGAAATGATGCAATGGCTGCCCTGAAAACAATAACAATCATTGAGAATAACCTGCAGAGTATTTATTTATTAATCTTTTTGTCAATTCCCTAAGCAAAACCAAAACCCAAAGACCAGCGGGGTGGTCCGTCCCTCTGTCCCTCCGGTTTAGGCTCCTGCTGGGGAAGGGGCTGGCAACAAACCCCGCTGGGCCCACCTCAGCCTAGCAGCAACTTCTTCACAAGAAAAGTTGTGGTTTTTTTTCTTGATTCCAAATAATGGTAAAGTCATAAAAACATTTCTAAAAGAGATTTCAAGTGACTGTCAAAGCTGCCTGCCCTCCATACACCAACGCGCCGTCTGACGCCTGCTGGGACCTCTAAGAAAACATGACAGACAGACAATAAACCAACAGAGCAGCAGAGTTATTGTGAAGAACAAGGTAGTTACTGTAAGGCAAAACATACAGGAAAATACAACAACAATTAGTAACTATTTGAAAATGACCAATGTTTTGACATCAAAATCAAAATTGTAATTAACATGGGAGCAATCTTGTTTGGCTATAGAGAGGTTTTTGAAACCTTCAAGAAAAATGGGTCGTAATCTTGACAATACATCCCAAATTAGAGACATGGAGCAGAGGTTCAGGTTGCACAGGGCTGAAGCAAGCACTCAGGCCTCAACATTTCAAAATTAGGCGTTTAACCGCCAGTTTGTGACACAAGATCTCTCTCATCCACCTACATCTGAAAAACACAACTAGTGGCCACCACGCCGAGGTCTGCACTTTGTACATGTCACTGGCTGAAAGCTCCAAGCATCTGCGTCTGCCACGCAACAGAGACGCTGTTCGAAGCTGTAGAGGGTTGTTTAAAACCTGTTTAAACTCTCAGAGATGATAAAAAAAAAAGTATCTATTCTTAGACCAGCAACGAGCCTTCAGCACATCTCTAAAGGTACAGAACGCTGATTAAGTTTCTGGACATACTTGTGATGCTCCAAAATAGTAACGTTCAGTTTCCTTGCCATAGGCCGGTGTCTCTCACAAACCCGTGGCTGCAGGAGAAGCACCAAGGCTCCTTCCTCCAGAGAAGCCAGACCCGGGCACTCAAAAGCCAAGCACCTTCAGCAAACCAGCCGCGTGCCTTGGAATGAAGGGGGAAAAGCCAGTCTCCATTGTGCAGTTCTGCAGAGCTCACCAGTTAATCAAAGTTCCCAAGAGGATCTGTTTTAAATGTTAAACATTTTTATATGTTTATACCTACTGAAATCTTGGGTTTCAGGTTTCAGTTTAAAACTGACCCAGAGCCTAAACTCTCACGGGGCCCCTGCATAAAGAGATTTCTTCCGCACTTGTAGCTGACTTGAGGGAACTATGTGATCCCTTCCTTCCAGGAAAGGGCTGGGACCTTCCAGCATCGCAATTCTCGGGGGACAGCCACCTCCTCTGCCACATGAGTCAACGCACCCGGCCTCACGTGGCACCACGTCCCAGCAAAGGGCACTGCTGGGGGGACCCAGACACCCAAAGCCACAGGCCGGGTGACGCCTTGGTGGCCTGAGAGAGGATTTCTCTGCTGGAGTTCAGCAATATGCTCCACCGTGGTCAGTTCTGGGCAGGCAGAGAACGGGAAGAGGGGGTCAGCAAAGACGGGACCCCACCTGGGCCAGCTCTACGGCATCACGCTTGCATAAGACAAAAAAAAAAATAATCCAGGAAATGTGAAGTTTCCAAGGAGCTCGCGGGGTGTTGTAAGAGCTGCACAACCCTCACCAGAGGGCACAGAAAAAAGTTCCTGCCAATTTCAGATCTTCCCTCTCCCTAATCTCTCTCTCTGATAAACCATCAGCCTCTCCCATCAGCCCCTTGGAAGCCCCAGAAACCTCCACATGATGGCAAGACAGAATTATTTAGCATGAGAGAAAAAAAAAACAACGCATCAATACCCAACTGAGGACATTAAAGGTAATTAAATTCAAATTAAAGTCAGGCTTAGCAAAAGCATAACCCATAGAGTCACCCCGTAATGCGGCGGCAAAGACGTATCCGGCACCTCCCAACATCTTCAGATCAAGGCTGGAAGCCTTCCTGGAAGATGTGCTTTGGTTAAATACAAGCTATGAAATGGACACAGAAATCAGGGGTAACGCTGACATTTCAGGAGACGATTATACACAATTTCTAATTAGAGGATTCCAAACTGGTAATCCAGGCTGGGGCTGGGCCGGCACGAACAGACTCGACACCACACCACCTTCTGCTGCCAGGACGGGGAGAAAAGTCTCTTCAGAAAAGTTGCTGCACACCCCGAATCTCATCATTTATTTAATTTAGTGGAAACAAATTTGCTCTTTCACTGAGTTCTGCTCCCCCTCAGAAAGACACCCATCCCCTCTTTCTCCAGCGTCAGCTATCCTTAGGCATCTCTGTTACTGCTCACTGGCAACAAACCCCAGCTTCTGTGGGATCCCCCTTTTCCCCCACAGAACCAAGCACCAGCAGCACCAGCCTGTGAGACACACCGGAGTCACCCTCCCATGGGTGACAAACCAAGCAGCAGAGATGTAGAAAACTCTATGTGGGGATATTTAAAAAAAAAAAAAAAACACGCCAAAAAAAACTACACCACAAACCAACCAACCCGGTGGTTTTTCCACACTAGCTCAGTAAAAACATCAGATGGACAGCGCTCCACGCCGCACAAAAAAACAAAAGTCAAAACCTCAGCCACAAAGAGGTCCTTTGTTTGCGTTCAGAGAGCGAATTCTGCAAGCGGACGGGCAAGAAACAATGGCAGGTACTGGAAACACCAGTGGCCGCGTTTGCCCAGACCAGTGGCCTGGGGACAGGCCCGGCCTTTCCAGCGCTGGGCCAGCGGGAGGAGAGGTGGGAGATTCGCCCAGGGATAATCCCTTTCATAAAGCTGCTTCTCCTTTCCTTCCCCTGACATTCCCCAATGACAAAAAGAGCTGACAAGGTACTGACTGAGCACGTTCCCACAACGCGGCTAAAATATAGTATTTTCCAGATTCCAGTTATTAAGACTGAATAGGAACAGAAGCATTACACAGCATGCCACTTCTTTTTCAAAGTTTTAAAAAGATCCTAGAAGAGCAGGCAGACAGTTAGGAAGTACCACCTTTCCCAAGGGTCGCGTTTATAGCAGTGGAATTACCTTTGCAAACTGAACTACTTTACTTCTAGAATGATTTCTGACTGTGTCTGCAAGTCCCAAATTCTTGAGTTTTTCCAAACTGAGCAGGCTACAAGAGTAACCGTGTCCACTGGCTTCAAGGAGAAAAGTACTTTCCACACTTTTCCACATGGGCAAAGACAGAGGCCACCTACACTCCTAAATTTCCATTTTCTGTGACCAGCTCTGTAACAGACAGTGCAAGAAGAGTACCAAGGAAGAAAATATATCTCTGTATAATTGTCAGCCGCTGTAGGGACCGAGTCATTCCCAAAGGGTATGGTAACACGCTGGCACACAAGGGTCAAAACGAACAGTAGGAAAAACCTTGAAATTTTTACAAGCATTTTAACTCCTGGCTGCCAGCACGAGCAACGTACACTTCTAGGGAAAATACAATAAAATAAACATTAAGGAACAATTCAACTGCCCTCCTGGAAGGAACTAGCCAGCAAAGGGAAAGCTCCTGAAAGAACAGTGGCACATTCGGACCTTCAAAAGCAGCATTCACAGGGACAAATTAACTGCAGTTACAGCCCACATTTCAGTGTGACGATCCCGTACCAGCAGCAGACCGCACGCTGGCCCCACACCAGGAAAAAGGTGCAACAGGGCGAGATTATACAACAAAACCAGCAACGGGCGTTTTTAGGGCATCATAAAATTCCTGGCAAGAGTCTCCTTAAGCAGACAGCAAGAAAACGATGGCTTTACCCATTTTCCATTTATAAGACGGCACCACTCCGCAGACCACAGCAGGCTCTGGTTATTCAATCGCTCGCTCAGCCGACATGTGGCTCTCCAATGTGCTCTCCAAGAAAGGTCCTCTTGCCCTCAAGACGACGTCCCTCAGCTATACTTGCCCGTGTCAGGCTTCTGCAGGGACCACCCTGCGGCCCGGCAGCATGGAAGCCTTCCTTTGCTGTTGGTACCGGCAGAAACGTCCCCCGGAATCGGCGGCTTCATCCAGACGGACACCCTGCGCTCGGCCGCTGCCCACACTGGCAGGGTGAGAGCCAAGCGCCCTCCCCCTCCGGCTCCTTAATGTCCAACTCCAGCCAAATCCCATTGCCCTCGGCTCGTGTTCCCAACCAGGGACCTCACACTCAGCGCGGGCTCCTCCGTCCAGGGGGACGTGCATGGAGCACACACAGGAGAAACTACTCACCTACCCCTGTGTGCTGCAGGGGGGATTCTAGAACAACCCCAGCAGAGACGGGATTTAGGAGGACTTTTCCAGCATCTCTCCCTGCGGGGGTTGAGTCTAACAGAACCCCGATTTGCCCCACTGGCCCAACACAAGCAGTCGTGGCTTTTCCGCACCGATCCCCTGGTCGGAGCACGCCACGAAACCACGGGGAACGATGGCTTAGTGCTGGGCTTGGCCGTGTCCGGTTAACAGTCGGACCCCGTGATCTTAAAGGTCTTTCCCAACCTCCAAGGCTCCGTGACTCTATCCTACACAACACCCCACCGGCAGAGGCTCGGGATCGGGACTGTGGCGTTCCGGCAGCCTTGCAGGACGGGACACGGGCAGAAACGGCTTTTCCCGAGCCCGAGGGAGCGGAGGAGGCCGAGGGGCTCACACACACCGGCGGCGCCGACAGAACGCCCGGAATCGGGCACAAGCCTGTGCACAGACCGGGGGTTCCCCAGCGCCAGGGGACCGGGGAAGGCACCGCTGCCCGGAGCCTGCCCCCCATCGCCGCCACGGCGCCAGGAAGCAGTAATTAATATCACCGCAACCCCGGGAAAAACACCTTTAGGCACAGCCTACGGGCTCCCAGCACCGGTAGCTGCGGCGGCGAAGCCAAGCGCCAGGTAAATCCCAGAAAACGCGCCGCAGTTTTGCATTTTTCCCTCCGTTTTCCCCAGCCCGGTGCCCGGCTGCTCTCCGCCGGGCCGCGCCGCCCGCCCGGACAACCGGGGGGACGGCGGGGCGGGAGCGGGCCGGGGGGAGCCGGGGCCGGGCCGTGAGGGAACGGGTCTCACCAGAAGAAGGTGTTGGTGCCGTCGTCGTAGACCTCGGACTCGGTGCTGCGGCGCAGGCCGGCGCCGTCCCTCTCGGCTCCGGGCGGCGGGGGCCGCTCTTCCGCCGCCTCGGGGGGGCTGGCGCCGCCGTTGGGCTGAGGGGGCGGCTGCTCCTCCAGGGCGGCCTTGCCCAGGGCCGCGCCGGGGCCCCGCCGCTCGCCGCGCCTCATGGCGGCACCGGGGACGGGCCCGTGGGGCGGTGAGGGGGGGGGGAAGGCGGGCGCTCGCGCCGCTCCGCCGTGCGCGCGGGGCACGCCCCCGACGCGACCCCACGTCGGCGCAGGCGCAGAGGGACGGGCGGCGCGAGCAGGGCGTCTCCCGCTGCCGTGGCAACCGCGCGGCCGCCGGCGGGATCGCGCGAGGTGCCGCCTCACCGGGGGTGGCCGCCGCTGCCGCCCTCCCCGTGTCCCCCCCCCCCCCGGTGACAGGAGCCCCGCCGGCCGCCATAGCTCCCTCGCTGAGGGGACGCGGCCTCCTGCCTCACGGCACAAGGGAGTCTCCCCCCGGCCCGGTTCTCCCCCGCCGCCGCGAAGGAGCCGCCCCAGGTACAGGCCCCGGCCCGGGGGAAGAGCACCCACTGCGTCCCCAGGGGCGCCCATGGCGGGGGGGGGCTGGGCCCAGACCCAGGCCGGGGTGCTGGGACGCATTAACACCTCTCAAAGCTTGTTCGGCTCAACGTCACAGAGTCACAGAACCACCTAGGTTGGAAGGGACCGTTTAAGATCATCTAGTCCAACCAATGGAGAAAAAAACCCAAACAAAACACACAAAAAAACCCACAAACGAACAAAAAAAACCCCAACCCCCCCACACACCACACCCAAACCCAACACCAATCCCCTACTAATCCATATCCCCAAGCACTAGGTCAACTCGTCTTTTGAAGCCCTCCAGGGATGGTGCCCTGGGCAGCCCATTCCAATGTGCAATAACCCTTTTGGTGAAGAAATGTTTCCCAATATCCAATCTAAACCTCACCTGGTGCAACTTGAGGCCATTGCCCCTTGTCCTGTCTCCTGGGACCTGGGAGACGAGACCAACCCCCCCTCTCTACACCCCCCTTCAGGTGGTTATAGAGCACGAGAAGGTCTCCCCTCAGCCTCCTCTTCCTCGGACTGAACCCCCCCAGCTCCCTCAGCCTCTCCTCACAAGACTTGTGCTCCAGACCCCTCACCAGCTTCACTGCCCTTCTCTGGACACGCTCCGGCCCTTCAATGTCTTTCTTGTGGTGAGGGGCCCAAAACTGGACACAGCCCTCAAGGTGGGGTCTCACCAGTGCCCAGTCCCCTCAGCCGAAAGCCCAGCAGCCCCCGCTGGGGGCTCAGGGAGTGGGTCGGTGACATAAACCCCCACTGCGGGCTGGCAGAAGGGGTGCAGGGCTAACCCAAACCCAGCGGGGCTTCAGGGACCCTGTCCCTGGGGTGAGGGTTGCCCTCCAGCCAGGAGGAAGGAGGCAGCCTCCCCACCGCTGCCATGGACCTAACGGCATCTCTAGGGAACGTGCCCAGAGCTCCTGAAACCTGGAAATATCTCTGCTGGAGGTGGCAGGCATTTGCTTTGTCTGAGGGGAAGAGCAAGCACAGAAGAATGGTGTTTTCTCTTTCCAGGAAAATATGGAAGGGGGGGAGAGACTAAAGAGAAGAGTCCTTTCAGCTGTGAGAGGGTAGCGTTATGCTATGAGTACATAAACTTGGCATTTGCGAACTGTAGCGGTATTGTAGCAACATTTGAAGCTAAAAACCTGTATCTTTTGGCAAAAGTAACCAAAGAAAGCTGGTTAAACAAAGTGGCTTCATTCTACGTGCGCTCACTTGAATTACTCGGGGAGAAGTGCTCTTTGCCAGGCTCTTGTGCTGCTTCCAAGTACCCCAGCCCAGGCTTTCCACCATCCCTGCCCCGTCCCAGCTCCTGTGTGCGGGGAAGCATTAACTGCCCACTTTTCGGTGGAAACGTGGGAGCGTTTTGCTGGCAGAGGATTTTGTTTCCAGAGAGCGGCTGGTGCGAGTGAGGTGCACACCGGGGAGACGAGGGCAAACGCGGGGTGTCTCTCACCTGCAGCAGAGACTTCAAGCTGTTCGTTGGAGTCAAGGTCCAGCTCTTCAGAGGAAACCCAAACGCGACTCGCTGCTCCCAGCCCACGGGGAGACCTTTCTTTCTAGATGCTGGAGCCCCCCTGGTGCTTTCTGCATTGTCAAAGGACGCTGTACAGATGTTATGGTTTGAGGAACCCATAATTTATTGCCAATTAGGCAATTACTCTCACCTGATGATCACTCTCTACCTGGGAAGGGGAATCAAGAAACAACAAGGAAACACAAGGGTTGAAATATAAATAGATTTAATAGAATAAGACTAAATAATTAACCCTAACAACACTAAAGAACCAGTATTGATCCCA
Organism: Gallinago undulata; assembly: GCA_026546715.1. NCBI lineage: Eukaryota > Metazoa > Chordata > Aves > Charadriiformes > Scolopacidae > Gallinago > Gallinago undulata. The sequence goes on from JAOTQQ010000041.1 coordinate 66,702,391, forward strand.
ATACCAATGTAAAATACACCAGGACTATCCCCAACCCACTCTATCCCAGGAAACAGGTCCCTCCCCGCAGGGAGCGCCCTCAGGATCCCAGGCATCAAAGGAGAGACAGAGAGGGAACTCCTCAGCAAACTTCCTAATTTCTATTGAATGACCCGTTCCTGGTATGAAATAACCCTGTTGGCAGTTTGAGGCAAGTACCCGGGTCTCACTCCTGCTCATCCCCACACCTGGGGAGCTCCAAAACTTGAAACCCACATACAATAGCTGGCTGTAAAGGAAATGTTTTCACCAATTCAGACACTAGATTCTTCTAAAAGTCTCAGTTTTCCCAAGCATTGGAAAATAGTGAAAAATAACATTACTGAAAGGGAAATCAGCCCTGTGCCGCTCAAGCCAGGACAATGGCAGAAAGAGAAAGCCCTGCAGGAGCCGAGAAACGAGACCTGGGAAGAAATGAGATTTGGGCGACTGCAAAGGACGGAGGTGGCCACGGGATGGCGGCAGGTAGCCGGGCTAGGGACAGGGCGGCTCGGTGGCTGCCCAAAGCCACCCTGGGAGCTATTAGAGCCATTTGCATACTAAAGGAGCTGACGAAGCCACGCTCCTGCTCGTTTTCTCTCTCAATTAGTACCGACGGCTCAGGTCTGTGGGGCTGCCCCACCTGAGCGAGGAGGATTTGACCCAGGATTCCCCCAGAAGGTGAGTATTCCTGTCCTTTGAAAAAAAAAAAACAAAACCAAACCACAAAAACCTCAACCCAACCCCGTTCTGGAGCTATCTAAGGACAATTCTGGCTGCTGAACGGTCCCCTGACACCCCGAGACACTCTCTCCTGGCCACCCCACACCTGGAGGCACTTGGCTTCCTCCATGAGCTGCCACCTCCCGCTGCAAGAGCTCTGTCACAGTGGGGAGCACCTGCCACATCCCACCGAGGGAACGTGAATAAACTTTTTGGGGTGTCCCGGGAGCCCCCCGGTCCCCGCCGGCCTCTCCTCTCCCTGAGGCTGCTGACACGGGGCCACCATTGACGCCTCGAGTTTCTAAACAACTTTTGGCCAAGAAAGTGGAAGTTGTTTCCCCGCCAGACCCACTCCTGCTGACCTATCCCCAGAGCAGGGCTGGTGGTGCCAGACGACAGCGGCTCGGGGGTTCAGGCCCAACATATTCTTCTTGCCAGGCTGGGTTTCTTGCTCATTAGCGCTGGTTCCCAACAGGACTTTTACTGGGTGCTGAGAAACACAGGCACTGCCCTCAGTCCTGCAGCCCAACAGGTTCAGCGAGGATTAGCCAAGCTCTGCACACCACATCAGCACCCCCAGCTCCCCTTGGGCGATTCCCTTCCCTCTCCTTTTCCAATATCAGGTGGGATTCAAGCCTCACACCAGTTTCCCCCAGCCCATTTCATTTAGCAGTTTTTCCCAGACTCTTCTCTCTGCTTTTGACTGATGTCTCCAAAATGAAGACAGAAAGAAAAAGTCCTAATTTTTTTTCCTTTTTTTTATTTTCCCCCACCCACACAAACTGACTTGCGAAGTCCTGCAGTAGCCAAGGAGTCTCTGGAGCTGGGCTCTCACACGAAGCTGAGCCACCAGCTCCTGCCTTTGCTGAAGGAAGAACGTACCCGGGCAGGATGAGGAACCTCTGCTTCAGCTCGGTTCGGGAGCACCACAGAGGGAAACACAGCCCCAGAAAGTTGCAGTTTGGGGCTGAAAAACACTTTAACAACCTCTTCTGAAGGATCCTCCTTCTTTCATGTCCTTCCAGCCAGATACACAGGAAAGCAGTGCCCTTTAAACTCCTCTCCTGAAATAAATAAACAAATAAAATAATCCAAGCCCCTGGGGACTGAAAAGAGCTTTAAATATTTGAGCAGGATCCCAAATTAGGGGTGTTTGCAGGCAGGGCACCCTCACGCCCGCAGAAGAGGAGCTCCCTGTCAGAAAGATGCCACCTCCATCTCACTGCAGCGGCTCCACCAGTGAGAGCCCCAGGGTCGGTACCACTCCCCGGGCGGGAGTGACCATCCCCGCATCCAGCCAGGACGTTGGGGTCGGGGGATGCTCCTGGAGAGAGCTTCGGTGCCAACCCCTCAGCGGGGTCAAACCAGAGCCCCCAGTGCCTGCAGTCCCTCGGGCTGGCGCGATACCGCCGTGGATTGGGGTGGAAAAACACCACCAGCCCCAGCAGCATTTAACAGCGGAGGGTGATAACATCTTAAATAATTCTATCTGCTGACAAAGGGGTTGTGCGGTTGCAATACCTCAGCACGTGTCTGAGCCCGAGCTCCACAGCACTCCCTGGCTTAGGCAGACTTTTTCACCTGTGAGCTGGAGGGTACCTTGTCTCCCTGTCCAATTTTAGTTTTCCACCCTCAGTGCCAGTCCCCCAAGAGCAATAAATGCCGAGGCAGCGCGTTGCAGGAGGGAAGGGAAGCACTGAGAGAGGAACACCCCCAGTCTGGTCACCTGCCTTGCTGCAAGGGGAGCCAAACCTTGCCAAAACAAAGCCAGATGCTGTTTCCTCATATTCCTTTTTAAAAGATCATACATTAAAGAGAAGAAGAAAAAGTGCAGCCTCCTCCGAGTGCCGTGGGAGATGCCGTGGGGGTCGGTTACCTGGGACAAACCCAGTCCACGGGGACAGAGC
>JAOTQQ010000041.1:66713546-66726530 GCA_026546715.1 Gallinago undulata
CCTCCTCCTAGGGCTCCCCTCCCTCATCCAGAGTCCCTCCCCAGCTCTCCTGGAGCCCCTTGAGGGACTGGAAGGGGCTCTAAGGTCTCCCCAGACCCTTCTCTTCTCCAGGCTGAACCCCCCCAGCTCTCTCAGCCCCATCTCCCAGCATCTCCGGGGTCCTTCTCCCTGTCCTCCCCTGTTTTCCAGAGCCACACAGCCCCCGTCTGTACCCCCCCAGACTCCTTTAACCGCCCTTTCTCCTTGCTCAGGATACGCATCGTGCACTTCATCCTGCACCACACGGTGACGCCTGACTGCGGTAAGGGACGGGGGCAGCAGGGGGATGCTCAGGGGATGCTCAGCCTGGACCGGGGTGGGCACGGGGCACCCCCAGTCACTCACACACACCCCCCCCGGGAGGGGGCAGAGAGCCAGGGGGGCAGCTCAGACAAGGAAATTTGCTGCTGCTGCTTCCAGAGGCTGGGAGGTTTGGGCTGCAGGGACCAGCAATATCCCTCTCTCCCCAAGCCCCCCACCCCAGCCCCCCCGGGAGCAGCGGGGCAGCCCCGGTGCTGGTTTCGGCTGCCTCCCAGGACCCGGGGAGCTGGCTGGCTCCCAGAGCCAGGCACAGGCAGCCCGCGATTAACGCTGATCCCTTCGCACAGCTCAGCCTCTCTCGGGAGGGCTGGTTGTTCTTTTTGTCTCCCCCCTTCCACAAAGGCTCCAGAAAGGGTTTGGGATGATTCTGCCCAGCAGGGAGTACCTGGGGAGAGAGCAGAGGGTCACTAACCTTCTCTGTCCCACTCCGCCCCCAGAGAAGCTGCAGGATCTGATGAAGAAGAAGGTCTTCGAGGCAGCGTTTCCCCTGCACAGGGTGAGCCCGGGGACGCGGGTGCCTGGGAGGAGAAGCCAGGAGAGGTGGAGGAGCAAGACCTGGTGTGGGAGACCTTGGGGTGACCAGGGCGGCTTGGAGACCTCTCTGGGCGGGGGGGGCAGGACGGAGCACCCCGGGGCTGGGGTGGGGGTTAGGGCTGCCCCGTCGTCCCCGTACCCGACCGACTGCTCTGCTCCCCAGAGGGAAGAGAGAACAGATTCCCTCAAGAAGAAATGGGCTCGCTGGAGAAACTTATTTCGCAAACAGCCAATTGAGGACATCAGGTAAGATGGGCAGAAGAGGCACGGCGGGTCCCTCTCACCAGGACATCTCACCTGAAACCCGGGGAGCTCCGTGTCCTTTGCCAGGATCCTGTGTTTCCTTTGAAATCAGTAGTTTGAACCCAGCTCCTCTCACCAGTCTGGGGCTCCTCCTGCAGTCCTTAGCCCTGTGGCACCAGCTCCTTCTGCTAATCCCGCAGCACGGAAGGACCCCCGCATCCCCGTGGGTTGTCATGAGCCCCCCTCGTTCCCAGCCGCACGCTCCCACCTGCGGAAGGAAGGGGAGAGGGGGACGGAGCCTCCAGCCCGGGGCTGAGCTCGGGGCGCTGAGGGCAACCAGGGGCTGCGATAACCACGGCACAGCCCGGGGAGGAGCACGGCTCTTGGGGTAAAAGGGGCAGAAAACGAAGCCTCACGGTCGAGGGAAGGAGAACGTGCTGCTCCATGAGGGCGCTGGGCATGCACGGTGACCCATCACTGCCACGCAAGGATGAAGGGGATGAGTATGAAACGTGGAGGAGGGACAGACTGTTGGGGTTTTGTTTGCTTTGAGCAAAGGCCAGGGAGTACATCGGCACCTCCGGCTGCTGGAAGGAAGTTAATTCCTCTGGAATATGGGAGGGGAGGCGGGTCCATCAGTCAGATCCCACCCACGCCCCCAGCCCCCTGCCCCATCCCAGGAACCCCGAGATGCCGCCCCAGAGCGGGAGGCGAGAGCCCGGCAGGGAGGGAGCTGAGCCCCGAGGGAGGAATTGCTCTGGTCTGAGAAACACTGCACCCCGCAGCCCCCTCCTCTCCTTCAGCCCTGGCCTTCCCAAAATGGCTCTGCAGGCTCCAGCTGCAACTCGGTCTCTGGGCCATTCCCACGCCTTCCCTTCCAGGCGCTATTTTGGTGAGAAGGTGGCCCTGTACTTCGCCTGGCTGGGCTGGTACACCTACCTGCTGGCATTCGCCACCGCGGCGGGGCTGCTCACCTTCGTGGCTGGCATCACCATCTTCAACTCCAGCCAGGTGAGGTAAGGCAGCCCCTCCAGGAGCCTTCCCCCCCGACGTGGCCCTGAGCCACCATCATCCCCCTTCGCTTCCCTCCACCCCTTTCTCTCCAGCAAGGAGATCTGCGAAGCCACCGACACCATCATGTGCCCGCTCTGCGACCAGAAGTGCCCCTTCTGGCTCCTCTCCGACACCTGCACCTACGCCAAGGTGGGCACCCCCGTCCCGGGATGGGGACACGGTCCCACACCCCTAGAGGGAAAAGCCACCCCAGACCATCACTGGAAACCTCCAGTAACTCTGTAGCCGGATCCTGATTTCCATCCCCACCATGGAAGAGTTAGAACCACAGAATTGTTTACCTTGGAAAAGACCTTTAATATCCTAAAGTCCAACCATTAAGGAGTTTGCCCCTAACAAGCCCCAGTGCCCATCCCCTTCCTGCAGCATCGTTACCTGTCGGGGGGGAGTTGGGGGGGTGGTGGAGAGAGGACCACTGAGCTCAGGGGCCTCTCCACAGCCCCTGCACCCTGCTGTCCCCATCACCCTCTTCCTTCCTTTTCTCCAGGTCACTCATATGATTGACAATGAGGGGACAGTGGTGTTCGCCATGTTCATGGCCATCTGGGGTAGGTGTCCATGTCTTGGTGCCAAACACAAAAGGGAGCAGCCCGTGGTGGCTCAGGGGGAATGCAGGTGGAAGAAAACAGAACATCAACACAACTTTGCCATTTTGGAGCTCCTCCACTCCCAGGGCCACCAGCTCCCCTTCCAGACAGAGCAAAGGACAAAAACACCCCAGCAATTTCCTTCAGCTCCCCAAACACTCCTTACCTGTCCCTCCTCAGAGCTTTCACCCACCACAACCTTCTGCAGAGCACCAGCAGCCTCTCGCTGGGTTTCTCCAGCACCTGCTGACAAGTGGTCACAGCGGCAGGGAGGAGGGACCCCAGACCCCTCATGAACCTTCCAGGGTCACTGCATGGTCTCACAGCTGCTGTGGGATGAGCTGATGAAACCCCACCACAGGTCTAGATTGGGCATTTCATGGTGGGACCATGGTGTGAGTAGGTCATGGACACCATCTTGCATATTGTGTGGGGGGGGTTACACAGGGACAAGCTCGGGGAGGTCAATCCAGACTAATTAAGGGGCGGCTGAATGGATCTGCAGAGGTGCAGCCGTGCTGGGGTGCAGGGCAGGATCCCCCTTCCACTTGGAAGGCATATTTTTCATGGATCCAGAGTAATGTGTCTGGTGGGCACCGTGTGGAGGTGCCCACCTCAGCAGCTCAGCCCAGGGCTTGCCTTGGCTTATGCCAAACCCCCTGCAGAGGCCAGAGATGGCCGGGCTCCCAGGGAAAGCTCACCCCACACCTCCATCCCGTCCCCGTGGGGCCCAGCACTCACTGGTGCACCTCCAGGTCCTCCCCAGCCACTGACATGTGGAGGTGGCTGCTTGTCCTTTGTGGCCAGGGGCATTCCAGGTTGATTCACCATGAGGGATTGTCCATCCCAGTCCATGGGACCAAGGGGTGGCTTCGCCTCCAGAGCCATCCCCGAGTGTCCCTGCACTCTATCCTTGCCCCCACAGCCACCGTGTTCCTGGAGCTGTGGAAGAGGCAGAGAGCCACCGTGGTCACCACCTGGGACCTGTACAAGTGGGACGAGGAAGAGGTGAGGGTGACATCTTCCCCGCTTGGTGCTTCCCTTCCAGGGCAGGAGCCAGCTGGACCCACAGCAAAGACACCTCACAGGGACGCCCCGGCTCAGACTGATTCTCTGTAGATGTAACCTCTCATGGACACACAAATCCAACATCTGACAGTCCTGGGAGACACGGGGCCCTTCAGAGCGTTAAGCAGACAGTAGCCATCTCTCTGCATTGCTAGTCACCTCCCCTCCTGCTCAGGGGCTGGAATGCAGTCAGGACTGGCCACACTGCTGTGGCTTGGGTTGGGTGACCATGCCCATCCTTCTCTGGTGCTGCGCATCCCCTATGTCTGTCAACGCAACGACTCCTGGACCTTCTGCTGCCTGGGCACAACTCTGACGGATCCTTTCTTTCATGTTTTTTGATTTTTCTTTTTTTTTTTTTTAAGGAGGAGTTGGCTATGGAGCTGATCAACGACATGAAGCACAAACCCCAGCAGTACCAGCACTCCTACTTCCGCAGCACCATCATCCTCCTCTTGGTTCTGGTGATGGTAGGTGCCAGGGTAGACACAGGAAGACCTGGTTCAAGGGCACATTGGTTTTCCTCCTTCTCTCCCCGCTCTGCTGCAAGAACGGCACCTCAAGGGGTCCTGTGACCAGAGCAAAGGCAGGCCCCAGGTTGCCAGGGCAGGTCCATGCCCATCACAAGTATCTGGGGCCTCCCTACACTCATGGGAGAGGCCGACCACCCTTGGGGGATCTGGGCTGAGGGCTCTGCTCTCACCGTGGAAGGTGGTAAGGATGAAGGCGGTGAGACAGAGGGTAGGAAAAAGCGAAGCCTTGATGCCCTTGTTTCATCCCGTGGGCCACTGGAGAGGTCCACCTTAAGAACCTTTCATCCTTAACTGAGGATTGCACTTGGGGCCACCTCCAGATGAGCTCTAGTGAAGGAAGCCACGTTTTGAAGGGTTGGTGGTCCCCAGGTGGGACGGAGCAGGTGCCCACCACACAGGATTTCTCGTGTCCCACTGCCCTCCTCCTCCACAGATCGCTGTGCTCATCGGCATCGCCCATGGACTCGTCATTTACCGGGTGGTGGCAACAGCTTTCTTCACCCAGAGTGACTTCGAGTTCCTTCAGGAGAAGGCCAACACCATGGCGGTGATCACAGGGGCCGTGCTGCACTACATCACCATTGTCATCATGACCAAGGTGCGGAGTGACACGGGGTGGACAGAAGGTCTTCTTGCCTTCCCACCACCAACCCTCCCCTCTCATTTTATATCTCCATTCTGCAGGTCAACAGGCACGTGGCCCTCTATCTCTGTGACCTGGGTAAGAGAAACAGGGGGCTGTCTCCCACTTGCACCCCAAGCTGTCCAGCAGCAGCACCCCCTTGGTCCCCAAATGCAGGTCCCTTCCCTTCCTCCACTGGGCGGCTCCTGCCATGCAGGTCCCCATGGGAGGCCACCAGCCCCCCAACACACAGGCTCACCAGGGGCTCACGTGCTGCCCGTCCCACAGCCACGTTACGCTGTGGAGGGACAGTCACCCACCAGGGCTGGGACCCTGCACGAGCAGGAGGTCACCACAGCTCAGGAGAGGTCCCAGCATGGTTCTCCTCCCAGCTGAAGGGCCCTTTCTCCCCAGCTGATGGCTCTGAGGGACCTCCCTGCTCGGCTGAGCTCAGCTCCATCAGAGGGCTCAGTGAAGGGCAGGGAAGGCTCCAGGAGGGGCAGGGTCCCACCACTCTGTGACCAAGCCCCTGGGCCTCACTCCCTCCCCCAGAGAAACCACGGACCTTATCCCAGCGCGAGAACAACTTCACCATCAAGATCTTCACCTTCCAGTTCTTCACAAACTTCTCCTCACTCATCTATATCGCCTTTTTCCTGGGAAGGTGAGTGGGGGCTGGGGGGGGAGGCTGAGGGGAGCCCTAGCTTGGGGGACACATCCCTGACTCTCCCCAGGGTCTAGGGACAGCCCAGACCCTCTGCCCTCCCTGCCAGCACAGGGGCTGCACCTGGGACCTCAGGAGGGACATGTGGGCATGGTGGGTGGGGGAAGCCCCTTCCTCTCCACCGGTGCCCAGAGGATGAAGCCCCTTCAGTGGGGGCCAGCAGTGGGGCTCAACTGCTGTTGTTGGTCCCTCACTCAGGATCAACGGCCACCCTGGGAACTACGTGCGCGTCGCTGGCAAGTGGAGGCTGGAGGAGGTGAGGAACTTGCTGTGGAGCCCCCTGACCCCACACAGCTCCTGCTGCCCGGCCAGGCTCTGGGAACCTTGGCCTTCTCCTGTGGAAGCTGCCGTGGCCAGCAGTCCCCTGGCCAGCTGGCCCTGCCAGCAGTGCCCAGCTCCTCCTCTTGCCCCCTGGCAGTGCCACCCCAGCGGCTGCATCACCGACCTCTTCATCCAGATGGCCATCATCATGCTGCTCAAGCAGACCATCAGCAACGTGGTGGAGTATCTCAGCCCGTAAGATCCCCCCAGCCCAAGGAGCACCCACTCGTGCCCCCCCAGGACCTCCCCAGCTCCCACAGAGTAACCCCAGGCTCCGGGCCAAGATCTCCCCCTTTTCCCTGCCTGGGGTCCCCAGGGCTGTCCCTGGCAGCGGTCACCCCTCTGTCCTCTGCGGGCAGCAGTCCCAATGGCTCGCTCTTCCCACCAGCTGGGTAACCCACAAGCTACGCAAGAAGCGGCAGCACCCCAAGAAGAGGAGCATGATGTCAGGAGAGGAGGAGGAGGAGGAGGAGGAAGCCTGCAGAAGGGATTGGGTGAACAACTATCATCTCAGTGAGGTGGAATTCCTCAGCCTCTTTGACGAGTTCTTGGAGATGGGTACGTAGGGCAGGGGGTCAGAGCCACGTGTCCTCCTTGGTTGGAGACAACCTGATGCTGGGGAGCCCCTGCGTGGGCGGAGGAGAGCTCTGGGACCCAGCCAGGAGAACATTCCCAAATCCAGAGAGAGCAGGCAATGCTGCTGGCCCTGGGACCCTCCTCTCCTCCCAGCGGTGTCAAGGGGATGGCTGTACCCTCTTGGTGGTCTCTCTGCCTGGCTGGTCAACCAGTGCCCTGTGGGACCCTCACACATCCCCCTCTGAGAGGTGGGTGTCCCTAGGGAAGGTGGGGTCCCCAAGGCAGGTCCATCTCCCCCTCTCACCCCCTCAAAGCCCCTCAGACACAAGCCACAAAGCAGGACAGACCCAGAGAGCGGCCAGGGCCCTGCGGGATGTCCTCTCTGGGGTGGCGTCACAGCAGCACGTGACCTGTTGTCCCCACGCAGTGATCCAGTACAGCTTCACCACCATTTTCGTGGCCGCCTTCCCCTTCGCCCCGCTGCTGGCCCTCTGCAACAACCTCCTGGAGATCCGCCTGGATGCCATCAAGATGATGCGGCTGCGCCGGCGCATCGTACCCTGGAAGGCCAATGACATCGGTGAGAGGGGGGAGACTCTTCACACTCTTTCCCTGGCCTGAAGCCCTTGAGCAGCTCTTGGCCAGGGACCGGTATCGCTTCACCCTGGAGGTAGGAGAGCACAGGGTTGGGAAAGGAGAAGCAATTTCAGACCCTGCAGAGGCTGAGGAGCCGCTTGGAGGTCTTCTACATAGCACCATAGAATTGCCCAGGGGTGGAAGGGACCTTTCAGACCATCAAGTCCAACCATCAACCCAGCACTGACAAACCCACCACTGATCCATGTCCCTCAGCACCACGTCTTCCCAGCTTTTAAATCCCTCCAGGGATGGCGACTCCACCACTGCCCTGGGCAGCCTCTGCCAAGGCTTCACAACCCTTTCCAGGAAGAAATTGTTCCCATAAACCTCCCCTGGAGCAACTTGAGGCTGTTTCTTCTTGTCCCATTATCTGTTCCTTGGGAGCAGAGACCAACACCCCCCCCGGCTACACCCTCCTTTCAGGGAGTTGGAGAGAGCGAGAAGGTCTCCCCTCAGCCTCCTTCTCCAGACCTTGGAGAGCCACTCCCACAGTTCTCCAGACCCCTCATGGAGCGAGGGGCCCATCCTCAACCTCCATTCCTCTTCTGTCCCTGAGCTGGGACTGGGTCTGCAGCCCTCGGACGGTGGCAGCGAGCCATCAGAGGGGCCTCACCGACCGCTCCTCCCCACAGGAATCTGGCTGCAGGTCCTGGAGGCCATCGGCATCCTGGCTGTCATTGGGAATGGGCTGGTGATCGCCATCACCTCTGAGTTCATCCCCATACAGGTCTACAAGTACACCTACAGCCCCTGCATGATGGAGAACAGCACTGCCGTGGAGTGAGTGCCACCGGGTCGGCTGTCCCTGCCCACCCCGTGCCAATGCACAAGGCAGCCGAGCGGTCCCCCATGGTGGGGTGGGGGGAAAGGGGAGCAGGGGAGGGATTTCCAGATGGCCCCCTCCTCACGCCATCCCCATGGTGGGTAAACTGGTGTCCCTGAGGGGTGAGAGCACCCTGCACCGTCGGAGAGCCGCGGGACTGCCCTCCTCCTTTCCCTCCCAGCCTTGACCCACTGGCCAAGCTCAGTCAGGCCAGACAGAAGTCTCAGAGCCACCCATTTCCCCCAGGATTTGAGAAAAGGGGCAGCCAGGGAGGGGAGGGGGAGCCCCAGATGGGTGCTGGCTTCCCCAGCATGGGAGATGCAGTCTGCTCTCAGCCGCACTACGAGTCACCAGAGAATCCACACCCCACACGTGGAAACCACCCCACACCTCAGAAAGGAAAGCTGCAGGGAGACAGTCTTTGGGGCAACGAGAGGACGTTGTGTCCCCTGGAGAGAGACGGGAGCTGTGGCTTTTGGCAGGGGCATGTCCAGCCCCCCAGTCTGGCCAGGAGCCACAGCCCCCCCTTTGCCACGGGGCCAGTGACATCATCGCTCCCCCCTCCCGCAGCTGCTCCACCGGCTACATCAACCACAGCCTCTCCGTCTTCCGCGTCCAGGACTTCGAGCCCCACACCAGGGTGCCCAAAATGCTGCTGGGCCACGAGATCACAGAGTGCAGGTAACAGCGGCCATTGCTCTGCCCCTCACCGTGCCCTCCCGCCTGCCAGCCGTGGGGCAGGGCTCGGGGGCAGCCACGGGGGCTCCCCTCGGACCCCCCAGAGGGATGCCGGGCTGGCACCCATGGGGCTGTGCCGCAGGTACCGGGACTACAGGCACGCCGACGACTACAGCTACACCGTCCAGTTCTGGCACATCTTCGCAGCCCGGCTGGCCTTCCTCATCCTCTTCGAGGTGGGCACCCGGGGGGGTGGGAGGAGGGGGATGTTGGCCAGGGGAAACAGGGAATGGGCCACCTTCACCAGCGCGGGGAGGTCCTCACCGTGGCGGCTGCCTTTGCCCCCCGCAGCACGTGGCCCTGTGTGTCAAACTGATCGCGGCCTGGTACGTCCCTGATGTCCCCAAGTCCGTGAAGAACGAATTCCGGGACAGAAAACACACCAACCTTCATAAAGAACTGAGGTGGGTGACGTCCCGGGGAGACCTGCCTGCTTGCAGGATCCATCCCCCCACGGCCCCACTGGCCACCGCAGGACTGGGGACGGTGGGGCTGCCAGCTCCTGCCCTCGGGGACCTCCTCTACCACCACCTTTCTCCCCCAGCGCTCACCCCAGCCTCTGCCCGGGGCCTCCAGCTGAAAATGCTGGGTTTAAGATGAGCTGCATCATCCATCAATGAGGTCCCGTCGCCCCCCTTGCCCCCGGCCCCCCTCACTAGCCCAGGTGCTTGCAGGCACTCGAGGCCATTGAGATGAGTCCCACCTGAGGCTGCTTGGCTTTGGCTTTTCTTTCAGAAAAAAAGAAAAGCTCCAAGTTAAAACAAGGAACAATTTTGCCCAAATCTTCCATTTAAACTTTGTTTAAAAAAAATATATATATAAAAAAAATCAAGCATTTCAGTGGGAAACAGAACCACTGTAGCTGAGAGCCACAGGCCAGGCCATCCTGGTGCTGCCATCATTCATGGACCAACTCCTCTCTGCAGGAGGGCTCAGCCTGACCCTCTTCATGGCCACCCCAAAAATCCCAGCTGTCACCCCAAAATCCCAGGGAGAGCAGAGGTGAGCGGGGCTCAGGACGCCCCACATTGCCACGGTTCAGCTCTCAGGCTCCAGCTTCCCACTGAAGGAGGGATTTCCCACAAACAGCCTGTTGTCCTTCCTCCATTTATTTTTGGCAAAAGACCCTGTTCCCCCCCCCGAATATTTTTCCACACCCCCCATTGCTTCCCAGCTTGGGCAGTTTCCCCTGCAGCACCCTCTCCTCTCTCCCCAGCATGATGGAGTACTCCACCGAGGTGTAGCCCCCGCTCACTGAGAGGGTGAGGAACATGGACCTGAGCCCCCCTCCACAGTCTGGCAGCGCCGGAGGAGCCACCTCAGCTCCAGGATACGTGTCCCACCTTGGACTTGAACTGGGAAGTGACATTGTGAGGGCAGCTTCTCAGGAGCAGGGTCCTTTCTGACTTGCATGGCCGGGAGGAAGCTGCAGCAGAGCTGGGAACAGTGCACTCCCAGGACGCTGAGGAGTCGGGCAGAGCTTTGGCACCAGGGACAAGGCACGGTGGGCACCTGGCTGCCATCGGGCAAGCGCAGCGCTGGTCCACAGATGACCTGGCTTAACGTGCCACTTGGCATCGCAGGAAAAGCTGGTTACCTCCTCCCGGCTTCCCGTGCCAGCTCTTTTGTTGCACTTTGGCCCCTTTCTCCTCTGCCCTCAGTCACCTCCTGGCTCTCGCTCCGCTGAGAAACTCGAGTCCTTCCTCTTTCTCTGTGATCCTGCTCCTGGCGCAGCTTCCCCATGGCCGCAGCTCCCGCCTGCTGTCTCTGGGGTCACTGGAAAGACACAGTGGTTAGTCTGGCTGCGTTTGGCCCCGGTCCCAACCCAGCCCCTGCTCTGCCCCGAGTGCTCCCAGCCCTTGAGCCTGGCTCTGCCACCACCACACAGGGTAAATAAAGGTAACACCCACGCCGACACCAGCGGCCGGGTCCCAGCTGCCGTTGACTCACTGTACTCACACCGGTATCATTCCTGCCTCCCTCCTTTGCCTCCCACATCACCCAGAGAAATCATCCCCACCAAAACTTTTTAGTGATAACGGAGATGATCAGAAAAGGCCAGAGTTGAAGCACCTGCGTGTAGCCAGAGCTTGGGCTGAGCGTGAGATGCTTAGATGTTGGGACTCTGACCACACACAGTGGGAAAACAACCTGTTAAGTGTGCTGGGGTAACAGAAATACCCAGCTGCACAGAAAACCCTGGGCCATAGAGCTACCACGGGTTATCTCTCTCTCCAAAACACGGCCTGCCAGCCTAAATCTGAGCCCGCCAGCCTGGCATGTCTCCCGCTCTTCCCGTAGAGCCCTGCTGCAGAGGGGAGCCGGGGTGACATCCAGGGCTGGGCTGGTGTCACAGCCAGCACTCTAACACACACTGACACTCTTCTAGCACACACACAGGCACGTTCCTGGCTCTCAGCTTTGCTCTCTGCCGCATGTACCTTTACTCATTTGTTTACCAACCCAAAGCACAGTAATTTATGCTCAAGGAACAAAGTCTTTGTTCATTGCTGCCCAGAAATGATAACGTGCCCTCAAACGCGTGACTCTTCCCTCGGCATCGAGTGCTGAAACCGCCCTTTGATGCCACGAGTTTCCCCACACGGCCTCACCCAGCTGCGTTTGCAGATGTGCAGGGAAAAAGCCTTTCTCTTAATTTTTCCTAATTTCAGCTAATGTGGGAGGCAGCAGCATGGGACAGGCGACCACAGCTTGGTCTCCAGCTTTCTTGTGGTCCTTGTAACTCCAGGGCAAATCCACCAGAGCATTTCAAAGCTTTAGAGCCTTTTTGTTTTATAAGAAACGGAAACTTTTAATTGGTTTGAAAGCTCACCCTCGAGCTCCTCCCTTTCATCCCCTCCTCTACGGAAAGGCAGTAGGTGCCTCCTTGTGTTGGAGGCGAGTTGTGGAAATGAACTGAAGGAAACGTGGGAGCCCCGGGTTGAACCCATGTGTGCAGATGTAACAGCAGCAGCAGCCACCCAAGAACTCAGAAAAATGCAGATAAGTAAACTTAAGCACCATAGGTCATGAACAACTCTCTCATTAGGGCTGATTTGTATTGTTCTGTAATTAAAAGCCAGGCTGGCCCAAGCCCCTACTGTGGCTAGAGCCATGCTGCTGTACAGAAGCCTGTGTAGCGATGGATCTTCCCATAATTAAACCGGTTCTCACTGCACAAAGCGCCATGAGCGCTGCACGTGTTGCGAGAGGCCACACCACCTTCAGCTCCCCTGAAGGGTCTGGGCAGCCCCAGCTGAAGAGCAAAAAGCCAGCACCCACTGTGCCTCCTCACAGAGGAACAGCAGCTGTGATTAAAGGTCTCTTACCAGGAGGCACCTCACCCCGGAGCACTAGTCTCATTTCTGGGACCTGGGAGCGAAGCCCGGTTTCATACTGTATCAATGGCCTTGGAACACCGTCACCCAGCAGCTCTAAGTAGCTTAAATTTAATTAGAGTCAAGCTGCTAAATGCATCAGGAATTGGCTATTAACAAGCTTACACCACACAGACATTTTCATTCATGCCTGAGCAGCACTCTCACCTCAGGCAGGAGGCAGGATGAGGCCACAAGTCCCGGTTCAGGGTCTGAGGGGGACAGCCCCAGACAGCTGTGACTCCACCAGGGGTGACATGCCCGAGTCAGCACAGCAGAGAAAGGCACCTGGGTTAACCCAGGCTCAGAATGTCACTCCCAAGAGTGTGGAAAGCCACTAACTATCCTGCAGGGAACCAAAACGAGCCACGCTCCAGCCCTCAGGCTTCTTTTGTCTTTTCCCCACTGTGGCCAAAACCACCTCCACTCCTCATTTTTAACTCACCTACCCGCGGGAACAACCCTGAAGGACAAGAAAAGGTGTTATCAGCTCCTGAATTACCATCAAACCACCCCACACCCTTACCATCCCCAGGATCCCTGAGACCCAGCCCTCCAATAGGGTTCCCTCTATCTGTTCCCCCCACACCCACGACAGGTCAACAGCACCAATATTTTACATATTCACAGAATGGTTTGGGTGGGAAAGAACCTTAAAGCCCCCCCCCCCCAAAGTGCCAGCCCCGGCCAGGGACACCTCCCACCACACCAGCTTGCTCCAAGCCCCCTCCAACCTGCCCTTGAACCCCTCCAGGGATGGGGCAG
>JAOTQQ010000041.1:66727814-66746970 GCA_026546715.1 Gallinago undulata
CCTTCCCCCTCCTCCTAGGGCTGCCCTCCCTCATCCAGAGTCCCTCCCCATCTCTCCTGGAGCCCCTTTAGGGATTGGAAGGGGTTCCAAGGTCTCCCCAGAGCCTTCTCTTCTTCAGGTCAGAGCCCTCTCTTCTCTAGGCCGAACCCCGCCAGCTCTCTCAGCCTGTCCTCACAGCATCTCCGGGGCCTCCCGCGCTGACCCGGCCTTATTCAGCCCCCTGGTGCCCCTGTTTCCAGGCCCAGGTGAGGCCCGGTCCTGGCATCAGGAACTGGGGTGGGATGAGGGCAGCGCCTCCATCTTGTAGTGCCGGGGCGGGACTACAGTACCCGGCGTGCACCGCGCGGAGACACCGCTTCCGGCCCGGCGTCGAGCCGTTGCCGTGGATACACTGGGCGGCGGGCGGCGATCCCGGCCCGGGCGCTTTCCCTGGGCTGCCAGAGACGTTTTGTTAAAAAAAAAATAATAAGAAAACTTCAACCTGCAAAGAGCCTTTTAAAATCACGGAGGAGAAGGAAACAGATGGGAGACCCAAAGACGCCCGCAGGCACAGCCGGGTCTGCCCGGCCTCCCCACGCCTATAACTGACCTTAACGAAGGTTAACTCACCTTAACGAAGCCTGGGAGTATCGAGTTTGCCAGTGCTCAGCAAACCCTGGCCCCAAAACGCTCTGCCCAGGGCGCTGCGCTGAGCAGACACCCCCAAGCCCTCACTGCAAGCCCCCCGGCTGCCGCCATGGCCCGGGGAGCTGGTATTACCGGTGGTGGTGGGTGCTGGGTGCGGGTTTTGTCTTGCCCCGACACCTCCGTGGGCTTTTCCAGCCATGGAGAACCGGGGAATTTCCTCCTCGGCACCAGCAGGAGCCTCATGCTCCCCGGGGCTGCTGGCCCAACAGGCTGGGTGGGTTGCCTTCTTTTTTTCTCCTTTTTTTTTTCTTTTTTTTTTTTTCCCTTTTCCCCTCCCCTAGAGCCAGGGTTATTTATTTCTTTTTCCCCCACAGGTTCAGGTGGAGCCGGAGGTGGAGCAGCGGGAGGGAGGGACAGCCAACCCCTCCTGCAGGCCTGGCACCCTGCGATTGGGGCGGCGGGAGCGCCTGGCGAAGGGCAGGGGCTGAACCAGGGAAGGGGTGTGGGGGGGGGAATAAATAAATTATTTAAAAAAAAGATAAAAAAGAAGCACTGATCTGGCGGGTCCAGTCGGCTGGAGCAGCGCGGGAGGGAGGCGCTGGAGGAAGCTGGGGCCGGGGCAACAGGGGAAGCTCGGAAGGTAAATGCAGCTCTCCCTCCGCTCCCCCTTTCCGCGTCCACGCCGCCTGGGTTGAGGGCTGCAGGGTTTCACCCTCTCCCCCCAGCCCTCAGCCCCATGGCCCTGCTCCAGAGGGATCAGCCTGGCCATCACCCACTGCCCCACGGCACCCGTGGTGTCCCCTGCCACGCTACACAACCGGGGTGTCCCCAGCCCCGAGCCGTGGGGAGTGGGAGGGTGCTGCTCCCCGTTACCCCGTGCTCCTCCCTCCCTGGCAGGCAGCAGCCCTGACACCCACGTTTCATGCCCCAGGGTGAAGGGGCCCTGGCCGGCTGTGCCTCTCCATGGAGCTGGGAAGGTGTTGAGGGCCTCCCCGTGCTCTCTCCCCCGTATCTTGGTTGGGCTTCCTTATTTCCAGTGATCAGAGTGAAACGATTTACAAACGGCCCATCGGGGCAGGACCAAGCAGAGCTGGAGCATCCCCAGCGGGCAGAGAAAGCCCCACAGCACCCGGCGTAGTGTCTCCGTCCCCTTCTCTGTGCCAAAGCCGGGGGGGCTGGCTCATCTCCGTCGCTCATCTCCATCCCCTGCTCTTCCACCACCCACCGAGAAACCCGGTTAATACTTTAGGCATAAATGGCTTCCCAGCTGCTCAGGCTGAACGCGGCAGGAGCATCCCTGCCGTACCTTGACCCTCAGTGTCACCCCCGGCACCGGGGCTGCTCTGCCAAAGGGACACAACGTCCCTCCATCCCTGCTCTCAGCAGAACAGCTCCACAGATGGGGGGTCCCTCCAGGGACCAGCCCGGCCGCAGCAGCCCCGCTGTTGCCCAAAACCAGTTTGTAACCGAGAGCGATGAAGCTCTGGGGCAAGGAGGCAGCCAAGAGCCATGTTCATCCCTGCCAGCTCTGGTGTTTACCGTCGTGCCACTTCGCAGAGCCACCGGCAGCGTGACGTCCTTGTTATTCCCGCATTGTCCCCAGGGGATGCACTGCCTGCACCGGGGGCTCTGCGGGTGTTTGGGGACAGAGGAGCCTGACCCCGACACCGGGATCTGCTTCGCCATCTGCTCCCAGCTCCCCTTTCCCTGCCGCCATGTATCGGTGGGGTGTGGGGTGTCCCCCCTGCACCCCCTCTTCCCGCGGGGCCACTGCAGGGCCAGCGGGGGGACTGTCCCCACACTCCCCGCTGGCCCCCACACATGACACACTACGAGAGCTCACAAGATAGGAAGCCCGTGTTGCTATAAATAAACCGCCCCGCTGTTTAATTAGCAACCTCCATGGGCGGGCCGGGCTGGCAGCAGCACTGCAGCCCAGACGGGGCGCTGGGAGCACGAAGGGGGTCCCAAAAGCCCCCCCAGACGCAGCAGCAGGGGCATCTCACCGGGGTTTCACACTCAGCAGGTGAGCTGTGGTGGTGGCTCATGTCCCCTCGCTGGCCTCGGGTTTGAGCCATTTCTAATGTCCTGCAGCCCCCGTTGGTCATTAACCACCTCCTGCCCGTAAACCCGCGGTCGGGAGAGCCGGGCTGCGAGCGCGGGGAGGGCAGGTGACACGGTGGCCACCGAGCCGTGGCTGGGACAGGGCTTTGGCTTTACCCCGGAGCGGCACCCGCTGCCCCCAAACCCTAGGTGGTGTGGGGAGCCATGGGGACCACCAGGACACTCCCTGTGCCGGCCCGACCCGGAACAGCCAACGCTCACGGAGCCATTTCTGATCTCTTGCAGGCCCAGCCCGCCCTGCGGCGGTGGCAAGTGGACTTTGTCCCTCCGGAAGCCGCCGCGCCACGGGGGCCCTCCCGCCACCGGTGGCCCACTGGTGATGCCGGCAGCCCACCCCCAATGTCACCTGAGCACACCATGGCAGGTAGGGTGCAAAATCAAAACTTTCACCTGTTTCCAGCTGGGAAGGAGCCCCCGATGGCCGGGGGTCCCACTCGCTGCCCCAGCTCTGCCTTGCCGGGCGGGCGAGGGTCTGTCCCAGCCCCCAGAACCGGCTCAGCCTGTTGCAAATCAGCTGCGGGCTCCGCTGGGTGCCAGACCCCCACGGCAGAGCTTGTTTTTCTGGGGAAGCCAGGATGGCTTCGGTGGCTGCTCACCCAGCTTTCCCATCCCAGACCCCCTTCCCGCTGTGCCCCCAGAGCTCTGCAGCGTGCCCCCCGAGATCCTCGTCCCGGTGGCCAACGAGACACTGGAGCTGGCCCTGGGGAGCCAGGTAGCCCTGAACTGCACCGTGCACTGGGCAGCCACCGAGCACTGCCAGCCCGTCACTGCCTGGACCAAGGACGGGCAGTGGCTGGGCAGTGAGAACAGCCAGGACACCACCTGGTAAGACCCTGCCCTGGGACACGTCCATCCATCCGTCCATCTGTCTGTCTGTCTGCCATGGTGAGTCGCTGCATGGCCCAACCCACGGTGGCCCTATGTCCCCCCAGGTTTGGCCAAAATGGCTCAGAGCGGCTCCTCGCCAGTGTCCTGCAGCTCAACCTGACGCAGGATGCCGATTTCGGGGTGTTTGCCTGCTGGGTCAGCAACGCCACGGCCACCTTCACCCTGCGGCGAGTGGGTAGGGACATGTTGGGGACAGAGAGGGGACACCTCTGAGGAGGACCCGCTGGTGCAAATGGCAGCCTCACGGGGATCATCGCTGCCTCTCCCAGGGCAGTGTATCACACCCCAAACCTGCACCAAACCCAGAAAACGGGGTCCAGGAGGCACCGTCCCCACTCCCCGTGCCCTTCCCTGTCCCCGCAGAGGCGGCAGGGCACGTGCCCGCGGTGCTGGCAGCCCTCCTGGTCCTGGCGCTCCTGGTGCTCCTGGCCGGGCTCTACGTGCGATGCCGCCTGAGCATCCTCCTCTGGTACCGCAACCGCTACGGGGAGCTGGAGATCAACGGTGAGCCCCCGGGGGAGGGCACGGAGGTGGTGCCCCACCTTGGGAAAAGCCCCCCCATAACACACAGAGCCCTCCCCGGCGTGACACCCCCCTCTCCCCATGGCTGTCCCCAGACGGGAAGCTGTACGACGCCTACGTCTCCTACGCCGCCGCCCCTGATGACCGAAAGTTTGTCCACTTCATCGTGAAGCCACAGCTGGAGAACCGCTACGGCTACAAGCTCTTCCTGGACGAGCAAACCATCCTGCCCAACTCAGGTAGGCACCGGCCCCGTGGGGACGGGCAGAGGGGTGACACCGGCACCCGGGGCCTTCAAATCCCTTTGCCTGCAGAGCCCTCGGCCGACCTGATCATGAACGTGAGCCGCTGCCGGCGTCTCATCGTGGTCCTCTCCGTCGCGTACCTGGAGCAAGACTGGTGCAACAGCAGCTTCAGGTGGGGGAGGGCTCCTTCCTGCTCCTGGAGAGAGGAGCCAGCGGGTCCTTCACCCTCCTGCCACACTCCTGTCCCACAGGGAAGGGCTGTGGAGGCTGCTGGAGCTGTCCAAGAAACCCATCTTCATCGTCTTCGAGAGCCAGTACCGGGAGATCGCTCACCCCGCCATCAGCCTGCTGAAGCAGCACCGGAGCGCCGTGACCTTGCTGGTGTGGCGAGCAGGCTCCATGGTGAGAGCTGAGCACCCCCATTTCCCTCCCCAGCACCCCGGGTTGGGTCAGCCTCCCCGGCACACCCCAGGGCAGTTCCCTGTGCCACGGTGCTCCTAGAACGCACGTTAGGGCACTTGTCTTTTAGAGGCAATTTACAAAAACCAAAAACCAAAACAGAAACAGCCCCAGATTTGGGTGCTCGCTCCCCAAACGTGCACCATGAGGAGCCCTGTGTGGCCCTGGGGTGTCCCCCGTCCGGGGTGAACCTGGGCTCCCAGAGCACAGCTTTGGCTGGTGGCTGCGGTGGCCGTTTCGGGGCCAGGCTGGGAGCCGGAGCCCCCGGGAGCGCTGCAGCCGGTTGGGCCGGTTTCTCCACCGGCGTGTGGGCACGTTGCCACGCCGGGAGCACAGCCCTGGCCTTGGCTCAGCTCCCAGCGCCAGGAAGAGTTTGCCGAGCCCCACGGAGCCTTCCCCAGCCCCGTTGCAGGACTGGGCTTGGCTCAGCGGTGGTCCCGATGTGGGTCGTCTCCTCCCTGCCCCACGCAGACCCCCTCCTCGGACTTCTGGAAGGAGCTGTGCCTGGCCCTGCCCCGCAAGGTGTCCTTCCAGGGGGTCATGGGGGACCCGCAGACCCAGCTGCAGGAGGACAAGGACCCCATGCTGATCCTGCACAGCAGCTACCTGGACAGCGGCGGGGACCTCCACCCCGACGGGGATCTCGGCACAGGTCCTTGTCCCCTGCTGCTTCTCCTGGGGGGAACTGATGTGCCCAGGTCACCTCCGGGCTTTCCTTTGCCCTCCCGTGGCACCCGGGCTGGGTTTAGCTCCTTCCCCACCCCTAAACCCCATCTCCCTGCTCCTTGCAGGCCTCCGGGGGTGCATTTTCGGAAGCCCCCCTCCTCCCCGCATCGGTGGCCCTGGCACTCCCGTGGCTTCAGCTGCCAGCACGAGGGAGGACACGCAGCTGAGGGACAGCCAGAGGCACGAGCTTGACATCTCCGACCTGGGCTCACGCAACTATGGCGCCCGCACGGACTTCTACTGCCTGGTGACAGAGGATGACATCTGAGGGGGGGCATGGGACAGCAAAGGTGGCGTCCCCCTTCCCATGGGGCTGCATGGACACAGATCACGGGCAGAGGAGCCTGGGCTTTACGACGGGACCAAAGTCCAGGTCTCGGTGGGAAAGACAGGAGCTGGCTCCTCCTGGCAGCACGCTCTGTGGTGGAACACCATCCCCAGGGGACACCCCTGCTCCCAGTGCCTGGGCACCCATGGGTGCTGGGCCCCCCTTCCTCCCCGGGGGCTGCAGGGACATTTTTCCTGCCTGATGGACCATGGGTGATGTTCTCTGAGGAGCAGCTTGCCCCAGTCCCAGGGGCTGGGGACTGCCCGAGGGCAGCGGTCTCACCACCCTCTCTCCCACGGAAAGTCCCACGGCAATAAAACGCTGCTGCCCTCACTGGGTCTGCTCCATCTGTGGGGACACGGGTGCCACCAGTGGGTCCTTCCCCACCGTGGGCAGTGGGGCAGGCACCGCCATGCTGTGTCCTGTCCCTGTGCCAGTGTCCCCACCGCCCTGAGCTGGAGCAATCCCGGACAGGTGACACCGTGGGGGTGACACTCTAGGAGGAGTGGCATCTCCTCCCACATGCCGGCCAAGCACCGGGACAAGCAGGCATCATTCAAGGCCTTTATTTTGGGGATACTCAGGGGGTTTGTACCCGGAGAGGTGGGGGGACAAACGCACCACGACCCGCCAGCCCGGATCGCGCTGGGTGCTGGCACACCGGGGGGGGCCACACCACAGCCCCTCCTGGCAGCGCCACCCGGTCTCCCCCCACCACCCCCCCTGTACCTACTCTACCTTGCTTCCCACAGGGGCTGCACGATGCCCCGCAAGCGCAGGGTGTCCCCCCCCCAGCCCCACACCCGCCGGCAGCCTGAAGCCACCCCACAGCCCACCCCTGCACCCCGGCCCGGCCCCCGCCACCATGGCAGGGAGAGCTTTGGACCCACCGCCCCTCTGCGCCGGGCACCCAGGGCATCTCCCCCCCCCCGCGGGCAGACGCCACCTGGCAAACACCGGCCAGCTGGCCCTGCCCAAATCCCACTGGCACGGCACCGGCGGGGGCCAGCCCTCAGCAGAGCCCACGGCAAGGAGCCACAGGAGCAGCTCTGCCCACACGGGGACAGTCCCTGCTGGGTGTAGGGACGGGGACAGAGGGGCTCAGAGACCCCCCCAGCTGCTGGCAGCGAGGGGACGGGCAGTCTCAAACACACACCCCACCACCCCTGGCAAAGGGGGGACTCGGCACCGCGTCACCAATGCTGCTTCCCAGCTCCTCAGGGCCGCAGGGCCACCCCATAAAAGTGTGGGAAGCCACCTCAGACCTCCCACAGCCCCCCGCTTCCTCCCCCCAAACTCTGCAAAGCCCCATCCCCACCCAGCCCGGGCAGAGTGTGTGTAACCCATGGCGAGCCCCACACCAGCACCCTCCCAGCCCCCGGGGTGCCGTGACTCAGGGGAGCCGGGACAGGGTGCCCCCAGAAGCCCCCCTCCCCACCAGCATTGCTCTGCAGGAGCCCCCTCTCCGAGCCCCAGGACAAGCTGAGCTTCGCAGCAGCTCCCGAGGAGCGGGAAGGGTCCCCGGGGGCTGAGCACCCTCGGGTGTCGTGGGGCAGCCCCCCACTAATTGGGGTGCCCGCAGCAGAGCCAAAAGCAGTCGCTGGGTTCAAGGCTGCGGCAGGAGGGAGGACAAGCATCCCCCAGCCCGGGGAAGGGGGACACGGCAGAGGGGGCAGGAGGGACGCAGCAGGGACTACTCTACGGAGCAGCATCCCCGGGGCAGGGCCGGCAGCCGGGGACATCCCGGTGGGGAGAGGCAGGGCCGGGCAGTCCGGCGCCCGGGGGTGTCCTCACAGGCCGAGGAAGTCCTCCTTCCGGTACCCCTTCTGCAAGGAGACAGGCCACCCGTCACACGGCGGGGGGGACACCAGCGCCATCACCTTTCCTGGCCACCCCTCGCTGGGAATGTGAACACAAACCCACTCTGCTCCTGCCCCAGCAGGGCCAGGCTGTCCCCACGTCGGGCACATGGCTGTCCCCACCCCACCGGCGCAGGTGCCACCACAGGGACAACACTCTTGGGACATCCCCACCCCTTCAGGATTTGGGGCCCGTCTATCCCTGGAAGCATTTGGGAGGTGTGGGAGAAGCCCCTGGCCCTGGCTCCCTGGGATCCACCCTCGGGATCCATCCCTGCGGCCGGGGGAGGCACCGCGGGGTGGCACGTACCATCTTGAAGTCCCGGTGGAGCTTGGCGTATTGCCACATGTTGCCCAGGAGGCTGGCTGCCGCTCTGGAGGACTTCTCGTTGTCCGAGCTGGGGCAGAGACAGGATGCGATGAGCTTTGGGCACGGGGGGGTGCCCCTCAGCCCAAGGACACCACCCCAGGGGGCACCGAGGGGCTGAGGACTCAATGCTGGTGGGAAGAGGCAGAAGGCTAAAGGACAGGGGCAGGGTGGCAAGTGCTGCTGGCAGGAGAGGTGAGCAGCACCCGGATAGGAAGAAGGTGGCTGCAGCGATGAGCAACACCATGGTGGGGTGTCCTAAGGAGGTGGCAAAGGGCTGGAAGGTGGCCATGAGACCCCTCTGAGCTGGTTTGGTGACTCCCAGCACCTGGGAGCTGGACCAGCTGGATCAGGGGAGGAAGGGGAGAGCAGGACAGGACCCCAGGTCTGAGCTGGGACAGCAGAGGACACAGGGAGTTCCCACCTGTCCCTTCTCTTCTTGATGTAGAAGAGCTTCCTGAGGCCATCGAAGTAGACAATGTCACGGGCAGCCATAGGGCTCTCCACCACCAGGTTGTTGAGGACCGCGATGATGTTCACAATGACATCAGCAGGTGGTGACTTGTCCCCGACGCTTCCTGGCAGCTTCTCGATCAAGTGGCTGACCACCTTGGTCGCTGGGGAGCAAAGGCATCAGATCAGGGCTGGTGGCCAGACCCAGGGGACACGCATCACCCTAGGGATGAACCCTGCAACCTCCCGGGGGCAATGAGGGGACAGAGGGTCCAGCCAAGGAGCACCAAGGACATTTTCAAACCCTTTACTCTCTGGAGTCTCTGCTGAGACCCCTGGGCACCTGGGAGAGGAGTTGGGGGACAAGGATGAAGCCAAGTGAGATGGTGGGGCTGGAGGGAGAGCACAATGTGTTGGGGGGTGTGTTCAGTCACTGGGGAGGGACGATGGCCCGGCCACCGCATGCTCAGCTGTGAGCAAGGCTGCAGCAGGCAGGACGGTGCCGAGACACGGCTGGAGGTAAGTGGAGGGCAGATCAAGGAGGAACAGGGTGGAGGGGGTCCGTGGGCCTGCCCCCCACAGCCCCGGCACTCACACATCTCGTCCTTGTTGCGGGCATGGCGGGAGAGGTTGCGGATGAGGCCGGTGAGGGAGCGCAGCTGGTGGTGGTCGGCGGTGCGGACACGGTCCAGCACGGGGTTGAGGATGCGCTCCTGCTCCAGGGCCAGCCGGCTCAGCACGCCCGCCCACTGCCGAGGAGACACCCCCATGGAGACACCCGCCGGGAACTCCCAGCTGCCTCCTCCTCCCACCCCACCTTCCTCCTCCTCCTCTTGCTCAACAGGGCCACGGGGTGACCCATGTCCAGGTGACAAGCAGCCCGATGGCCACGTTCCCCCACCCAGGAAAGGATGGCACCGACCTGCAGGGAGGTGCATCCCCTCCCCAGGCGTGGCCGTGACCAGCCAGGCGGTGGGGACAAGCAGGGGAGATGGGGGGAGCCCCAGGGGATGCCCCTCACCCTGCGGTCCCCAGCGGTGATGTTCTGCAGGGCGCCCGAGGCCGCCTCCGTCGTGTGCTTGTTGAGCTCGCAGCGCTGCAGCAGCCGGTTGTAGATGCCCACGATCTGTGGGTTCCAGAGCCACTCCATGCCCTTGGGGTCCTTGGAGACCTCCGTGAAGGTGACGATGTCCGCGTTCATGTAGTGCTGTGGGGACGGGGGGGGTGGCACTGTTAGACTCGCAGGGGGTGTCCCCTTTGCAGCGTCCCTCACTGCTGGCGTCCCTCTTTTCCCCGGTGTGCCTGGCCCCAACTGCTGGGCAGCTCCAGGCTGGCAGTGGCCCAGCAGGTCACCCCGGCTGCGTCATGCCCCATGGGGTGGAAACGTGGGGGTTCAGCACCCTGATTCACCCCCACGCCCTTGATTCACCCTCTGCTGAGCTCACCCGCGTGTCCCACCCAGCAGCCAAGGCCAGCATCCACCTCCGCCCCGGCGTCACCTCCACTGCCAGCTGCTTCCCAGTGCCAACCCCGCCTAGGCGACGCGGCCGTCACCGTGCCCCCCTGCCCCCCGCCCACTCACCTCTCGTGCTTTCTTGCTCTGGGGGCTGAAGCAGCCCACCAGCTCCCCTGTCACCACGCTGCTGTTGTTCCTCCTGTGGCCTTCCAGGCGCTGGAGGGAGGAGGGGGGCATTTCGTCGTACAGGCGGTAGGAGAGGTTGCGCAGGACGCAGACGGCGTTCTCCACGCTCTGGGGGAGGAGATGGGAGTCAGTCCTTGTGCCACCTGCCAGGGCACCTCCAGCCGGCACATCTCCTGGAGCAGAATCCCATGGGGGTGGCCAGAGTCATCCCAATGCCACCAGGGCCACCCCACTGTGCCCAGGAAGGTCAAATGGAGCCAGGTTGGTTTTCCAGCCATCCCATCAGGATGTGCCTTTGCACCACGATGGCCAGGGGACGGCAGCAGGGAGGGAGCAGGACCTCCTCTCAGAGCCCCCAAACCCTGCCAGCCCCCAGCTGCCAGGGCTTACCTTGTCCTCAGACTTGCCCACTTCCAGGGAGCTGTTGACGTAGTGGATCATGGAGTCCACCAGCCCGTGGCACTCGCGCATCTTCTGCCGGGTCTGCTGGCTGGCAGAGCTCAGGTTCCTGCACAGGGAAGGTGGGTCCATCATGGCACAAGTGTCTTGCCCCCAGCCACCTCCCTCCTGCCACAAGGCACCACGGTGGGGAGGGCAGATAAT
Source organism: Gallinago undulata (assembly GCA_026546715.1). Lineage (NCBI taxonomy): Eukaryota > Metazoa > Chordata > Aves > Charadriiformes > Scolopacidae > Gallinago > Gallinago undulata. Next base: position 66,738,658 of record JAOTQQ010000041.1, read on the forward strand.
ACCTCTCCATGGGGTTGGCCAGGCTTTGCCTTGAGGCACGAGCGCTGCGAGGGATAGGGACCCCCGAAAGAGCCCTGGGGACCTTGCTCCCCATCTGTGCAGCACAGATGGTGTCTCTTTCCCCACCCAAACCTTTATCCACAGCGGTACCTGAGGAAGCCCGTGGAGTTGTAGAAGATCTCTGCCTCCGAAGGGTTCTGCTGGATGACACCTGAGCCCCCCAGCCCAGAGAGGGGGACCAGGACCAGGTCTGTGAGCTGCTCCAGCGTGTCCCGGGCCAGGCGATCCTTCAGGTTGTCACTAGAGGAGAGGTTCCACAGGATCCCTGCACAGAGGGAGACCTTCAGTCCCCGGGTGGCTGGAGAGCACATCCACCCTGACCCACCTCCCCAGGGGCATGAGGCCGACCACCCGCAGCCATGGGACAGGGCCGGTGACTATGATGCAGAGAGGTCATCCCCATGGAGTGCCACTCCAGCTTTACTCACAGGGTGGGGGCACCCCAAGCTGCCCCCAGGGGTAGGAGGACCCCTGCCCACCCCTACCCCCATCCCCAACCTGTGACATTCTTGCGGAGCTCGTCATCGGGTTCCCGCAGCGTCCGCATGAGCTCGTAGATGCCGTTCTCCTCCACCAGCGCCAGCTTGTTCTCCACGTTGTCGTAGATGAGGTTGCGCATGGCGCCGGTGGCATGGCGCTGCACCTCCTGGTTGGGGCTGTTGAACAGCTTCACCAGCTTGGGCATGGCCTGGAGGCTGCGGGCCTGGGAGGGGAGAGCCCGACCAGGTTGAGAGGCCTGGCTGTTTCCCGGTTCGGCTGGGGGCTCCCTCCACCTCCTCCACCCTCCCAGGGGTGTCCCACCACGGCAGGGGGGCTGGGGACACCCCCTTCCCCTTTGGCTCCCGGGGCCTCACCTGCTTCTTGGCGTTGCTGTCGCTGTAGCACTTGTGCTGGAGGTAGGCAGCACCCAGGACCTGCAGGTTGGGGTCACTGGCTATCAGGTATTTCACCGCAGAGGGCAGGTCAATGTCATCAAACCTGGAAGCCAGAGGCAGGTGAGGAAGAGCCCAGGCAGAGCATCCCACAGGGGTCCTCCACCTCTGCACCCCACCACATCCTGCATCTCAGAGACCCACCAACCCATCTCCCTCCCCACCACGCTCTAGGGGCTCCAGGCTCCAGACCTGGCTGAAGGAGCATCTTCCTACCCTCGTGTCTCAGGACGTGTCCAGGAGAGGAGCTAAACACACAGGACACACTTGGAGGTCAACCCTGCCATGGTCCACCACTATGGACCTGAGACGTGCCCACCACCTCATCCCTCCTCCTGCATCCCTTGTAGCAAGGTGACGCCCGGCAAGAGATGGAGGGTTTTTCCCTCCGCCAGCCGAGTGACAACGGGGGCACTCACCCCCCCGACTGGTGGCTGAGCAGCGTGCTGTGCCCGTTGTACATCTCCATGGCACGCTGGTCCTGCAGGTGGTGGCTGGACTCGGCCAGGCTGCGCACGGAGGGGGCGCGGGAGCTGTGCTCCATCATCCCCAGGTAGGAGCCCCCCACGCCTGCCTGCGAGGCCGCCGGGACGCCGCCGAAGGAGCCGGTGCTCAGCCGGGAGCGGTTGTTGCTCTGGAAGCGCTGGAGGGTGCGCATGGCAGGGGCCCGGATGGTGCGGCTCTGGGTCACCTCGCCCCCCTCCAGCCACTCGGAGGCGGCCTTGGTGGCCGAGCCGGCGCTCATCTGCCTCTCGAAGGTGTAGGAGCGGGCGAAGCCGCCGTTGCCTTGGCTTTTGTAGAGGGGCCGGTGCCCCACAGGGTCCAGCTGCTCCGAGATGACGCTGTAGCGGTCGTCGGCCATGGCGGTGGGCGGCAGCGGCCCGTCGGCCAGCCGCAGGGAGCGCAGCGAGAGGGTGTCGAAGTTCTGCCGGGAGCGGTAGTTGCGCTCGTGGAAGGAGTTGGGCCGCGGCGAGGTGTTGGCCGCCTGCGACATGGCGTAGCCGGTGCCGTAGCCCCGGCCCTTCGCCAGGCCCCCGTTACTGATGGTCGCCATCCGCTTGTGCGGGGTGAGGTCCACCGCCGAGCGTGAGGACCAGCTGCTGCCCTTCAGCGTGCCAAAATCCTTCTTGGCCAGCGGCTGGTAGAGCTGCGGGGGGGAAAGCGTGGGGTTCAGGGCCTGTCCCCCCATCCCCTCCTTCGCCACTACGGGGAGAGGAAAGGACGGAGCCAGGTGCCTCCCTTGGCACAACCAAAGCTCCAGCCTGCGGCTGGGTCTCCGCCGGCATCCCCAGCCACCACAGTGATGGGCACAGGGTGGGGGACGAACCCCCCCAGAACGTACCGAGGCTTTGGCGTCCAAGCCGTTGCTCTGGGAGCGGGAGCTGAAGGAGGAGCCCAGGGTGGTGCCATACTGACTGCCTGCAGGACGGAGACGGAGAGGTCAGCACGAGCGCCGGGGGGGAAAGGGGTGGTCTGGGGGGGCTGAAGATCCCCCCAACTCATCCTGGGGAACCTGCTTGGGGAGCTGCAGCAGTGCCAAGGGGGATGATGGAGCAGGAGGAGGCTGCCTTTGCCTGCCTGCTGGCAACGGGGAGCAGGAAAGGCGGTGGCAGTGCCGAGCAGCAGCCTCCCCGCCTTCCATCGCACCCCGACAGCCAGGGGAGTAATTGCCACCTTGGCAGGGACATGGCGGCGTGGCGGAGACATGGCGGCTTGGCCCGCTCCCCTCAGCCACAGCCGGATCAGCAGCCCAGGTATCCCCCCAAAACCAGTCCCGGCCCCACCACCCCGGGGATGGGTGCCCGGCAGGGACCCAGCCACCCCCTGCACCCCGCGCCGCCCTCCCGCCCCGCCACCGCCCCGGGAGGAGGAGGACAAGGGCGCCGCCAGCCCCGGCGGTGACAGGAGCCTGACTCACACTCGTGCCCGGGCAGCCCTCGGGGTGCCGAGGCGGGGGGGTCTCTCCCCACCACCACTGGGGTCCCCCAGCCCCTGGGATGGGGGGCTCAGGGGCACCCAGTGCCGGGGGAAGCGGGAGGGCGGAGGCCGCGAGCGCAGACGTTAAATGGAGGAGCTTGGAGCCCGGCCAGCGGCGCTGCTCAAAGGGCAGGGGGGGCACAGGGAGGGATCCGCTGGGGCAAGAAAAACCCCAGCCCAAAGCGGGGCACGGGAACCCCCCAATGCTCAACACCAATCCCCCCGGGGGAGAAACTGAGGCACGACCCCTGAGCGGGGTGCAGTGAGCCCAGGCTGCAGCCATGTCACCCCCCTCCCCGCTGCTGGGGGTGCAGTTGGGGGCTCAAGGGGTTGGTCAGGGTAGGGGGGGCAACCCCTCAGCCCCACGCCGTAGCCCAAGACGAAGCCCGGTGCCGGCCACGGTGCTCCCACCACCAGCTCCACCACGGTCACCACGGGGGTCGCGGGGGATCTCCCACCTCTGCCGTCGGCGACGTCGGGGGGCTCGGGGCGGGCGGCCGCCTGCCCCCGCAGCATCATGCGGATGCGGACCTGCTCCTGGACGCGGGCGCTGCGCAGCCGCTGGGCCTCCGCCGCCTCCCGGCCCCTGCCGTCCAGCTGCCGGTCCGAGGGCAAGGCCAGCGAGCAGACGCCGGCCTCGGGCTGCAGGGCCGACAGCAAGAAGGTGTTAGTCTCCGGCATGGCGGCGGCAGCCATGGCGGGGTGCGGGCCCAGGCCGGCCTGCGCAGGTGAGCGCGGCGGCGGCGGCTTCCCAGAGCCCAAGGGAGGCACCCGGCCCGCCCCGCCGCCGCCACGCCTCGGCGGGAAGGAGGGGGGACGCACCGGGCCCCGCCGACACCCGCAACCCAGCGCCAAAGGTGGAGGCGCCCGGGGCGGCCTCACGGGGACGAGGGCAGGGGATGGGGTCTGGGGGGTCGTACCCGTGACCCCAGCGGGGAGAGCCAGACACACACACACCCCCCCTTAGGCAGCCCCACAAGTGAGCCCCAAACCTACACTTGGCCGCTCTGTAGAGCCCCAGACCCCCTGCGTGGCCCCACCAGCAAGCCCCAGACCCCTTTATTATCTCACTAGCAAGCCCCAGACCCCCACATGGCCTCCCCACTGAGCACCTGGACCCCCACATGGTCCTGCCAGCGAGCCCCAGACCCCCACATTGTCCCTCTGGCAAGCCCCAAACCCCCAGGCAACCTATCCCAGACCCCCAGATGGCCTCCCTGGCAAGCCCCAGACCCCCAGCAAGCTCCCCAGCCAGCCCCTGACCCCCACGTGGCCCCACCAGCAAGCCCCAGGCAGTCTCCCCATTGACCCCAAGACCCATACGTTGTCCTTCCAACAAGCCTAAGACCCCAAACAACCTGCCCCAGACCCCCAGGCAAGCTCCTCAGCCAGCCCCAGACCCACACACAGCCTCCCAGGAGAGCCCCAGATCCCAGGAAGTCTTCCCAGTGACCCCCAGACCCCCACATGGTCCTGCCAGGAAGTCCCAGACCCTCACATTGTCCCTCCAACAAACCTAAAAACTGTGGGCAACCTCCCTGGAGAGCCCCGGACCACCACATGGCCTCCCAGGAGAGCCCTGGACCCCCAGGCAAGCTTCTCCGCCAGCCCCAAACCCCCCCACGCCCCCCCTAGCCCAGTGAGCCCCGGGGCAGCCTCCTCAGAGAGCCCCAGACCCCTGACACCCCTCCTGGGAGAGCCCTGGACCCCCGGGCAGCCCCACCGCTGACCCCAGCCCCCCGGGCTGCCCACCACCACGGCCAGCAAATCCCTCCGGGGTGGGGGGATGGCCCACCGAAGGGCCAGAGTGGGGGCTAATTGGCATTAATTACTGGCCAGGTCCTCCCTGCTTTGCTTTTCAAATCAGCCGGGGGAATTAAAAAACAACAATAATAATAATAATAAAAAAAAAGGGCGGCTGAGCGCCGGCAGGCCCAGCAGTAATGAACGCAGGGTGACTCAGCCGCTGCCACCCCACAGGTACTAATTAGGCTGGCCCCACCCACCGAGCCGCCCCGGCCAACCCCGGGGTAGGGGGTGCCATGTATCCCCCCCCCCCAGCCCAGGGTGTGCTCAGAACAGCTCCCCAGCTCCCCGTGCTGCTGTTTGACGGCTCTCTCCCCTGGCCCCCAACTCGCTGACTGGTCTGCTCACTCCTGAACTGAGTTGTGTCTGGTCTCAGCCCGCCTGGGCCCTCCGGCTCTGCCCTCACGTGTGGGCGCAGGGCGTTTTGCCGCTCAGCCCCGGCACAGGGCAGCGGCCGCAGAGCTGGCGTTGGCCGTTTGAAGGCGAGCGTGGCGACGCGGCCGCAGCTCCACAGCCAGCCGTGGCTCAGCCTCAGCGCCGCGGACCCGCCTGGCAGCCATTAGGGCCGGGGCTGACGCCACCCGGCGATGACAGGGCCGGGCCGCCGAGGACAACGCCGGGGCTGGGCTGGGAGGGTGAAAAGGGCGGCCGTCCCCAGGAATGCGCCGCCGTCAGCAGGAGCAGCGGCTGATGCCAGGGGGGGGTTGGTGAGAGCTGCGGGCCAGCATTTTGGGGTGACAATCCCTGCTTCGATGGCCTCCCCAAACCCCAGGGGGCCACAAACCCCGGTGCCACCACCATCGCATCGTGCCCGGGGACTGATGTGGGGGGGGGACACACACAACACCCACCTCCCCAGCTCGGGGTCCAGGGACTTCATGGGCTTACTTGGGAGCCCCCCCTTTTGCTTAGGGGTCACCCCTGACCCTTTTGGGGTACAGCACCCGGGGATAACCCCAAGGGCGTCCCCTCTTCTCCCACCTGGGCACCACCCCGATGGGGAGCGGCAGCGGGTGCACCGAGTTTGGCAGAGCTCAGCGGGGCGCTCCCAGCCCTCCGAGCCCGTATGAATCACGGGTTCCCCCCCGGGAGCAGGCGGGGAGGGCGGCTCGCTCCCCAAGCAAGCTGACACTTGCCTGCCCTCCCCGTGCCAGGCACCGAGGGGCTTGGGGATGGCCCCGGGAGCCCCCCGGGGTGGGGGGACACAGAGGGGGTCCCAGGGCTGTCCCCAAACCCGCTGGCAGCCCTGTTCCCCCAGGCTCTGCCTCCCCTCCAAGCCCCCGTCCCCCAGACCTGACACTGCCCTGAAGCTTACAGATGGAAATTGAGGGGTCTTGGGGGGGCTGAGGCAGGTTTTAGGGCAAAACGGGCAGCGCTCCTGTGGTCAAGTGGCTGGAGGGGAGCAGGGATGCACTGGGATGCCTAAAAAGCAGCAAATCAGCCCCAAAAATCCCCCCCGTTCAGAGCAAAATTTGGGCATTCCCAAGGGGATTTGGCCACGGCCAGGGTGACACGGGGTTAAACAAACTCAGTCTGGGGGTCCCCAAAGCCGTCACTGCCCCCCTCAGCCCACAGGCACCTCATCCCTTCCCCCGCGGGGTGACAGAGCCGTGTCCCCAGGGAGACCCCACCTCCTGGGCGCTCCTTGTCCTCTCCCACCCCCCGAGCACCGCCGTCCCCAAAACCAGGTCCCCGGGGGAGCCAGCGGGTGCCACGGGTGCTTGACGCGGGGAGTGGCCGAGGCGGCACCACACCAGCCTGGCCACGGCACACGTGTGCCAAGAGCCACGCCGGGGCAACCGAGGGACGGGGCGAGGAGGGAGAGAGCCTCTTGGCCAACGGTGGCCAGGGGCAGGGACCCGACCCACCCGCAGCACGGGGACGGGTGGCACGGCGGGTGCCCACCGGCGCTCCCCGGGACCGGCCGGCACGTACCTTGCTGGGTGGCCCCGGAGGGCCGTTGCCCTGCAGCATCCTCCCGGGCGGGCTGTGCACCCCTGGGTGCTGCGCGGGCGCCCCGGCGAGGGTGGGCGATGCCGTCTGCGGCGGGTTCGGTGGGGCGGGCGTGGGGCTGCGGGGCGGGCCCGCCCCGGGACCTTACCCAACCAGTCTCTTTGCCGGTGTTTTGCATGTGCGCTCCAAACCCGCTGCCCTCCCAGCCAAGTTGGAGCTTTCAGGGCTCACGGTGGCTCCACAAGAAGCCGAGGGGGACAGCGGGGTGGCCGGGGGTCCCGGCTGCCCCATCCTGGCCCGTGGAGCCACCTCTCAACCACCTTCATGATGCTCCAGGAAATGACCGTTGGTCCCCACCACCACCATGGCCGTGGTCCAACGCGTCCTTTCCACCACATCCCCTTGAGCACCCCCGGGTTTTGGGGGCTACTAAGAGGAGAAGATGGAGGGGAGGCAGAGCCGGGGGGGGGGGCAGATTTTGGGGGGTGGGGGGCTCCCCCGGGGGTTCACAGGGAGCATATTTGTATGCGTGGGATGGAGCAGGAGCCCTTTGAAGCCAGATAAGCCGAGAGGGAGCGTTTGGAACGGGCCAAACCAGTTTGGGGGCCATCGCTTCCACCAGCACCGCAGCCCAGGGTTCCACACCGCACCCAGCGCTTGTCGGGGGCTGCCGAGAGGTGACCCCCCCCCCGGCAAAGCCCCGTATAGACAGGGCAGGGGGACCCTCCATCCAGCCACTGCTGTCACGCTTGGCCCGTTCTCAACCTGGAGGCGTTTGGGATGCTCCCTGCTCCCCCTCGCCCTCCACCGACCCCTCGCTCGGCCCCGTGGCCGGGACGGCCCCACGGAGAAGCCGCTGCGGGCTGGTGGTTGCCACCACCGCCCTGAACAAGCCCCAACGCCTTGGCAGCGTCCCCCCGGGGCAGGGTGAGCCACCGGGGCCAGCGCCTCGCCCCAGCACCGCGGCTGCTCCTGGAAAAGCGGGGACCTGCCCGCACCCCGCTGTCACCCCGGGGCTCCAAGAGAGGATCCCTGTGGTCCCCACGGCTCAGCCACCGCCGCAGGAATTAAACCCTCTGGCAGGCACCATGGGCTGGCTCCAAAATCCTCCCCAGCGGGGCTGGACCAGTGTCCCCAGTTGGGCTGGACCAGTGTCCCCAGTGGAGATGGACCAGTGTCCCCAGTGGAGATGGCACCGGTGGGACCCGGTCCCATCCAGCATCAGGCTCCGAATCTATCCGAGCCCGGTGCCCGCTCCCGACGGCGGTGGCTTTGGGGAAAAGCCATGCCTAAGGAAAAGGGGGGCTTTAGGGATGGGGCTTCTGCCCCCCCCCCCCCCCCCCCCCCGGGAGGATGGTGGCCACCACCAGCCCACGGGCCAACTCCCGTTGCAGAGGAGGAGCCCTCTCCCACAACAAAGAGCCTCCAACGCGCTGGAAAACCCAGGCAGCGGGGGCGGGAGAGGAGCCAAAAACCCACCACCCCCCCGAGAAGTGCCAAGTTTAGGGGAAAAAAAATAAACAGAGATGAAAAGCGCGCCCCCCCCCTCCCCACCCCGAGGGTTTTATTCCCCACCCGCATCCCC
>JAOTQQ010000041.1:66749754-66786553 GCA_026546715.1 Gallinago undulata
CTCTCTCATCACACCCTGTGCCTCAGACACCCCCGGGCTTGACCCCCCTGTGGCCGGAGCAGAGCAACCCCCTCCTCCCCGCAGACCCCAGCCCGAGCTCTGCTGGGGCGGGCAGGGGAGGTTTCCCCGCCGGAGGGGCGTCGTGGCAGAGGGGACCCCCACTCACCGTTGGGCTCGCGGGGGGAGCTGCCGCAGCCGAGCCGCATGACGATGGGCGCGTAGGCCAGCTTGCCCTCCACGCAGTGCTTCCGGATGCTGTCCAGGATGTTGGGGGGGAAATGGATGTGCAGGTCGCAGAGGAACACGATGCTGTGCCCGTCCTGCGGGAGGGGATGGACAGGAGGGTGAAAAGCTGCACCCCAGGGGGGGGGCTGGTTCCTCTCCCCCCCCCAGGGCAGGGCTGGTTCCTCTCCCCCCGGCTCACCTCCACCGTGTCCACGCCAGCCTGCAGCCCGGCCGAGCGCTCGAAGTTCCCCGTGCGCCGCAGGTACTGGTAGCTGAGGAGACAGGGCAGGGCGGTCAGTGCCCGTGACCGAAAGGGACACAGCCAAGGCAAGAGGACAGGGACCGGCAGTGAGGAGAGGTAACCTTCTCAGGAAGGGGCTCAAGCGCCTACAACTCATCCCAAAAGTCCCCCCACGGAGGCAGAGAAGGTCTCTGCATCCCCAACTCCTCTGCGTGAGGAGCAAATCCCCAAAGAGGAGGAGGAGAGGGGCAGCGAGGCAGAGACCCTGCTGGGCTGGGGAAGCAGGGGCAGGTTGTGTGAGCACCACTGGGATGGCCTGTCCCACCACGAGGAGCCCCTCAGACCCCCCTCGGCAGCCCTGGGGGGAGCAGGGTGGGGACCCACAGCTCCTGTGGGGGGGTTACCGGGGCAGTCGGGCGTCCTGCAGGGCTTTCTCCACGTCCATGTCATCGCTGTCGAAGTCCACCAAGATGACATTGAAGTTGGCATCCTTCGTAGCCCCATACAGGCGGGCCATGTCCGAGATGAACTGCTGGACCCAGCGGGCTTGGTTCTTCACTGCCAGACACAGTCACAAACATCCCTCAGGCTCATCACGGGGGTCCCAACAGCCCCCCCTTCCCTAACCCAACCAACACCTCTTTGGTGAGAAGCGAGAACCTCAGCATCTCATGAGAAGCGAGAACCTCATTCCCCTTGGCCACCCTGGAGGATACAACCGGGGCTGCCTCCCTCCCATCCCAGAGGATGCTGAGGGCAGGGGGAGCAGCAGAGACCCTGGAGGGACGTGGCCTGCGGTCACCTACCAGGTACCACGAAGTGGACCATGACATCCTGCTTCCAGGAGAGCCGCAGGGGCCGGCACAGGATGGGTTTTCCATAGAGGATGCTCCAGGTGCTTGGCTGGGTCTCGGTGGCCCCCGGGGCTGGCCCTTCGGGATTGGCCTCGGCGCTGTCGTCCTGCTTGCCCTGGTGCAGGAGGACGTAGACGTACTCCGAGAGCCGCACCGTGCGCTGGCCCCGCTCTGCCAGCTCCAGCTCCAGCAGGTAGCGGTTCCCCCGGGCCGTGTCACGACGCTTCTCCACGTTGATGATCCTCAGGAGGGTGTAGATGCTATGGGAAAGAAGAAGCACTTGAAAGCACCGTCCCCATGAGCTCTGTCCCTCACAGCTCAAGGGGTTGGCCTGAACCCACCATCCGGCTCGCCCGGCCCCAAGGAGCCACGTGGGGTGAAGACGTCCCCCCAACCTCCCACCCGCGCCCCGCTCCCTCCCTACCCTCCGTTCTTCTCGTTGAGCTTCTCCATGTACTGTGCCACCACGTCCACCACCTCGCTCTCGCTCAGCTGCAGGTTTCCCGACACGTTGCAGCGCAGGTCGTTCCAGTCGGAGCGCAGGAGCTCGAAGTCCACCGAGCTGACGCTGAAGGTCCTCTGCCAGTTGATGGAGTCCTCCAGCCAGCTCTGCTGCAGCTCCCCGGCCTCGTAGCTGTAGTCCGACACCTCTTCCTCCTCCTCCTCTTCCTCCTGGCCCTTTCCCTCCTCCTGCTGGGACGCCGTTGTTTCTGACATCTTCAGAAAGGATGTCACCCGCGTCCCCTCCGAGCGGGTCGCCTCGGAGGAGTTGTAATCGGTGGTGGCCGTCGTCCTGCCTGGGGCAGGGGTTGTGTCCTCGTGGGTCTCCCTGCTGAAGAGCCCTTCGGTCCCCAGGGCCAGGAGGCTGGGCAGCGCCCGCCGCTCCGTCCCCAGCTTGGATGGACGTTCCCACCTCCTGCCACCCCCCCGCCCACTCTTCCTCCTGGCAGGGTCCCTCTCCTTGGAGATGTTGCCCAGGAGCCAGGGGGTCCGGCGGCCAGGGATGGCACGGAGCTTGATGGAGGAGATGGGATGCTTCTGAGGGGTCCTGGAGCGAAGATGGACTTTCTTCAGAGGTTTCGGGTAAAGGAAGATGCCAGGGAAGACCGGCTCCTGGGCTGGGGCTTTGCGCTTCCCAGGCTGCAGCCTGGTCACGTAGACCTTCTCCTGGACCTTCTGGGGCTTTTCGCCCTCCCGGGGCACCGCAGCCTTGCTGGGACCCGGCGTTCTGGCTTTGCCCCCAAAGAGGGGAGCAGAGAGGTGAGGCTGGCGGCTCAGAGCCCCGCCGCGCTTCGAAGGTGCCAGCAGCCCCAGTTCATCCTCCTCGCCCTCGACGGGATCCTGGGGTAACCAACTGAGCACCCGCCCGCGGACCTGCTCCGGCGTGGGGCCCGTGTCCTCCTCGCCGCGGGGGTCCTCGGGGACGGGGGGTGGGCTGGCGCTGGCCCGGCGGGAGGGGCTCCATCCTCCCGGCTGCCCCGGCGTGTCCGTCTCCCCCCGGCCCCGCTGGCGGCGGAAGCTGTAATAGTCCAGGTCGTCGCCGTAACCCCCGGTGACAGGAGGGGTCTCCTTCCCTTTGGCTCCGGGTACCGGCCCAAAGCTCTTCCCCTTGGCTTCGGGAAGCGGGTCCGTGGGCTCAGGGCTGTCTGCTCCTTCCTCCTCCTCATCCTCATCCTCTAGGAAATCTAGGGAGCGAGGCCAGAGGTAAATACCCTGGGGGTCCCAGCCCCTCTTCACACCCCCCTGCAGCCCGAGGCAAGGAGGCAGAGCTCATCCCCAGCAAGAGATGAAGCTGCGAGCGGCGGCTGGGCCAGGGACACAGAGCTGGCGGGCACTAAGGGACGCTCAGCAGGGCTGGCAGCTCCAGCTCATGAACCCCTCCGAGCCCTGGCCACATCTTGGCACCACTCTGATTCCATCCGGGAGCAAACCCAGCCTGCCAGGGCTTTGCCAAGCCCCAAACCGACAGCAGGGCAGGCTCCGAACAACCCAGGTCCCCTGAGCACCCCCAGGCTCCACGGACATCCCCAGGCTCCACACCGTTTCTGGTCAGACCCTGCTGCCCACTGCCCAGGCCAACCCAGGAGATGCTTCAGGAAGCAGGGAAAGCAAATCCCAACCCAAGCATCCCACTTCCCACACCCCCCTTCCCACGTCTGTGGCTGAGCCGAGCAGGATGTGTGACCATGGGGCTGGGGGCACTGCTTGGGGACAAGCGGCTCCCCGCAGCCCTGCCCTCCCTGAGCCCCCCTGGCATCTCTGGGGGCATCATCCCGAGGAGCCACGGGCCAGTGGGCGAGGAGGGCGGGTGCTCAGCCCCATGCCAAGCCGCTGAGAGATGCCCGAGAGGTGCCAGAGGTGACTCACTGTCTGGGCTGAGGAAGAGAAAGGCTCGCTGGCGCGGATCCTCCTCCTCTTCATCCATCTTCATGTACTTATAAAAACCAAACCTGGGAGACAGGGAGGAGGGATGAGGTCCCGGGGCTGAGGCAGGGGTGTGCACGGAGGGACGTGCTCGCACAGGGAGGAACGTCCCCAGCTGCGGCGCAGGTGCCTGGGCACAGCCCGGCTCCCAAGGGAGCTGAAGTTCCCAAAATCCAGGAGCAGTGCCAGGTCTCAGGCTGCTGCACGCCCGAGAGATGGGGAAAGAGCCAGCCCGGAGGTGGCCCTTCCATGGGGGAGACACAGACCCTGTGGGGGGACACCGGGCTGAGGATGCACCATCTCGGCGCTGCTTCTCCAGCTCTTGGAGTGCCCTGTTGCCATCAGCCCCCTCCTCCCCGCCATGTGCCACCCCCAAACACCGTCCCCCCGACACTCACTTCTCCAGGTAGAGGGGGGACTCCCTGTAGAAGCACTTGTTCTCCGTCTCCATGTGAGTGAGGCGCGTGAAGTCGTTGGGGTACACGAACGAGAGGTAGACCTGGGGAGATGACCACACCACCGTCACCACGGCACGGAACGGGCTCGCTCCGAGGAATCGGGGGCAGGCAGGGCCAGGAGCTGGGGACCTGAGGGCACCGGCACAGTCCTCAGCAGCAAGGTGACCCCCAGCACCTCAAACACCCTGAGGGGCTTTTAACCCAAAGATGGTTAAGCTCAGCCCGATCCTCCAGCGCGGGAGGTTTTCTCCTGAATCATAACCAGGTGGAAATACCCATGCCCTGGGGGAGGGCAAAGCGCTCCCCTTCGCCATGTCCCCCACAGGAGCGTGACCCTGTCCCCGTCACGGGGAGACACTTACAAATTGCAGGCCCTGGTAGCGGGCGATGGGGAAGTCCTTCACCACGTAGGTGGGGCTGTAGGCACAGGGCACCAGCACGTTCTCCACTCGGGAGGCCTCGATTGCAGGGGCTGGGGAGAAGCAGCCACAGCTCAGCCCCAAGCCATGCCCCACCGCTCCCCATAGCCCATCCCACCTTATGGCCTGGACCCCAAAGCATTCCAGCTCACCCCACTACAGACCCTCCACCCAGGAGATGAGCAGAAGGTAGGAGGGATGCTCTGGGTGCCCGTGGCGGCCGGGCCCTGCCTTTTTCCTCCCCCAAAACCCCACAGAGGTCTGTGAGGGTCCGGTCCCAGCCACTCACTGAGGAAGAAGGTGTCCCTGGGGTCAGGCTTCAGCATGTCAGCCCCATGCTCATCCCGCTGTGCCTCCCAGAGGTAGCTCCCGCTGTGGCTGGCCAAGGTCTGCGGGATGTGCTCCACGTGGTTCATCTTCAGGGATGATTCATCTGGAGGAGGAAAGGACAGGGGCTGAACCCCACGGGCACACGGGACCCTGTCCCAGCAGCATCCTCCCAACCTCTCCATCCCTCCCACCAAGAGGGCTCGGAGGACTGTGGATTCCTCTTGCTCCAGGGCAAGAAACGAGGGGAGTCAATGTGTTTGCAGGAGGGCAAACCCTCCAGCCCTCCCACACGCTCACAGACCCCGTGACTAATCAGCCTAATGATTATTGCCACCTACTAAGGAGCACTGAGAGGACCCGGGTACCGTGATCTCGGGCAGGCAGCCCTGGCCCCAGTAGCAGTGTCACTCACGGACACGGGCTGGGAATGCTCAGGGGCTTCAGCTCCCAAGGACACGGGACTCAACGCGGGGATGTTCCTCCCCACAGAGGTGTGGGTAAAGGCAATGTGAGCCGGTTTGGCCTCCTGTTCAGGGAGGAGGGTGGCACGTCGCCCTTGGCTACCAACCAGCCCCCAGCACTGCCCACGGGAGGTCACCCTGCCCCAGTCACCTTGGCCACGCTCAGAGCTGCCTGCCCCGGGCACCCATGGGTGCTCCCTCTCCGGGCTGGCAGCGGGGAGACAGGCGGGTCCTGGAGACAAAGGGTTCCCTTTCCTAAACCCCAAATCCTTCTGCTGGCAGTGGGGAACGGCTCCCCAAACGCCTCCCTGCAGCTGGCTGAGGGGGGGCTGCTTTGTTCACTGCTTCCCAGCTCTCTTCTCTGGAAGGGAGGAGGCAGGATGCTCTGTGTGCTGCTGGTGTCCCCCACGCCACGGGGACAGGCTCCCCATGAGTGACGAGTGAGGTGGCTTTGCCCTGGGATGCTGCTGGGGTCTGAGGGCGCCGGGAAGTGGGAAAGAGAAGCGGAAAGCGCCGGCACTGACAGACAGTGGTCGGGGGGAGGAATTTATCTGCACATCATCCATCTCACGGGCACCCGCGTCAATACCAGCAGCACCACCCCATTCCTCTTGTCCCCATTGATCCCCGCCAGTTGCCTGTCCCCCCCCGCCTTATCGACACCTCCCAGGGCATGTTTGATGACCAGTCCTCCAGGCTATCGAGCAGCGGGGCAGGGCCCATCTATCAAGTCCTTTCTTGCTGCCAGGGCCGGGGCAGGAAGCAGAAGATCTATAGATTTAATTAAACCTTGCGCCATCCATCCCTGCTCTCACGACAGCTCCCCATAACTCAGGGCCGGGCCGAGGAGCCGGCCCTCCCAGGGCCCATTAGCAGGGATGGGGCTGGAGCACCAGGAGAGCCGTGTCTCCATGGCGTGTCACCTCCACGTCCCACCCGCGGGCAGGTCACGGCACGCTCCCCGCATCACCTCTGCCCACCCCAGCCCCTTCCCTCCTCCCCGACGCCCAGCAGAAGCTCTGGTGGGTGCGAGAGGCTGAGATGTTCCCCCAGGATCTGATGTCCCAGGACCCGGTCTCCTTCCTGAGCTCTGGTGCCGTCCCTCCCCCGCAGCACCAACACCTCCAGCCCCCTCGAGACCCTCCTTGCCATGGCCCAGGACACAGGTGGCTCTTACCTGTGTACAGAGAGATGTAGGAGGAGTCGATCACTTCAAACTTCAAACTGGGGAGGAAAACCCGCCACTAGGGAAAAATGAAGGGAGAGGGAGAATGAGTGGGAGGGTGTCGGGGTCTCGGGATGCCACTGCCCAACCCCCGGCACCCTGGGATGAGTCCTGCCCCATCCCCAGCTCCCAGAAATTTGTCCACACGGATCCCACCCTGACCTGGCAGGAGAGGAACAGGGGAGAGTGCTGATCCTGCCCCAGCACAGACCCATCTCCTGCCCTTCTCCAGCTGGTTTGGGATTAGTGAGATTCGGGGTTACCCTGCACGGTCAGAGAGGGGAGTGCTCCTGGAGGTGGGACACAGGCTGGAGGTGGCCACATGGCCACCACGGTCCTCCTGGGCCAGGCAGGCCAGATCCAGCCCCATATCAGCCGTGGCATCGATAACATCCCGGGAAGCAGCACAGCTCCACGTCCTGCCTGGTGGTGGGGGGACGATGCTGGGGCAGGGTGTCCCCCCACCCCCCTTCAGCCTCGGGGAGCAGAGCAGTGAGTCCCCGGCACCCACCGAGGACCTGAGCCGAAGCTGAGCCCTGCAACATCCCCTCTCCTTCCTGCTCCTCATGAGATCCTGTTGACTCCAGAGGGTCTTCAGGGCTGACTTCACCCCGTGCCTTTGAAAAGCACGTTGGAGCCTTTGTCGGGACAAGCCCTTGGACGCCCCCAGGCAGAGATGCATTAGGGTCCTGCTTTTCTGCTGCTGCTGCTTCTTTCTGAGCATCTGAAAGGCTTCCCTCCCTCCAGCAAAATAAAAACACGTCTCCCCCCTCTATTTGTTTTTCAGGGCAGAAACGCAGATCTTATCGGGATGGAGCCCGGGGAGGGCGAGGAGGGGCGGGAGGAAGGGCTGTCGTCAGCCTCCCCGATGCTCTGCTGGCAGAAGTTCAGCTCCAGTGATTAATGACTGCTTGGGAGAAAGGAGGCCTTTGCTAACGAGCCAACATCTTCCCCTCCCAGAGACACGCGCGCTGCAGGCTGAGCCAGGGCTGCGCAGCCGAGGAGGACACGTTCCGACCCGAAACTCAGGGCACCTCTAAGGGGAGGGAAGAAAGAAACAAGGGACCCACTCTGTCACCTCGGCCACCTCTCCCACTGCTGGCCCCGGGACACAAGCCATCGGGGTGGGCTCCCACTCGCAGCCGGTGTCCTGGGACCCCCCTGCTCTGGCCTTGCACCCTCTGGGCTCCCCTTGCCCACGGCAACGGGTTCCTCCAAGAAGAAGCTTATGGGGGACCTGTCCCCTTCTGGAGGAGACCGAGGAGGAAGGAGAAGGGATGGGACTGGCCAGGAGGAGCTGGGTGTCCCATCACCACCGGAGCCTGGAGGGGACGGGCTGCTCTGCTGGCAGCACATCGGGAAGGCAGGACAAGGGAGGGACAGCAGGTCCTTTAGCTCCTTTAGGGCCATCAGCACGAAAGGATGGGATGAGCCCAGGGAAAAGCAGCCCGTGCCAGGCGTCCTGCCCAGGGAGATGGGGAATGAGTCCCCAGCTCCACTGGAGCGATGCCGACTGGTCTCCTCTATGGACTGAGCCTCTGGCAGCCACGGGAGGGGGGGGACATCATGGCTTTGCTCCGGGATAGAGCGCTTTAACACGCAGCAGGAAAAGCCCTGGCACCCCCTCTCGAGAGGACAATCCCTGCAAGGCGCGGGGGGTACGGGCATTTACTCACTCCAACTTCCACGTGGTCTGAACCTCGGTCGTCCTGTTTGTGGAGCAGCTCGAAGTAGTAGCGCCTGGAGGACATGAGGCTGCAGGGGGGGGAAGAAGCCCATCAGAAATCATCGCTGAGCCACCGCTGCCGGAGCAACGGGAGCTCCCCGCTACAGGAGCCACCTCGGGAAACCCTCTCTGCCTTGCTCACACACGGCTAAACCTTCCTGGGGCAAGGGGGCAGGCAGCGGGATGTGGGCATCTGCTCCCCCATCCCACTACTGGGAAGCTTCCCGAGATGGGGGGAATCCCCCATCCATCTCCACCTCATCGTCTGCAGAGGTGACCGCATCCCCCAACACCTTCAAGCCATGGACCTGGGGGCAGGGTTTGGTTGAGCCCCTGTCCAGCCCACTCCCCACATTGGGAAGAGCCACTGGGAAGAGCTTTGGGAAGAGACCGTGGCCAAGGTCTCCTCCCAGGGAGGAGGAACTGGGCAGAGCCAGTGTGGAGCCAGCAGCTCTGTCTCCCCAACTCCATCCACCCGGGACAGGCAGCAGGAGCAAGGAGACACGTACCGTAGAGGCTTGGAGACTTGTGAACTGAATTTGGTGAACTCTCCCGGCGCCGTCCACTCGGTGCCCAGCTGGGGAAGGAAGGGGGAGCACATGAGAGCCCTGGGGACACCATGGGCCAGGGGGGCACGAGGCCCAAACCCCACCAGGCTGTGAGAGCTCTCCTCCACCTCCAGCGGGCACTAGGCCATGCGGCAGAAAGGCTCTTCAGGCAGGAGGATATCCCAGGAGGGCTTGCTTGTCCCCAGCTGTGGCACTCCTGCCACAAGAACTTGTCACCAAAATCCCAAAAATCCATGGGTGCGATGACAGACCTCGGGGTTTCCAGTTACAGGAGTTTATGCCAAGAAAAATCCAGGAGCAAATATTACATCTCCTGTTCTGGGACGTAAGCTGGTCTTTGGTAGGTACAACTAGGGTGTGACCGAGGGGCAGATGGTCCTTCAGAAGCCAAACCAGGCCTGGCCAGGGCCAGAGGTAGGACCAGGCTGAAATAGCCCGGTGCCCCCCAAGGGGACAAAGAAGCTGCCTCCAGCCAAGTCCCCCGAGGAGCCGTCACGCTCTGCCCTGGCTAAAGAGCGCCCATGAGTGTGAAACACGGTTAATTGAGCTCGGGGGATGCCCAGAAGGCACCTGGGAATGGTTATCAGGATGCTGGGAGGGGAGGAGACCCTTTTGGTGGGAGCTGGGACACCCCTGGGGTGGGGAAAGGCGGAGGGGGGAGGATGAAGGCACGCACCTTGCCCACGAAGGCAGCCAGCCGGGAGTTGGACGGACTGTCGTCGGAGCTGAGCCAGAACTCGGAATTGTCATCTGATGCCACAGAAAACTGGAAATCCCCTGCGGAGAGCCAAGGAGAAGGTCACCACGGGGTAAAACGGCAGCCCCAGCGGCACGGGCTCAGCCCTGATGCCCCACTGCGTGATGGGGAAACGGGGATGGGGTGGACAGAGGTGATGGGGCCACCCCAGACATCACGTCAAGGCTCTGTTCAGGATCAGGGCCTTCCCTCCCATCAAAGCAACCAGGGAAAAGGGTCTTTGTGCCAGAAAAACCCTCCTGCCTGGGAGCAGGGGCTTGGGGACTGTCTCTAAGAGCCTTTAGGTCCTCATGTGGTCCAAGAAGCGGGAAGGAGGCAGCTTCTCCACGTTGCTGCAAGAGGGGAAGAGGCCAAACTCCATCACTCACCATCCTTGAAGGGGTGGATGTAGCCAAAAATCCTCAGCCCGTAGTTCTTCCACTTGGGCGACACAGCCAGCTTCTTCACCGTGGTGCGGGTCTGCCAAGGGGAGACGGGGACATGAAGGCACCATCAGTTCATGCCCAGCCTCACGCCTTGCACCACCATCACCCAGCCACGGGTGGACATGGCGGGGACAGGGCGTCCCATCACCACCCATCTCCCCCTTCGTCCCTGCTCTGCTGGGAATTGCCTGCCCTCAACCAACCCTGAAAGCCTGCAAGAAAAAGTCTGGAGGACCAAGCCCACAGCCAGTGGAGACCCAACAGCACCCAGAGAGGAACGAGTGGGCTCTCCCTCCAACCCACCACCATCAGGACGGGACTCACGTGGGGAAAGAGCGGAAAATGGAGGTTCTTCCTCAGGTGCCTCACGGCCCCTCCACACCAGTCTTCAAAGACGTGCAAGTTGGCCTTCCCTTTGTACTAGGGGAGGAGAGGGGAAGATAAGTGGGGTGTCCTCCTCGTGTCCCCCCTCACCTCCCAAGGACAGAGTTAGGGCAGGCTTAACATGAACACTGAGCCATAAGGATGTCACCTGCCCTAGGGATGTCACCTTCCCAGCCTCACCTCCCACACAGTGACACCGAGGGAAGGCTGAGCTCCCCTCCCTGAGCCAGCCTGGGGGTCACAACGCCAGCCCCCAGGAGATAACCCTCCTGCTGCTGCTCCTTGGGCTCCCAAGCACACTTGGACAAGGGATGTTTTCTGGAGATGGCACCAAAATCCCAACCCTGTCCTACACGCAGCCCCAGCACCCATCCCACCACCCAGCACCAGGAGATGGGCATAGCATGGACCCTTCTGGAGAAGACAGGCAGCAGGATGTCCCCTTGCACACCCCCACAGACTGACAAGGGGGGTAATGCACATGCACCCGAGGAGCTCATCCTCATGGGCACCATGTTGACCCCAGGACCAGGCAGAGCCCCTGGGATGGGTGACGGCGGGCAGGGAGGAGGGTGGCTGGAGATGGCTTTGGAGCCTGGCAGCCTGGGGGGACCTCTCTCGGGGACCTCCTCCCTCCACCATCGCCCCCCTCCCTGCTCCTGCCCACTGACCTGCTCGCTCCAGGGCAAAGCCTGCTTGGTCAGGTTGAGGTTGGGGCGCGTGGTGGCTCGCTCTGACCACTGGCCTCTGGAAAACCAGCCATCCAAGTCCTGCCCGTCGTTCTGTGAGGAAGCAGGAGGGAGAGGTCAGAGACGGGGGGATTGGGGCCATCCTGGCCGTGCTTGCAGGAGGTCTCCCTACACCTAAACATCTCATTTTGGACATCAAGCGTTGCCAAACCAAGGCAAAAGCTTTCAAGGCAAAGGAGAAGAGGGGCAGGAAGAGGCAGCAAAACATTGGGAAGGTGTCCTGGGGAGCAGGGTTGCAAAGTGTCCCAGCTGAACTTGTTTCCCTTCCTCCATCAAGGAAACTTCTCCCAAACAGTGTGTTTTCTGTTCATCCAAAACATTTGCCCGGCCTGACGGGCTCCTGGAAACCCTACTGTTGGGCTCTGTCTCCAAAAGAGCAGAAGGAATCTCTGCGTCCACTCACCTTTGGAGGAAACGGGGTGCTTCTCTGCTCCCCCTCTTCATTTAAAGGGGGTCAGGTTAATCCGAACGACTGTGGTTTGTGATTTAACGGGATTAGGTGAGCACTCCCCTGCCCCCAGCCTGGCGGAAAGGTGACGGGTGGCAAGGAACAGGCGGGTGGCAAGGAGCCCACCTGGAGCATCCTCCTCTTCCACCGCCTTGGCGGCCACAGGCAGAGCTGGTGCCAGCCCGTGCCACCTCCGTGGGCATCACCCCGACTGCCACCACATCCCGGGGACTGCAGGTGGAGGAGGGACGAGGGGACAGCTTAGCCCTTGGGGAAGAGCCACCAACCCTCTCCAAAGTGACCACCAAACTGCCACTCTCTGCCTGTGCCCTGGGGACCTGGCTGGTGACACAGCCCATTGTCACACTGGTGATGCCCACGCTCAGCATCACCCCTCTCTGGGGACGGGACCGATGGGGACATGGACATCTCTGCCCCTTGTCCCCGGGGGAGTCACGGTCATCATCCCCCGTGGCCTCGGCTACACAAGGAGGGACCGTGCCACCCCCCAGAGAGGAGAGCCGCCCCCAGAAGCAGAGCCCAGCTCCAAGCCCAGGCGGGAACCGCAGCATCGGCGAAGAGCTCCCCGTTAGGATGCACAGCACCAAGGAAATAATTAGCAAACTTTGCCTAAATGAGCTCATTAGTGTCCCGGAGGAGGGGAGCGGTGCCCTTGGAAGACGTTATTAAGGAGGCAGCGTAATTGTGCCGCGCTTCTTGGAAGGATTCTCCCTCCTCCCGGGGAAAGCCGAGATCAATTCCCGCTGTCCCCTCCGTCCTCCCCCAGCACCAGCCTGGGCTTCCTCCGGGCACCTCGATTCTCCCCTTTTTGTGCATCCCCTGAGCTGGGAGCGATCAGAGCTGGGGTGGTCCTTTCTGGCCCATCCCCTGCCACCACCCAGGCGCAATCAGCCTCTGCCCCGTCAGTATTTCTCATCGCTAATTGCTCTCTAGCCTGGAGCCAGCTCTCCCTACTGGCACCAGCTCTCCATCTCCAATGTCTGGAAAAACCTCTCTTTCCCTTCACGGAGAGGGACCGGGACTGGTCTCCATCCCACTGATGGAGGTGTCCAGAGGCTGAGATGGGCACTGAGAGGCTGCAGGCGCAGGGACTCCATACTCTGCCCTCCCTCCAGACACAAACCACTTGCCCGTGAAGTACCACAGTTTGGGAAGAGCCCAAGGAATGCCCACCCCGACGGCAGCTCGGTGTCACCGGGACTGGCAGCAGCTTGGCAGGGACGGGGCAGGGGAACACTCCGTGGCTTCCCTCTCCCGGCGTCCCCACCTGCCTGCCCCGCTTGGTGACAGCAGGCTGAAGAGGGGACAGAAGGGTGGTCAGCGAGGACTTGGTGAGGGCAGATTGAATAGGGGACAGGGTGTCCTCGTGGCTACAACACCAAGGGCCTCCTGGGCTGTCAGCAAGGAGAGATCTCTCCAGCGTCTGCCTGGAGACCCCACCTGGGGTACACCGAGCCCAGTTTGGGGCTCTCGAGCCCAGCACAGCCAAGTGGAGGTCACCAAGATGGAGCAGAGGACACAGGAGAAGGTGGCTTTGCCCAGCAAAGCAGGACCTTATCACCACTGAGGGGGTGCAGAGAGGATGCCAGGCTCGTCCCAGGGGATCACGGCACGAGGAGTTTCAATGGGATACCAGGGATTTGGTTCCTCCACACGAGGGCCGCGGGGCAGAACCAGGGAGTTTGTCCCTTCCCCATCCTTGAACCCCTCAGCTGGCCAGGGCTGGGAGCTCCCCGCTCCAGCTGGCCGCGCGCTGGGCAGGAGACAGGCCAGCGACCTCCGCGGGGGTCCCGTCCCACCCCCCCGCACCCCAGCTCTGCCCTTACCATGGGCTCCTCCTCACGGCTCTCGCTGGAGTCCTCGGCTTTCCTCTGCCGCGCCGCTGCTCGGGCTGCCACCGGCCGCCGGACGGGGTCCGTCACCTCCCCCAGCCTCTCGCCATCTGCGGGGGGAGCAGGAGGAGGGCTGAGACCGGGGCCCCCTCCCCATCCTTTATCCTTTGGGGACACCCCCTCGGCACGGGGGGAGGGCAGGGGGGCTGCTCCCCGGGGAGGGGGACAGTGGTGGGGGGGCTCTGGCTGCGATTCCCCTCGTTACATTTGCCCTAAGCAGCTCGCAGCAGCTCATCAGCATCGGGTTTAATTACCACACACCCCCCCCCCCCCCGCAGCCCAGCTCCCAGCCCTTTATGGAAGAGCCACCCGGGATAAGCTCCCCCGGGACCTCACCCCACATCCATCCCTGCCCCCCCTCTCCCAGAGCCCCCCAACACCTCTGCCCAGAGCCCACCGGCTCCAGCCCCCCCCGACATCATCTTCTCCCCAAACCCACCTTCCCAACCCCCCCCACCCGCTCAAGGCACCATCGTGAAGACCTCGCTGACAGCCCCATCACAGGTGGCTTCGTTACTGTGTGCTGCATTAATTATTCCCAACCCCCAGACTCCCCCCCCCCCCCCGCAGCTCCCCCCCACCTTCCTCGGGCTGCGAAGGCAGAGTTTATTTTAAACTGCCCTCGATTCCCAGCGTTAAAATAACCGACTTTCCCCAAAATAATGGCGCAGACTTGGAAAATCCATTCTTTTTGGAGGGGCACATCCCTTTTCCTGCCACAGCTGGGGGGTGCCAATGAGCTTTTTAGGCAGGCACCCCAAAACCTGGTGGGATGGAGGGACTTGGGGTTCAGTGGCCACTTTTGGCTCATGGCTCATCTCCGTGGTTCCAGTTGTCACCAAGGGAAGCTCAGTGCGATGCTGGGAGAGGTGGGTGCCCAAAAGCCACCCCCACAAACACCTGTGGGTCCCCCCAGAATCCAGCTGCCCCCACATCACGATAAGGGGGAGCCCCAGAGGTGGTGAGCAGCAGCACAGCCCCATCCCCCGGCGGTGGGCATCGCTCCCCCCGTCCCCCCGCACCCTCCTTCCCCCTAAAAGCAAGTTTTTTGGGGGGGAGGGGGGGGCTCGTGCCTCCCCAGAGCGAAACAGCTTTGGTGGGAGCTGCTGGGCTGGCTCCAGCCCCTGTGGCCCTCTGAGGAGGGGCTTGGGGTGCCCTGGCCCCCCGCCTGCCGTGCCATTAGTATTCCAGCGGCCGCGCAGCCGGCGTCTCCTTGGAGATGGCAGCACAAATCCCAGCCCCACCGCGGGGACAGGAAATTAAGCTCTAAAGCCCCTTCTTCTGCTCCCGGCCATTCTTCAGCCCCTGCCAGCTCCCGCTCCCTCCTGGCAGCTCCCCATCACCCTCCTCCCCGCAGCCTTCCTCCCGCAGCCCCACAGAGGGTGATGGGGAGGAGCAGGGCTGGACCCAGCACCCTCCTCTCGTCTGCTCCGCTCTGGAGACCCCCCCTCGCTCCCAGGGATGCTCCCAGGGATGCTGGCAGTGGGGATAAAGCCCATCCTCGCTGTGCCGAGGTGGCAGATGCTGTTTCTCTGGCACAGAGCACTGGGGACAGCGTTATTCCCCACCCCCCCACCCCCGATCTGTGGATTCATCAGCCTCCAGGAGCCGTTCCGCGCTCCCCAGGGATGGGATGCAGCCGGCTCTGCGGTACCCACACTGGGCACCTCTCCCGGCCTGGCAGGAGATGAACCCCTCTCCCCGGGACCTGCCGGCTCAGCACCCCTCTGCGTGCAGGCTGGGGGGGCCACACTGTCTCCAGGACGGACTAAACCTGCCCCCTCTCCCTCCCCCCCCGGGGTTCACCTCTGGGAACCGCACCCGGGTTCAGGGCATCAGGTAAATCGGAGAGATTATTTGATATAAATTGGAACAAAGGAGGGGAAAAGCCCACCCCGCCTGTTCCCCCATTGAGATTCTGCAGGGTCCATCCCTGGAGGCTTTTGGCACCCAAAGCCACGAGCCCCCCACCCACCCGCTCTCCATCCCCACCACCCAGTGCCATCCTCATCGGGGACCCTCTTGAACTCAAGCAGGACAGGGCTTGTGCTCCCTCCTTTGGTTGGCATCTAAATTAAACGCCACCCCTGCTCTGCCAGGGTGACAGTCACCCCAAGGCTCAAACCCCCTGTGCCTTCACCAAAACCCCCTCTCTCCTTGGAGGGGAGGCACCAAGTGCTCGCTCCGAGAGGTGCCCGCGTCCTGGGAGGGGAAAAGTGTCACCAGGGCCCCAGAGAAAAGCTTCCAGGCTCCTACGCCCACATTAAATCCCCTGCAATTTGAATATTGGATAGGAACGTCCAGAGCAGCCTTATCCAAAACCCAAATGCCCATCAGCCTGTGTGGGGGCTGGAAATAAATGCCCCCCGTTGGCAAGGGGAGGGGAAGCCCAGCACCTTGTATCGATGAGCACCATTTTGCTTCTCCACCCTCCAAAAAAAATTGAGCCCCTTTGGTCCAAACCTCACCCCTGCAGGAGAGGGGGGGGCCAGGGGGTAGGAGAAGAGGAGGAGGGAGAAAGCAGTGCTGGGAGGGAGGCACGTTTCGTTCCCCCCTGTGCCCCCCCCCCAGCCTGGCTGCTCCCCATCACCCCCCGGACACACTGCCAGCCCCACGGCATGGATCAATTCTGCTAACCCCCCTCGGTCCCCTCTCGGGGGCAGAAGGAGCCGTGAGAAGGGGAGAGGACGGGGTGGGGGGCCGGGGAGGGCTGCACCCGGGGATGCCCGTCGGGGGGTGCATCGAGAGCTGTCCCCCCGGGGAGCACAGGAGTGACACTAATGCTCCCAGAGCAGCATGAGGAGGGGACAGGAGGGGCACACACCATGGCAGGAGCCAGCTCTGACCCACGGCAGCCTCCGGCCACGGCAGGACCCCGGGGTGACATGGGGGGTGCAAGGGACCAAGCTCCCACCCCATTGCACGGCAGAGAGACCAGGGCACTGTTTCCCCCCCCCCCCCAGGGGAGATGAGTCTCCCCGTTATCAGGACTCTATAACCCCCCTCGGTGCCCCCCTCCCCCGGGAAGCACAGAGGGCCTTTCAGGCAGCAGAGTCCTGCCTCCCCACCTCCCTCCTCTTCCTCTCCCGCCCCAAACACAGCCCCTTTTCTTCGGCCGGGTTTCGGAGCCGGGATTTCTCCTGCAGCTTTCTGGACCCTTTCCAAACCCTCCGACGTGGTTAGAGATGTCCCCTGCAAACGCTTCCTCCCTCGGCTCCTAATTGCTTCTAACGAGCCTCCCCTCCAGGGTCGCTCGCTCTGCTCTCTCCCAGACCCGTCACCCGGGAATAAACCCCGGGCACAGCCCAGCCCCCTCGGCGGGGACCGCAGGAACCTCACGGGAGCATCCACAAAAGGGCCAGGGCTGGGATTCCCAAAATCCCCGTCTCCTGCCCTCCAGCTGGATGCTCGGCCCCAACAAGCTCCGGCTGCTCAGCAGGAAGGGTCCCACGGGGGGACATGGGGTGGGACACGGGTCCTGGCCATCAGGCAGCCAGGTATGGCGTGTACCTTCTTCTCTCTCTTTTCCCCCCGAAGGGCACCTCCTCTCGCCGGCTGAGCCCAGGCACGTGAAGTGACGCAGCCCACCCCGAGCTCATCAGCCCGGTGGGATTCGGAGCATGGTCCCTGTGTTATTTCCAACCCCTCTCCCACCTCCAGAGCAGACATTTATCCATCGCCAGGAGCCGTGTCCCACTGAAATACAGCCCTCCGGGGGGTTGCCCGTCCCCTGCCCCCCCTGCACCTCCCCATCCAAGCCCGGCTGCTGCAGGGCCCCCAGCCCCTACAAAGCCCTGCTAGAGATGCAGGTGAGCTGGTCCGGACCAGGGAGGACTGGAAAAATGATGATATTTGAGAAAATAAAATAACCACCTCTGAGTTCAAACCCCCAAAGCCTTGTGCTAAAAAATAAAATTAAAAAAAAAAAAAGGAAAAAAAGTGCAGCATTTAAGCTGAATTTGGAAGAGCCCCCTGGGGCCTCCCCAGAGCTGTAGCTTAGTTTCCCAGACCCCATGGTGTCATCTGCAAGGGTCTGACCAGCCTCCCCCTTGGTGGGACGTGGCACCTGTGAGGGAGCCTCAGGTTCCCCACCAGCTCCCCCGACCAGCAAACCACAGCCAGAGCCATGGGAAAGGAGATGGGTGGATTTAGGCTGGTGCTCCAAGAAACTGCCCCCCAGGGCAACCATCTGCTCTCCTGTCTTCCCCTTCCTACAGCAAGATCCATGCTGGATGGGAGATGCTGCTCCTCATCTTGGAACTTGTGCAGGATGCTTCTGACCTCCCCAAATCCAGAGGGACGGGGGAGGGACAAAGCTCCCCCAGCATCCAGCCAAGGTAGGAAACCCTGCAAGGCTTCCGTAAAGGAACCCCTGTCCATCCCATCCAGACCATCTCCCCCCATGGAAAAAGAGAACTCAAACCCTACCAAACCATGAGCTCACATACAAAATGGGGGTGAAAAACCAGCTGTTGGGAAAAGGGTGGTGGTGGAAAGAGAGAGGACAGGACCTCACTCGTGGTGGCACGTGCAGCTCTGGCCGTGCCGAAGGGGAACGCCGAGCCCCACAGAGGGAGGATGACGGCGAGGGATGAAGGCAGTGACTCGCACCAGAAGATGAGCTGGGGATGGGGCAAGAGGGCGAGCAGCTCGGGGGGACCTGCCCGAGCATCTGCTGTGGGGTCAGGAATGGCAGAGGAGGGCAGCCCCGCTCCGACGCCGGCCCAGGGGGGGAGCAGGGCTCTGCCCAACCAGTCCTTGCCAGCGAGGAGACACCAGCTCTGCAGCTGCAGAGGGGACGGGTTAAACTGGGTTTACAGCCCCGGGGAACTCGGGATGATCTCTCCCCACCTTCATGTGGGCACACAAGCTCGGTGCCCAGTAAATTAGTCCCAAACCACATCAGGACCGGCGGCAGAGCGATGCCTGGGGGGTACCACCTCTGCAGGAGCCAGCAGGAAGGAGAAGTGCCCTCCCCAGGGCTCCGGTGCCCACTCCTGGACCCCAGAGAGCTGCCAACCCCCCTGTCACCCCTGCAACGCGGAGGGTGACGTCCCTTGGGCCATGCAGGACCATTCTATGCACCAGCACATCCTCCCACAATGCTGCTGTGGGGCAGAAACCCTCGCGCATCCCTGAACGGGGACACCCTGCCATGAGGGGCTCTGGGGGCAGCAGAAGCAGCAGCGACGTGAGGCGAGATGACATTTAAAGCCAGACACAACCACGCTGAAGGTGGTGGCATCCGCATCTTTATTAAACCCACCGGTTTAATTACCAACAGCCCAGTGCTCTCCAGCACGGGGAGAGTCAGCCGCCAGAGAAGAGAAGCACGAGCATCCCTCCACCGATCCCCCTAACGAGGGGTTAAGCAATTATAATTAGCCAGCAAGGAGTCGATATCGCAAAGCCCCTTCCACCACCGCAAAAAAACACAACACTGGCCCCCAGGAAAAAAATAAATTTAAAAAATTGCCATGCTGCACCCTCCACGGAGTGAAGGGATTTTTTTCCCCCTCCCTCTGGAGCATGAAACCAGCTCCTTTAGTGCCCTTGACCCCCCCCACCTCGTGACCCCCCCCCCCCCCCGCCCCGGGCCACAGCAACGGTGCTCCATGCCATGTGGCTGGTGATGGGGCTGCCGTGAGGCCACTCGAGGTGACAGATGCCCCCAGGAGAGGCAGCCCCGACACTTCCACGCTGAGCTCAGGACCCCGAGTCCCTCCTGCACCCAGTCCCCCCTACTTTCTCCCACCCCCTGCCCTCCATCCCCCTCCTCCTCCAGCATCGTTTGGTTCTGCTCCCTGCCCCTCTGACAGGGGCGATGCTCCCTCCTCTCCCTCGGCACGAAGGCTTTGTTTCTGGGACACAGCCTCTGGAGGAGGTGACCTGTAGCCCGTGAGGTGCCGGGAACGGGGCAGAATTCATTCCAGCCTGGACACAGTTCATCCTGGGAGCTCCCTGCAGGCAGCCCCTGGGGCTCCCCCCTCTCCTGCCTGCTTCCCAACCTGCTGCAGCCACCCCTGGGGTTCTCTCCCCCACCCCGGGGCCTTCTGACCTTTCCCTTGAGCAAATTTGGCAGAGACCATCCTCTCCCTTTCAGCCTCCCCCCGAAATCCTCCCGTGCATCGCCCATGGCGGTCCCTGCCGGCTCCCACCGTCCTCTCTCTCTCCCCACAGAAATCCCCCGGCCCTGCCATCACCAAGGCAACCAGCCACCGGTACCTCGGGGGGGCTGCTGGTCCCCCCCAAAGCACAGCTCGGAGCAGCCCAGCTGTGTCACAGTGTGGGGCAGGGATGGAGGGGAGAGGCACGGCGGAGCTGGGGGGGTAAAGCTCCCCAGACACCAACACAAAGAGCTCCTGGTGCTGAGGAAAAGCCCGCTCCGTGGTGCGCGGAAAGCATTTTGCCCTCCCCGAGCATCTCCAGATGTGCTCCAGACGTGCAGCGGCTACATCCCTGCCCCAGCCCTGGCAGTGTCACCCCCTGGCCAGGGGAACCCAACCGCGATGGCAGCGGCCGAGACAAGTGTCACCCACTGAGCCACCCTCCGGGGTAACCCCTCCCAGCACAGCCACGGCCACCCAAGCGCCCACCGCCGGAGCAGCACCATCACGGGCTCAGAGGGCATCCAGCTGGACCACCGTGGCCAGTCCCACCACACCAGGACCCACCAACTCCTGCCCCGCATCACCGCTGCGCCCACCCAGTGGTCCCCTTCGTGGCTGATGCCAGGCCAGGGATGCTCTCACCTCCCCCCGAGCCCCGCAGCCGGGAATGGGGTCTCTGCCGTGCCCAATCCCCCGGGATGCCGTGATGGATGCGTGGAGCTGAGAGCGCTCCAATGCCTCCTCCGGGATGCTGCTCAACTCCACCATGGTATGGCCGGAGGACAAACGCCACGTGGCCGAGGGACCAGCACTCGCCCAGCCGGGCTTCCAGGAGGCCCCTGGATCCTTCCAGGGATCCACCGTTCTCCCGGACACAGAGGAGGAGGTGACCCCGGCTGGCTGCGGAGCATCACCAGCTCAGCAGTTACAGGAGACTTCAAAAGAAGCCCCGAGAGGAGGAAAACAGCGCAGAGAAGTAATTGACAGCAAATGCCCACATTAAAGGGGACGGAGAATATTCTTTATCGGGTTGTTTTATGTCTTTTTTTAGTGTTTTCAAAAGGATTTAAGCTGCCAGGTCTTGGAAGAGCCTCCATGGCTGAGGAGCGATGCAGGGACAGAGCGCTTTGTGCTCTTCTCCTGCCGTCACCCAGGTCCAGCAGGACCCACCGACCCGTCCCTCACGGACACACGTGGCCAAACCACCCCCTCCACCGGGGTCTCTGTGGAGACTGGAACAACCAGTGCTTAGGGATAAATTATCCCTCCTAACCCATCTGTTTTCCCTTCACTATCAAGCCCTACAACCCCCCATGTCCCCTGACTTCAAGAGATTTTTTTGGGGAACACCCCCCCCCCCCCCCAGATGCCAAGGGGGCTGGGTCACAGCCAGGGAGAGGGGCCACCACGGGGTGGTTCAAAGCCAGTCGTGCCTTTGAATAACCCAAAATAGGCCCGTTCCAAATTTTTCCCATACTTCTCCCCCATCACCTGCCAAAAAAGCCCCGAGACAGCCCCTCTCCCCCCCCCTCCCCAGCCAAAGGACAGGGCTCGCTTGTCCGTCCGTCCGTCCATCCGCCTCCTTTCCCATCCGGCTGGCTCTTGGCAGGTCCGGCGCGGTGACAAAGAGCCGATTGATGGCCGGGGGGCACCTGAGCGGAGCAGGGCAAGGAGCCCAGGGCAAACCAGGCCACAGCCCCGCCGGGAGGACGAGCACCGTGGGGCTGGAGGGACAGCCCCGGTGACACCGGCCCCGGCCCCAAAGCTCCCTTTTGGGCAGCAGGGATGGGACCAGCCCTCCCAGCCCCCACCCAGGGGGTGTCCGTGGGGGGAAAGCCGGGACAGGAGAAGGGGGCGATGCCAGGAGAAAGAGAAGCAGCACCCGGGCTCCTGGCAAACCCCGCTGCCCGTCCTCTTCCGGGGGCTCCTTCTCGTCCCCGTCCCTACCTGCTCCCGGCATCCCTGGCAAACGGCGCAGAACCCACCGCCGCTCCCCGCGTTCCAGCCTCCCAATTAAAATCAAAGCGCCCATCGCAGCCGCTCTGCCCAAACGAGAGCCGTTATCCCCTGCCGGTCGGGGAGGGGGGACACGCTGCCGTGCGTCATCCCGAACCCCCTCCCGCCGGCAATCCCTGCCAGACCCCGGGGGAGCGGTCCCCGGGGAGGGACAGCCAGGGACGGGGCTCTGGGGGCGGCCACGGGCTGAGCCCAACGAAGAGCATCCAGCCCACGGCGTTTGGGGAGCCCCACACCAGGGCAGGGGGTGTCCCCAGCTCCTCTTCCTCCGAAATTCAGGGGGGGGCACACAGCCAGACCCAGGCAGTGCCACGTCCTGCTGGTGTCACGATGCCCGGCTGGGTTTTTTCCCCCCACAACAGCCCCATGAATTGACTTCGGCATCCCCCTCCTCTCCTCCAACACGCCCCCCACTCTCACTCCCCCAGCCCCAAAACCCCCCGAAATCTGGCTCCCAGCACCACCACGATACCCCCATGTGCTAAATCACTGCCTGGCGAGACGGCTGGGGGGGGCAGGACCAGCCCCATGTCCCCGCTAAGAGCCCATTTAGATTTTTACTGTCATTTTTTCCCTTTTCTTCCTTTTTTTTCCCCTTCTTTTTCTTCCTTTCCACCTGGCACGGCAGCATTTCCACCCCATTGACTCAGAGCGGTTTCCAGCCGGGAGAACACCGTAATGGCCTCATTATTTCAGATGAGGAATCTGTGTGTTCAATTAGGCAGAGAAAGGTAATTATCTACTTGTAGAAGATAAGAAAGGGGGGGTACTTTATCGGGGGCGCAGCACCAGCACCGTTCCCAGCCAAGTCCCCGGATGCTCCAGCTCCATGTGCGGCCACCGGCTGGGCCGAGGGGACATGGGTACCCCCCGAGTGACCCCCCACACACCTTCACTGTGCTCCCCGACACGCACAGACCCCACTGACACCACTTGGCAGGTCCTCCCCCACCTCCCCCACCCCACCCCTAAGCTACCAAAAAGCCTCGTGCCCCGCACCTTCAGCCTCCAGAAAGCACATCTGCTGGGTGACACTTCATTTAATGAGGAATTAACCTTTTTTCCCCTCATACATCCTCGGTCAACTGACGCAAGCCGGGCAGCATCCTCAGTGGCAGGCAGACGGGGTCTGGCTCACCGTGGCCAGAAAAAGGATTAATCTCCAGATCTCAGACACCTTTCCACACACAGACCCTGGGGGTGATGACGAAGAGCTCCTCATCCTCCCCCGCCACCTCTCTCCCCCTCCGGGGACAAGCGTCCCCCCCATCCCTAAGGGATCCACGGCCGGGACACAGCAGGGCTCCCAGCAGGTCCCATGGCTCAGGGAGGACAGAGCCAGCCGAGCCGGGAGGGCACGGTGACCCCCCCTCCCACTCGCAGCGCCCAGGGACCCCCGCTAAGCCCCAGGGAGCGTCCGGCCCCGGCTGCTCTCCCTTGGGAAGGGAACACACGCCGTGCTCCCGCCCAGCCAGGGGGATGTCTCCCACGAAAGCTGGGAGATGGAGAAGAGTGAACCCCCTCCCCACCGCAGCTGGACCCCCCCCAGCCACGGGGAGCGTGCTGGGCAAGCCTTTCCCCCCAGCACGGCACAAAGGCACCTTCAACACGAGCGAGGTGGAGGGGAAAACATCTCAGAGTAGCAGGGGCTGCCCCAGAGCCCCCCTCCCACACAGCTCTGCCTTGCAGCTCCCCCCACGGCTCAGCCCCCAACCCTTTCCCCTCCCCCCAGACCAAGATTTTTCTTCAATATGTTTTTTCCTTGATTATATTATTTTATTGCTTTTTTTTTTTTTTGACTCCATTCAACATTTTCCCACCTGAAATGGCTCCCTGGCTCTCTGCGGGGCTGCAGCAGCAGGACTAGGATCCATCACGCGTGGCCGAACCCCTTCCCCAGCCTCCACCCAAGCCCCCTCCATCGCCACGCTTACGAAAGGGCTCCACGGGACCCAAACTCCAGCTCGGCCAAGTGCCCCCCCAGGCTTTAGGCACCGACTGGAAAATCCCAGTGCAAGGAGCAGCATCTCCCTGGAATCCAGGGGACTGGGGAGAAGGGCAGGATCCAGCCCAGCGAGGTCCAGCTTTCCCTTGGGAAGCCCCCGCCTGGCTGCACCCCAGCCAGAGAAGATGCCTGTGCTCCCCACGGCACGGGGTGAATCCAAACCCCACCGCCGGAGCACGGTCCTCCCCCAGCAATACCCAAGCCACGATCCCCCCAGTGTTGTCCCCATTTCTTGCAGACCCCCATCTCCCCCAAACCCGCGTGCCCATCGCCCCCCAGCCGCAGGGTCTCCCCTCTGTGGGACGGGGCAGGGCTCTGCATCTCCTCGCTGCTCCAGCAAACCCTCCAGTCCCCCCCGGGGCATCCCTCGGGGCAGTGTGGGACTCAGGGCACATAAGGAAGAGGTGTGGGGGGGGCAGGAATAGGTGCCCACTGGGTTCAGCACCCGAAAACACGCCCAGGGAAGGCACTGGCACGCTGGCATCGCTCTGGGCATCTGCCCCGGAGGAAAAGTCATCTCACCCTCGTGCTGCTGCCTCCAGACACCCAGAGGGACCCAGAGGGACCCCCATCTGTGGCTGTCACAGCCAGCCATCCGCAGGGATGGCCACCCCACACAATCTCCCCCCCCGCCTGAGGCTGCCGGTCCCAAAGGAGGAAGGACTCATCCCTCCTTAAGGCCGGGATCATCCCGGGGACACGGGGCAGCCCCTCACGGTTCGACTCCTGGAGCTCGTGGCTTTTCCGTTAGGCAGGACCCTGCAGCGGGGGGGAGAGAGCAGGCGGCGCAGCCTCCCCCCGACCCCCCCTCCTCCAGCCTCATTTCCTGCTGCTCCCATTAGCATTATCCTCAGTTCCCCGAGTTCACCATAAGGCCTAAAAATTTGCAGGATCATGCTGCTGCTACGGTCGGAAACTTTGGGTTTGCCAGCAGAGAGGCTTCTCCAGCCCCCAACCCGCTCAGGAAAGCCATTTCTTGCCTAAATAAGCACTAACTCTCGTTTCTGCCCAATTTTTTTTTTTTTTTTTTTGGACAAAAACCACTCAGCGAGTTCAGTCCCACCAGAAACGAGAAGTGTTTCGGCTCAAGTTTCACCCGACCAACATTCCGTGTAGCTTTGTGCCCCCCCAGCAGCCCGGTGAGGGGAAAACCGGGCTCGATGAAGCCCCGCAGGGCGAGCACCAGCCCCTGCCCCCCCCGGAGCATCCCGGGCGCCAGCCGGAGCATCCCGGATCGCGGCCCCCGGGGGGCAGCCCAGGCCGGGAAGAAGCAGGATTTTTCCCGGCAGAGAAGCGGGGACCGGGAAAGCGCCGGGAAGGACGGAGGGTTGGGGTTGCCCCTTCCAGGCAGCGACGGGCGGCGATAAACGGCCTTCTTTGTCCCCGCAGCCCACCCCAGGCGGGCGGAGACAGGAGGACGCAGCCGCTCGGGAGAAGGGAACGAAACCCCCCCGAGCGGTTCGGGGTCCCCCCCTGCGGTCACCCCGGTCCCTGAGGGGGCCACAGCGAGGTGCGGTCCCGCGCTCCCCAGCCCCCCCCAGGCAACGCAGGGGGACAGTCGCCAGTGGGATGGGGGGCGCACACCCCCGGGGACGGGGAGGGCTCCCACCCCCACGGGGACACGGCGGAGCCGGGGCGGGCGGGGGGGGGGGGGAAGGAAGCGGGGGATGCTCTGGAAGCCCGGCGCGGTCGGGGACACCCGCCGCCTTGGGGGGGAGAGACTCCAAACCCCACCGAGGCCTCGCACCGAGGGGCGATGGGGATCGGGGGGGCCCCCCCGGCGCCGCCCCCGGTTGGAAGCGGGGGGGGGTCGCCCGCCTCCCTCTCTCCCCCCGCCGTTACCTCTGCCGTAGGAGAAGGGGAGGCGCAGGGCGCGGCCCTGCCGCACCAGGCTGATGTGGAGGTAGGTGAACCAGACGGCGAAGGTGAGCAGCGCCAGCAGCAGCAGCAGCTTCAGCTGCTTCCGGAGCTTCTTCACCGGGAGCCGCGGCATCCTGCCGCCCGCATCGCCCCCGCCGCAGGCCTAGCCCCGGCCCATCGGGCCCCCCGCCCGGCCCAGCCCGCTCCTCAGGGGCCGGCCGCCAGGGCAGCGGGGCGGCGGCGCGGCTCGGCGCGGAGACCCCCGGCCGCCCGGTGCATCGCCGCCGCCCCGGCTCCCGCGGGCGGGGGAATGAATGAGCGGGGCCGCCGTGGGAGCGGGAAGGGAAGGGGGGGGGCGCCGAGGCCCCGCCCCCGAGGCCCGAGCGACGGCACCGCCGGCCAATGGCGAGACGCCCCCGGCGGGCTTCCCGCCAATGGGCGCCCCGCGGGGGAGGAGCCGGCGGAGGCGCCGCGCGTCTCCACGCCAACGGGCCGGCATCCCCGCGGGGCGCTGCGGGACGGGCCATGCGGGGCGCGGGGGGGGGACCGTGTCCGCGGCCCCGTCCCTGCGGGGCGGGGGGAGACAGGGCGGAGGCGGAGCGGGAGGGAAAGGGCTCTTCTCGCCGCGGGAAGGGAGCGGCGGGACCGGTGACGCGGGCTGCGGCGGGGCCGCCCCCCGACCCGTCCCCCCCCGCGGCGGGGATGGTACGTTCCCGCGCGGCCGCGGCTGGGGGCTGCGGGCCCGGCCCGAGCGCGGGGGGGCGGGACCCCCCTCGGCTGGTGCGGGGACCCACTGGGGGATGAGATCCCCAGGATCCCCCTTCCCGGGTGCGGGGATCCCATGGGAAGGATGCGGGGGTTCCCTGGGTGCTGGGTGCAGGGATCCCACGGGGGCTGGAAACCCTGGAAGCCCCTCACTGGGAGCAGGGATCCCACGGGGGCTGGGATCCCCGGGATCCCCCCACCGGGAGCAGGGATCCCCAGGGCCGCTGGCGGGGCTGCCCGGAAGCAGGAGGGCTGTAGCTCACCCTGTGCAAAGCCTACCAGTAATTAACAATAAGGCTTAATTATGGCAGCAGCGCCCAAGGCCTCCCTGACGGAGGGCTGCGGGCTGTGCCGCCCTGCAGGAGCCACTGGCCAGCACCGCTCCTTGTGCCCCACACCCCCGGGCCACCTCTGCTCAGCCAGGCTGAGACCGGCCACAACTCACTTCACCGCGGCACCGGCTGGTTTCTCCCTCCGCAGCGCGGCGACAAAGACATGGGATTATTTTGTTTTGTCCTTTCCCGCTCCGCAAGTTGAGGCAGCAGCTCCTCCTCGCTGCAGCCCGGGGCTGGGACGAAAACACGCGAGAAATGACTTATTAGAGGAAAAAAAAATATATTCACGGTTGGGAAAACTAGAGGGCACCAGTGCTCTGATTTCATTTCCCTGCGCTCAGCTCCCTTACGGATGTGGAAGGTTAATTAGCTTGTAATTAAGCCCAATTTAGAGAAACAGGTGGGGAAAGCGGCAGAGCTCGGTCCTCGTTAGGAAGAGAAGCGGCACTGAGCCCCTCGGCAGCTGGGGTGGCCGGGGGCTGCAGGAGGCTGGGATGAAGGGGATCTCTGCACAAGGCTTTCCCGACAGATGGGGGAGATGCGTGTCCAGGGAAATTAAGCCGTTATTTGCCCCATTTTTTTGCCCCTCTCCAGCAAAGGGAGCAGGAGGTGGAGGGTCGGGGCCAAGGGACCGGAGTTTGGTCTCTTCCCACCCGCCAGTGTCCCCGTGGGAGCCAGGAGATTTGGAAACGCCAGCAGAATGTCCCCAAAAATTCATGAATGACCCGTGCTGACCGAGGAGAGGGGCTGGGGCACGAGATCCTTAATTACAACAGCAAATATTCCTGTGCACACCATGTCCCAGCCCAGTCGGGGCACCCCAATGTGCCCTGACATGGGGTTCTCCTCCCCTTTGGTCCCTCAGGCAGGAGACGATGTCTCTAGTAATTAGCACCCACGCTGCCAATTACTGAGCAGAGTCACACTTCGGGGACAGTTTTGCAGCTTCTGACACGGGTGTCAGTGGGAGGGTCTCCCTCACCCACCCTCTGCTCTCTCCCTTGGTGTGAACTGATCTCACTCGACTCTGACTCCCCTTTCCTCTCCCTGTTCCTCCCACGCAGTAATTCATAAGGTGAACCTTGGCACCCAACTTCCTGAGCCTCCATAAACTTCCTTAAATCCCATCGAATGTATTGAAGTGCCCAATTAACGTTGCACCACAGTAAAACACATTCCTGCTTCTCCCTTCAGAGCGAAGTGCCTCCCACTCCCCACTGACAAAGGGCATGGTGCCCTGGGGGGGCGCAGGGAGCCCGCACCGGGCTTGTCACGGGTCCCAGCCACGTCCCCAACGAGTGGCACCTTCCAGCCTCACCCCGTATTTGTGGGGACAGAGCCGGGGCCGGGCTTGGGACCTTCCACGAGAGCGGGATTTGTTCCTTGGCTGCCTCGGAGGTGATGGAGCCGGAGGGACGAGCTGGGAGCAGCTGGAGCCCGTCCTGCTGCTGCCAAAACCGCTCTCCCCCTCGGCAGCAGAATTTCGGGGATTTCACAAGCCCGAGCCCTTCGCACAGCATCCCACTTCCCCGTGCCAGCGACACGCTCGGCCCTGCCTTGACGAGGTTTCCAGGAACAAACCCCCTCTGAAAAATGAAGGGAGCGGCGATCCGCACCCTGCCAAATCCCGGCCACGGCTCCCTCTGCCAAAAGCCTTTCTCCTCCACCGGCCTGGAGACCTCCCGGGCCACAGAGCTGCCTCCCCTGGCCTCTTCCATCCACCGAAAACAGGAGCTGCCAGCAGTGGGGGGCTGGGGTTTGGGGCTGAGAACGGGAGGGAAGGGGGGGCGGAGCCACGTGGAGGGGACC
This sequence comes from Gallinago undulata, assembly GCA_026546715.1. Classification (NCBI taxonomy): domain Eukaryota; kingdom Metazoa; phylum Chordata; class Aves; order Charadriiformes; family Scolopacidae; genus Gallinago; species Gallinago undulata. The sequence continues at coordinate 66,778,263 of JAOTQQ010000041.1, forward strand.
TTATTTAGGGTTTCTTCACCAAGCACCCCAAAACACCTGCAGTTGATCCCAGACGGCCACCCCGGGAGGGGACAGAGAAGGGGACAGAGAAACGGGCAAGGAAAGAAGGTGGGACAAAGAAAAAGGGGTCAAAGAATGGGGTAAAGAAGGGGTCAAGGAACGCAGGGGGGAACCAAGGGGGCAAAGGAAGAAGGGAGGAAAGGAGGTGAAGAAAGAAGGGGGAAAAAAAGAGGCAAAGAAGGGAACAAAGAAGAAAAAGGCAAAGAAGGCGGCAAAGAAGGGGACAAGGCAAGAGGGGGCAATGAAGGGAGCAAAGAAAGAAGGGGGAAAGGAGGTGAGGAAAGGGGGTGAAAAGGCTCAAGAAGGGGACAAAGAGACAGGGCAAGAAGGGGACAAAGAAGGGGGCAAGGGGTGAGAAAAGAAGGGGTGGAAGGAGAGGGGGAAGAAGGAAACAAAGAATAAGGGTGAAGAGAAGGGGGCAAAGAATTGGACAAGGCAAGAAGGGGCACCCAAGGGGGCAAGGAAAGAAGGGGGAAAGGGGTGAAGAAAGAAGGGGTGAAAAAGGCACAAAGAAGGGGGCGCAGAAGGGGACAAGATAAAGAAGCGGGCAAGGGCAAAGCAAAGGGGGGCAGGCGGGGCTGTCCCCTTCCCCGCGGGGCGGGGGGGTGTCCGTCGCCCCGGGCCAGGGGTTCCCGTCGAGGAACCCGGCCCCGCCCCGTCCCGTCCCGTCTCTCGGAGAAACGAAAGTGGGTCTGTCGCGCCTCCCCCCGACGGCGGCCCGCCCCCGGCCCCGCCGCAGCCCCGTGCCCGCCATGGAGCGGTCGCTGCCGTCTTACGAGCCGCTGGCGGAGGGGGGGGAAACGGAGGGGCTGCCGAGGAGCACCGTGGTGATGATGGAGCCGCCGCCGCCCCCCCCGCCCCGCGACCACCTGGCCTGGTCCATCTGCACCACGCTCTACGCCAACATCTGCTGCCTGGGCTTCCTGGCGCTCGTCTTCTCCGTCAAGGTGCGGGGGTCCCCACGGGGGATGGGGGGGAAAGGGGTCCCGGCGGGGGAGTGCGGGAGGGGGCTGCCCAGTGGGGTGGGGGGCGGCCCCGGGGACCCCACTGAGCCCCCAGCCCCTGAGAGACATGTAGAACCCCCAAAGTCAGGGAGTCCCATGGACGCCACAGACCCCCCACCCCAGGAGACCCACAGACGCCACAGAGCCCCAACCCTGGGGTGCCCAAAGCACTCCATAGAGCCTCCAAAGTCGGGGAGGCCCGTGGATCCCCCAGAGCCCCCATGGAGTCCACAGAGCCCCCAGCCCCAGGTGGTGCCACGGACCCCACAGAGCCCTGGCTGGGGGCTCTGGACAAGGCAGGGGTTTGGGGCAGCCCAGCATGGCAGGTCAGGCTTCATGGCCCCCCCAGCTCCTCTCCCACCTGGCTGCAGCCTGGAGCCCCCCGGGGCGTCCCCCTCTGCTGGCACCCCACTGACTCTCCCCTCCGCCTCCCCCAGTCCAGGGACCGCAAAGTCCTGGGGGACTACGGCGCGGCCCTCAGCTACGGCTCCACCGCCAAGTACCTGAACCTCACCGCCCTGCTGCTCAACATCTTCATCATCGTCCTCATCATCACCCTGTTAGCTACCGGCACCATCACCCTGATGAAAGTCCTCCACCAGGAGCAGGAGCAGTACCCCTTCCACCGCCCCACTTAGCCTCTCCCTCGCTCCCTGGGCAGAGCATTCCCCCCCCCATGTTTGCCGGGAGCCCCCGTCACTCCTCAGAGCCGGGGGAGGATGTTCTCCATGTAGCCCCCCCACCCTGGATCTTGCAGGGGTCCTGTCCTGCTTTCCTCACTGCTCAAGGTCCTACGGAGCCTCCCTGGAAGTGCCTGGAGACACCTTTCCTCTGGCAGGAGATGAGCACCCCAAAACTGGCTGGAGCTTTTCTGCTGTCGCTTCACGCTCATCTTGTAGCCCCAAGTGCCTCTAAGAGTAACCCTAAGGAGAAGCACCTCATCCGGAGAAACCCTGGTTCAAATAAAGGTTTCTTTCACTTTTGCCCCCGCTTTGGTTTCATTTTGCAGGGGTGGGGGAGGGGTGAGGTGGTTCGGGGTCCCCAGCTGAGAAACGGTGTCTGCCCTTGGGATGCGCCTGGAGAAGGAAATTATCCCTTGGCAGGGAGCATCCAGGACGGGTGACTGGGTACCTCAAGGACACGGGATGCCGAGGACACGGGCAGCACCTCGTCTTTGCCTGGGAGTCACCAGGAGCACCCCCATCCCACCGACCCTGGGGGCAAGGACTGGAGCAGGCGCTGCTGGGAGCAGGCTTGGGTTTAGGGGGGACGCAAAGGCAGGGTGAGCTGGATGAGCTGGAACAGGACTCGGGGCAGCGGGGCCAGAGCAGCTTCCAGAGGTTTGGGGAAGCTGTGGGTGCTGTGGCTCCATCCCAACGCGCCGGGATGCAGGAGGGAGATGGACAGCCCAGCCCTGAGAGTCAGGGCAGTGCCGGGACACCGGGCGGTGGGGACACTGGCAGGGCAGCTTTTGGGGTGAAACAAGACAGCGACCCCCGGCTCTCCTCCCCTCCAAAGCTTTTTCAGCATCGAGGCTTCACGCCGGCCACTGGCAGGGATGTGGGCAGGGATCCGGGCAGGGATCCTCGTGCCTCCGGGGTTGCCAGCACATGGCACTCGGCGACCCGGCTTCAGCACTGTCTGAAGTGACCCGGGCAAGAACCCGCAAAGAACCCAGGCTGGAGCCCATCTGGCAGAGCTTCAAGTATGCGGTTGGCCCGGCTTCCCCTTTCCCCAGCTCGCTGGAAGCCTCTGTGCTCCTCGCCTGTGGCAACCTCAGGTCCTCAGGGCTGGGGCCCTGCGAGGATGGGGGAAAAAAAAAAAAAAAGAAAAAAGCCTTTTTCGTTTTCCTCCTCTTCCCAAGAACATAAGAACATTAGGCTCCTGCCAAGAAGCTGCGCTCATGAGTAAGATGTCAGAAATCCCACCCGCAAAACACAGCGGTTATTTATTGCAGGATCCCTGGCACTGACCTCCTGGTGAATCATTTATTCCTCCGCTTCTTCCCGTAACGGCAAACGGAGCACGCGCTGCTCCCGGTTCCAGCGGGGCTGCCCCCCCGCTCGCAGGCCACCGACGGGGTCCGGGGTCAAACCCCCCCGTCCAGCGGCGGGGGTCCCCGAGTCTTTTTTAAAGGGCAGCAAATCCCGGCTCGAAACCATCGCCCGGCCCTTCCCGGCTCCCGGCTCCGTTCCGGTCCTGGCAACGGCCACAGCCCGCATGGAAAGGGCTGGCGGGGCGCCGGCGGGGGGGCTGGACCGCATCCGCTCCGGGCCCCTCACGCCTTCTCCCCGAGCCCCGTCCCGCCCCGATCCCGCACGGCAATATCGCTGCCCCCCAGGGGGGTCTGGTGCCCACTCGGGCTGGCACGGGGAGGGGGGGTGGAATCACCCTGCACCCCCCCGGGAGCTCTTCCCTCCCTCCTCAATCAGCCAACACCCGCAAAAGTTGCCGGAGCCCATCTTCCCGCGTACGCTCTGCTGCCCGAAACCCACCCGGGCGGTCCCGGCCCCCCCGGCCCCGCAGCGGGGAGAAGGGGGGGGAGGGCAGCGCCGCCCCGGGATGCGGACAGCCCGGTCCTGCTCTTGCGGCGATTGCTCCTGGGCCGTTGGCAACCGGCCACCGAGCCTTGAACTCGCTGCCCCGCAGCCAGGGGCCAGCGCCGAGCGACCCGCAGGAGCCGTGCGGACCCCCCCCGGAGCCCAGCGAGCCGCTCTCAACCCGCCCGAACGAGCCCCCACCTCCCCGCAAACCCCACTGTCCCGCATCCCCCTCACGGACCCTTCCCTCCGGGGGTGGAAAAGCCACCCGTCCCCCTCTCCACCCCCTTTCCCTCCCCCCGCGTTCTGCTCCCCCGCACCCTCCCTCTGGAGCTCACCCCAAAAGCCCTCACCCTCCGCTAAGGAGACGGTGGGTCCGCCCGGGGCCGGGGGTGCGGGTGGGAGCGGGGCCGGGCGGGGGCTGAACTTTGTCTCTCTGCTTTGTGGAGCCTCGTTTGCTCAGGTGCAAGGGCAAATAAAGGAGGCTGCTGCAAAGGCAGGGGGGGAGCTGGGAACTCGGTGGGTGCCGAGCTCGGGTGGGGGAGTCACCAGCTGTAACCCCCCCTTGTGCCGGGGCGGTTGCGGGAAATGGGATCCCAGAACGGATGCTGGGAAATGACGGACAACAAACCCCCCGGCTGCGCTCCGTCCTCGGGGCTGGCGGTTGCCTCCGGCCAGCAGCCCCACAACTCGCGTCCCTTCGCCTCCACGCGAGCTGGAGAAGCAGTTTGCGTTGCACGGAGGGACCCCGGCACCCCAAAACGGGGAACCCCCTGCCAGGCTCCTGCAATCAGCTTCTTCAGCAGCTCCATAGGCCAGGGGTTGGAGCACAACACCCTCCCGAAACCTCCCCTGAGCCCTCACCCTCCTCATCCATCCCCTTACCCATTCCCACCAGCCTCCCCATTTCCCACAGCCATTCCTTAGTTGTCACCTGAACTTAATGAACCTCGTTAATCTCAGGGGGCAGCGCCACCAGGGAAGTAGCCGAGGAAAAGAAAAAAAAAAGTAATACATAAACCTTTAATTTCCTGTGGGTTCAGGGCCAGTGAGATCTGGGAATGGGACTTCCAAGCTCCTCGCCCAAAGTACAGGGATGGACATGACAAATGCCTTTGCCGTCCTCCTGGAACAACCCCCTGCCCTTCCTGAGCAGAGGAAATCCTGTTTCTCAGAAAAACTATCAGAGCTGTTTCCCTCCGTCAGCCCCTCACCCTGCTTCCGGGAGCCGGTCACCGAGCAGGAAGGATGTGGATGTTTCCAAAACCAACCCCAACCTACTTCGTAGCTCTGTGTCTTGTTGGCTTTTTGACTCACGTGGTTTTTACCCCCCTGCTCTTTCCCCGAAGCACCCCTCAACTTTTTGTTTTGGCGGGCACAAGCCCTCTCGTGGCAGCAGGACCTCACCTTGGGCGCTGAAACCAAAGGAAGGAAAAACCCTCCAAACCCCACATGTCAACCCAGAGGTTGGCTGCCCCCCCTGCTGCTGCTGGCTTCAGCCTCTGCAGGGGGGGATCCCGCTCTCAGTGGTGGTTTGCAGCTGGGGAGGGGGTTTTGGGCGGCTGCTGGTTGCCCCCCGACCGCTGTCCTCCCACTCCCCGTGTCCCCGCTGCGACTGAGAAACCCCAGTCTCTGGCCCGACCTGCCCAGGGCAGCAATCACTTTTCAGCCCAAGGGGGCAAAAAGCAAATGAGGAACCCACGAGGTGCCCACCCCGTGCCATCGCCCGACCCCTGGGCACCCCCTTCCACCTGCCCCCCACACCGTGCCTGGGGCTGGGGCTCTTCCCCCACCCGTCCCCAAGCCCCCAGCCCGCCCGTGGAGCTCACCCGTCCCCGCAGCCCGTCCCCGAGACCTTGCCCCGGGACTCGGGTGGGGGCAGGCGGGGTGGCCCCACCCCGGAAAACCCTTCCTCTCGCCTATAACTATCCCGGGCACTCGTGTCCCCGCTCCTCACGGGCACCGGGCTGCCATGGAGAGCCACCCCCAGTCCTTCAGCATCAACATGCAGCCCTTCGGCTGGGACAGGCCAGCTGCCCCGGCCACCGCCTTCGGCCCCACCGTCACCCCTTTCGTTCAGCCGCCGCCTGACCCCAACCCCCCGGACTTTGTGCTCTGGTCCTTCTTCAACGCCCTGTACTGCAACCCCTTCTGCCTGGGCTTCATCGCGCTCATCTTCTCCATTAAGGTAAGGGGAAAGGCTCCCCCAGCCCCCACACCCTCCCCCCCAGCTCAGGGGTCCTGCCTGCCCCCACGCCAAGGCTCCCTAATCCCAACTCTTCCCGTCCCATCCTGTCCCACCCCACCAAATCCCATCTTGTCCCACCCAGCCCCAAACCGCCCCATCCCCGCCTTGTTCCCCATCCTTTCCCCCATAAGACGCCCCCCCCCCCCGAATCCCTTCTGCCATGTGCAACCCCACCACACCGCTCTGCCCCCAACATCCCCGACAAAGCCACCATTCGAGGTGGCCCGTCCTCCTGCGGCGCTTTGGGAAAACCTCGGGTGAGCCCCAGCCGGGGGGACAAGGTGGGCAGCCGGCTCCCAGCCCCCTCCCACGGCGTTCCCCAAACCTGGCCCCTGCCCGAGATAGAAATAGCTGCTCCCTGCCCACCCTCCCTTTATTACCTTCAAAGCAAGTCATTTTTGACAGGTGCCCCGATAACCCCAGGGACAGATATCCGCATTTTCCAGCACTGTTGGAAGTGCCATGGGGGTGCTCCTGACCGACCACCCCCCCCTGTTTCTGGGTGCTCTCCCCCTCCTGCGCCGCTGCCCCGGCCCCACGGGGATCAGACACGTGTTCCCAAGCGAAATGGCTTGTAATAAACCCTTAAGGAAGCACTTTCAGGCTGCGGAGAGTTCCATCGCCACTGGAACAGCCTGGTGGGTCCTGGTGGAGAGCTTCGCTGGGGAGGGACTCCAGGACACCCCCTGGGCCCGTGGCCACCGCCACCGCCGGCTCGTGTCCTTTCACTGCCCATCTCCTCCTCCCCCAGTCCAGGGACAGGAAAATGGCCCGTGACCCAGCAGCCGCCGGCACCTACGGGAGGACGGCCAGGCACCTGAACATCATCGCGCTCTGCCTGGGCACCCTGGTGACCATCATCTCTGTCGTGGTGCTGGTCATCTACCTCAACAGCCTGCGGGTGGGAAGCCACCTCTGACCCTGGCCCACTGAGGAGCGGCGGCACCGGCACATCCTTTTTCCTCCCCCTCCACCCTGCTCGGCCAAACCCCCCCCCCGGGAAGCCACTGTCTCCCCTGGGACCTCCCTCCCCACTCCCACCGGACACGGGGGTGACCTCAGAACCCTCCTGGTGCACCCTGAGAGGAAACTGCTTTCACACGAGCACTTATTTTCACAGCAAATAAAGCTCCTTGCCCACCCTTCTTAGAAACGTCCTGCCTTGGGGTTTTGGGAGCCGTTATTCCCCCTGAGCATCCCCATCTCGGGGGACGGACGGACACAGGGCCACCCCGTAAGTCAGACATCTAAGTGGGGAGGCATCCTGGAGCGAGGCAGAGCAGCAGGGAAGGGGGTGCTATGTTGGTGCTGGTAGTTAAACATAAACACACTTGCCCCCCCCAGGCTTCTGGGGTGTTTTGAGACCCCCCACACACACCCCTCCTGTGCCGATTTCTGTGCCTCCTCCTCCCCGCCTTGTCCACCGTCCCCGGCAGAGATGGCCCCCGCGGGGACGGGGCCGCCAGGCTCCCAGCCCCTGCCGAGGAACCGGGGGTCAGTTGCGGGGCTGGGGGGGTCCCGCCTTGCCTTGCACCACCCCCCACCCCCCCGGCACGCAGTTCAGCTCCATGAAACCATCTGCCAAGCCCGCGGCCGTCCCTGCCCCGCCTCGGTGCCGCCTCCCCACCCCTCGCTGCCAAGGGAGCGGCCCCCCCAAAAAGGGGAAATTTGGCTTTATGCCTCCCCCAAGTCCCCTTGAACCCCCTCGGAACCCCCAGAGCGCCCCACACCCGCCAGCTTAAGGGGGTGGGGACACAGGGACACGGGTGACCCTGGGGGGCAGTGCCACCCACCGGGGAGGGGGCAGAGTCCAGGGTGGTCGCCTGGACGGGTGGGGGGGGTGGGGGGGTCTGTCCGGCAGCTCCGCCCGCGCTGGGGGCCCCGGGCCGGCGCTGGAGGCGGTGCGGGGCCGGTCCCGCTCCCCGGGCGGGCTGGGTTTCGTTTCCCCGTAGCTGCCTCCTTCCCCTCGGCTCCCGGCCCGGCCCGGCCATGAAGCCCCGGCAGACGGAGGTGTCCATCCCGCTGCAGCCCCCCGGGCGGGGGCCGCCCCCCGCCGCCTTCCCCGACGGGCAGCCCCGGGACTACGTGCTCTGGTCCCTCCTCAACGTCCTGCTGGGCTACGCGCTCGCCTACCTGGGCTGCCTCTGCTTCCCCGCGCTCGTCTTCTCCATCAAGGTGAGAGCGACGGCGGACCAGGGACCCCCCCCGCCCCCGGCACCCCCGCCCCGGCCCGGCTCGGTCCCCTCGAACGGGCCCGGCCGGCCCGTGTCCCCCCAGCTGGCCCGTGTCCCCACCCCCCGCCAGCTCCTCCGGGGACCCCCCGAGCCAGGCCGGCCCGCACCCCAGAGACAACCCGGACCGGGACCCCCGACCCGCGACCCCCGGCCCAGCGCCCTCCGACGCCGCCCCCGCGCTGAGAACCCCCCCGATCCGCACCCC
>JAOTQQ010000041.1:66786785-66831292 GCA_026546715.1 Gallinago undulata
GCCCCAACCTTCCCCAGACCCCTCTCCCATCCCGGGACCCCCACACCCGGTCTCCCATCCCAGACTCCCCTGCCCTGGGACCCCCCGAACCGGTCCCCCCCCGATCCAGTCACCCCCCTGAGCCTGCCCCCACTCGACCCTCCCCCGAGAGCCAGGACTGTGCATGGGGGGCACGGGCAGTGCCCGGTGGCTTCGCCCCCTGCCCCCGGGGGCCATGTGTCCCTGAGGTCCCAGCCCCACCTTGCAGCCACCCCCAGGCCGGGTCGTTGTCCGTCCCCCCCCCCACTGAGCCCCCCATTTGCCCCCCCAGGCCCGCGACTGCAAGGTGCTGGGGGACCTGGAGGGTGCCCGGCGGTACGGGGACCGTGCCAAGGTGCTGAACATCATCTGCTCCACCCTGCTGGTCCTGGCCGTGGTGGCCGCCATCACCACCTTTGTCATCGTGTTGATGAACATCACAGCGTGACTGCCACACGGCCACCGACCCGCTTGCTGCCACCTTGGGCGGGGGGCTTCACCTCCCCCCGCCCCCTCCTCCTCTTCCCAAAACATCCCTGCTTTGGGCGTGTGGTACATGGGGAGAGGGAGTGATGCCTCGTCCCCTCGCTGCCCGCACCCCCGGGTGTCCCAGCACAGCCACTGCCTGCGAGGGGATGGGTGGGCCAGGCTGGGATGGGAGGGACAGGCCCCCCCCCCGCCCTTTTCTCTGCTTGTGTGCCCAGGCAGGGAGCTGCTGGGCTTCCAGGGTGCTGTGACACACGTATAGGTCACTGGTGCCACAAATAAAGCTCCTCCTGCCAAACCCCTCTCGCCTCTCGCCTTATTCCCACTGGGGAAGGAGAAGAGGGTCCTTGTGCGTCTTCGGGGCATCCTCCTCCTCCTCCTCCTCTTTCTCCTCCTCCTCCTCTTTCTCCTTCTCCTCCTCCTTCTTCTCTCACTGTCAGCTCAATGACTCTCTGCCCCACCACAGGGTAGAGCACTTCCAGCCCAGAGCCTAGGTAGGTTTCTTCCTAAAAGCTTAGGCATGGCAGAAAAAGGAAAGACAGACAGACAGGAAGACAGAAATCAATCAATCAATCAATGTGTGTTTTTCTGGCCCTACACACCCCATCCTGTCTCACAGCCCCATCTCCTCCCACTTCCAGGAACCCCACAGAAGAGTCTCTTCCACATTTTGGTATTAAGTTCCCATTTAAGGCATCTGGTGACCCAAACATGCTGCGAAGGAGGGGTCTTCCCAGCAGAGACCGCCTGGAGGGACTGGGCTGGAGGTATTGGTGGGAGCCAGCTCCATGAGAGATCCTGGCACCGGGGCTCCGTCTCGTCTCAGCCCCTCGGGGTCACTTGGTTTCAGTCACCCCATGGCTCCATCCCACCGAGCGCTCGGTCTCCCCGGAGCCATCCGTGCTCCTCATCACGGGAGGAAGGCTGGATATAAAAAGCCCATGGGCTGGCAAAGCCAAGTGTGCTTCTCCCAGCTCCCAGCCAAGCCTGTCTGATAACCACAGCCGGGGAGGGCTGTAATTTCTGGGGTTTATATATAGAGGAGATGAGGCCGCGCCACAGACAAGGACTATATAAAGGGGCCACCCTGCCCCGCTGCCCCAGCCAGACTGGTGGAGCAGGAGAGCCGTGGGGTGCCCCTCTCCGTGGCCATGGACACCTCCTACCCACGGGAGGACTACCTGGCCGCGCCATCCCACAAGCGGGACCCATCTCCCGCTGCCCTCGTCCCCCCGGCGCCCCGTGACCACCTCGTCTGGTCCATCTTCAACACCATCTACATGAACTTCTGCTGTCTCGGCTTCGTGGCTCTTGCCTTCTCCGTCAAGGTATGGAGTGGGGCGGGGGAGACTGAACACTCGGGGTCACCTGGGACCCTCCCCGTGGTGATGCCAAGGGATGACTTCCCAAGGAGGTGCAGAGCATCTAAAATACCACCTGGGGGGGGGGGGGGGCTGGGGTGGGGAATGAGAGACCAACACCCTCAAGAGGCTGGTTGCAGGTGGAACCATCCCCAGGTAAAGCCCCCACGCTTTTCCTGCCACCTATTGATAAAGCTGAGAGACACCCCCCCAGAGCCACAGCCTCCTGCCACCACAGGAGGACCAACCCCTTCTTCCGAGAAGGTGCTGGGGGGCCGTGATACCCCTGGCCCCTCCACTTGCCCTCTGGCAAGGGGGCAAAGCGAGGGCTGGAGCCCCCAGGGTTCCAAAAGATGAAGGAGAGAAAATCCCCACAGCAAAGTGGGGGGGGGGTGGGGTGGGGGGGTGGAAGCTGAGGGGAGCAGCAGCACAGGGGGCTGTGGGGCAGCCTGGGGTGGATGGGCAGCCCCCCAGGGGGCTAAACTTGGGGCTGGGAGGGTGCTGAAGGTACCTGGGCTGGGAGGGGGCACGGGGAGGGGGTATGGGGAGGGGGCACGGGGAGGGGGCTGCGGGCAGCCCGGGCGCTGCTGCCCCGTCCCTGGCTGTTGCAGGCGCGGGACCGTAAGGTGTGCGGGGACGTGGAAGCCGCTCGGCGCTTCAGCTCCAAGGCCAAGTGCTACAACGTGCTGGCCACGGCCGGGAGCGTGGTGCTGCCGCTGCTGCTGGCCGCCCTGGTCATCACCGGCGTGCTCCACCTCTCCAAGCTGGCCCAGGAGTCCGTGGGCTTCTTCACCTACCAGTTCAGCCCCAGCGACGAGGAGGACAAGTGACGGGGGGGGTGAAGGGCGTGGAGAAACCCCTTCACATGCTGGTGGCCCACCCGAGAAGACCACTGGTCCAGCATCACCCACCCACCACCCACCTCTGCCACCCAGGGCCACGTCAGCAGGCTTTTGTGCCCACGGGGCTGGGGAGGGAGGGGGGGGGGGCAGCCCCCCAGGCTTCTCTCCTCACCCTCCCCTTCCCACCCAGCACCCCCAGCCCTGCGGTGCCCGACCCCGGCTCCCGGCCACGCTCCGTGGGGCAGCTCGGGTATTTTTTTTTTGCCGTGTTTGGTTTTTTTACCTGCCTTTTATCCTGTGTGGATGGAGCACAGCGTCCCTCCAGCCTCAGCGAGCAGTGTTTAAATCATTAAACCACTTCACACACCGCGAGTCTTTTGCGTGCCTGTGTGTAGGGCTGGGGGGGTGCTCGAGGGACAATACAAATATGCCTTTTTCACTCTGAGCGTGCCCTTTGGGGCCAGGAGAGGGAACCATCTCGGTGGCCCCCAGAGCCACCCAGCCCCAGCCCGTCGGGGTCTCGCCGGCGGCTGCGGAGGGGAAAGACAGACGCAGAGAAGTTTCCTGGGCCCAGGGGGACACCCTTGAGCAGACGAGATGTCACCCCCCCTCCAAGGGGAGCTGAGACCTGCAAACTCATTGCAGGAGAGAGGAAGTCCCCCAGCGGGTCCCCGGGCGCAGACAGACGGGAGAAGCACAGGCTGCGGCCCCGCTGCCCCCCGCCACCCCCCCATTGCCCTCCCCGGGGCAGGGCCGGCTCCTTCTGGCCACCGGGCGAAAGAGATCCCGTTTTCGGGTGGGAGGGGGTGAGGACACACGCTGACGTCCCTTCCAGAGCCACCGGGCTCAGAGCTGGGCTTTACCCCCAGACCCCCCCAAACCCAAACCCAGGTGCAGCCCACGGGGCTGTTACGGGGGGGCGAGGGGACGGAGGGGTCCGTTTGTCCTGCCCTGCTGCTGAGAACTGCTGCTAATTAGGGGTTGGGTGCCTTCTGACGAGGCCCGAGGGACAGCCAGGCTAATTACAAGGCGGGGGAGCCGCGCCGCCTCCGGCCCAAAGCGTTCCCACATGCTGCCGCAGGGTTTTTTATAAACTCGGTGGAATTCGGCCGAGATTCCTGGGGTTTGTGTGAGGAGGGGGGGGGCAGGAACCCCCCCACACCCCCCTCGCTCTCTCCCAGCAATGGGAAAGAACGGGGCACCAAAGGCAGCCCCGGGAAGGGGGTGGCGGAGGGGAGGGGGCTGGGTGTTGGGGGTATCCTGCCCCCCGTTCTCACAGCCCTGTCCTCCCGCGGGGCTTCCAGGGACACTGGAAACGCCTCGAGCACAGAGGGGGCAGGTCCCTGCTCAGCTGGAGGGGGGGCTCTGCCGGGGCCCCAGAAACACACCGTGCCCGTCCTCTGAGAGAGCAACGGGACAACCGGTGCCCGGGCTTCCTCACCCCCCGGGATAGAAGGAGTTAACTCCAAACCTGCTTGAGAAGAGAGAACGATGGTGCAGAGAAGGGGTTAAAAACGCCACGGGGGTGTTATAGCCAAGGAACTGGGAAGGAAAGGAGCCCTGGGCTGGGCAGGGGGGGCTGAAAGGCTTTTGGCTGTGTATGTTGTGAGAGATCCTCACCGCCAAAATAACGCCCTGCTCCAGCCTGGCTTCCACGGGAGAGTCTCTCGTGGTGGGGGTCAGCAGGACACGGGGGTCCCGGCTGTATGGAAACCCCAGCAGCCCAGCCACGTGGGCAAGAGCCGAGGCCAAGGTCCTTCCAGCCCCCGGGAGAGGTGAGGACCAAGCCAGGACGCGCTGGAGGAGCTGGGAGCAGGCGCAGGCACGGGCTGGACCGCGTTCAGACCCATCATCTGGGGCTTCCTTAGAGACGCAGATGTTTGGAGCACAAACAGACCCCACGTGTTCAGAAAACTCATTTAAAACAGTTGTTTTCAGGCTGGATTTGGTCCCCTCTAAGCCAGAGAGCTTGAAGGCATGGGAAGGGGAGCGAGGGGGCTCGTGCTCCCCGGCGCAGACAGGGATGCTCAGGGTTACTGGGGGGGGCTGCAGCCGTGGGGAGGGCTCGGAGCCCACCTCCCGCCCCAGGGCTGCAAAGGGGGACAGCACACAGTGTGGGGGCAAGGGGTTGATGGCACAGCCTGGGACCCCCACCTCCATCGTCCCCCTCCGCCGACATCCGCTCTTCAACGGGCTTCTGCCGCGCCAGGGGGTGCAGCCCAGCCCAGCCGAGCTCTAAAGCGTCTCGGTGGGTGCCCTCTGAATCCGGCCGGCTGCCGTGGGGAAGGAGACGCTCTGCCCTACAACCAGGACCAACCCCTGTGAGATACGGGAACGGCTTCTCCCCAGACCACCCTTATTGCAGCCCGGGCGGTGACACCGTACCTCCGCGCAGGGGGAACCGCTGTCCCGAGGCCTCCAGCACGGCTTCCAGGGGACACCCCGCTGTGTCCCGGGGACAGTCGGTCACTTCGATCCTCAGCTCCTTTCTGGTGATGGTGAACTTCAGTTTGGAGCCCAAATAGGAGACGCCGGTGACTTTCATCCTGTCGATGTCCTCGGGAAAGGCAGGGTCGAAGCGGAGGCTGGTCCTTGTGATCCTGGGGAGGCAGGAGCGGGTCAGTGGCAGGAGCACAGGGTGACACCAAAGCAAAGCCACCTTGAGGGGTCAGTCCTCTCACTCCATCCCAGGGATGGAGCAGGCAGCGCAGCCTCATACATCCCAGGGGCCTCTCCCCTCACTCCATCCTTCCATGGGCAGAAAGAGTCCTCCGTAATCTGCCATCTCCACCAAATGTGTTATAACAGCTCAGTTTCCACTTTCCCTCTGGGCTGTGGCTGAGACTGGTCAGCGAGGTGACCTCCAGAACCCACGCCCCCCAGTTTGAAGGGCTTCAAACTCAGCACTGCTCCATGTGCTCCTTCAATGAAAGGTAGAAATGGAGCAAAGAGCTTGAACCCTCTCTCCAAGCCCTTACCCAAAGTCAAACAGAGCCCATTTGTGTGTTTTGGCTTTGGATGAAAAAAAGATAAGGGTCACCATTATCTTCTACTCAAATCTTGACCCGTGAGAACTCTTGACCGTCTCCTTCAGCCTGTTGAGGCTCAGGCTCAAGAGAGGCTCGAGAGACCGGAGACCCTTGGGGGCAGCCCAAGGCACCAGCCAGGGCCCGTGGCTCACAACCCTCCAGGGCTACGTAAACATCACCTCAGCTTGGGAGGAGGTCTGGCTGGAGGTCTGGCTGGAGCCCCGAGCCTGTGGCTTGAGGCTGCACCAAGAGGGGCCCGACCTGACACACGGAGAGTGTCCCGAGACCTTCCAGCTCCCCACAGCCCAAGATGATGTTTTTCAGCTGGGAACACGGTAGCTCACACCCAGCTCCACCAAGAATCTGGTGGGTTCCTCAGCAGTTTCTGGCCACACACAGGGAGTAAAAACACATAGTTAGTGCTAGAGGAAGTCGCTGAAAATCAAAAGGCTCGTCAGTTTGATCCGTCCCCAATTAAACTAAGAATATGCTGCAGAGTCTTCAGGGCTGAAACCACCAGGCTGCTTTGGGCACGAGACACAGCTTTGAAATTATATGAGCAGCCTAATGTTTTTTCTAAGCTATTTGGCTGCTGTGGTGGTGCCAGCTGGGCACTGTCCCCCCCAGAGCCACCTGTGGGCAGAGGGCTCCAGAGGGGCTGCAGAACCTCTGTCCCCAACGCATCCAAAGGGGACGGGATGCTATAGCTCAGCCAGGGGAACACTTAGGGAATGGCATGGAGCTTCCCAGACAGGCAACCGCCTCACAAAGTGACCTGGAGAGAGTCTCCTACCTGCTCTGAGTCTGATTCCAGTCTTTAAAGTGGGAATAGGCTCACGGCAGCTCAGTCTGGTGGCAGAGGACTGGGGTCTCCAGTCACAAAGGCCCCCTTAGAAGGGGCGCCCCGTATACTCTATAAAAGAGCTAGTCTTGTGTTTGCTTCCAAGGGGATTGTATGGACTCTCTCTTCAATTAATTAACCAAAAGACCAATGTAATTTGTGGATCGCAGCCTTTAAGCTCCATCCACACCCAGTGAAGAGCCTGTGGCACGGGCAGGTCTGGTTCACAGACCTCAAACTGAGCCCCACCATCCTGCGCTCGTACAGAGACAACCCTCTTCACTGAGGGTGTCACCGGTGCTGGAGAGCTCAGCGTTGGCCTGGCTTTGGCTCCTTTTGAACCCAACAGCTTTCAGCACTGACTTAGCTGGAGGGAAAATGGGGCAAAGCTTGTAACTTCTGAAAACCTGTTTTCCACCAGTGACTAGCTGTCCCCAGTATCCACGGTTCATCTGGGATCCTTAGTGCTCCTGCTTGTTCGTTACCTGCTGGGAGCTTTGGAGGATGTTCTGGATGCTGCAAGTTCCTTTGTTTTTCATGAGCACAACCCCCTTGCTCCAGCTAAACAGTAAGTTTTCAAGTGACACGTGGTTGCTTAGAGATTAAACGAGACATAGCGTAGGTCTCACCTGAACCCCGTGTAGCCAAAGAGGACGGCCTGCAAGAATCCACCCATCCCTGTCAAGAAGTTCACTGCTCCTGACCCATCTGAATTCTCCACCCAGATCTGCTCCAGCAAGAGAGAGAAAAGACTCAACGGTTGCGCTGGGACTCCTCGTACAGTTACGTGGGTTTGAACATGTTCATCATCGTCACCATCCCTCATCCCGGGGGTTGCAAGGACCGTGCTCCCTGGCACGGGGCAGTGGATGGGCTCCGATGGGTCCCTGAGTACCACCACCCCCGTTCCCTCTCCCACCCCCAGCAGGCAGGAGGAAGCCTGGGGTGAGCACCCACCGACCCGGGGCTCTGCATTGCTTGGTAGGAAGCAGATGCCTCCTCATTGCCCTTCGGAGGAGACACAGCGTGCAGCAGCTCAATATAACACCAACCCAACAACCTGGTGACCGCAAGTACGGCAGCAGGGGCTCCAGTCCAAGTGACATCTCCCAGTGGGATGGGCCCCTCCTGGGGACAGGCAGGGTGGAAACAAGAGGTGTTTGTCACTGGGGAGCAGTGGGGCCATGCAGCTCACCTTGAAGGGCTCCGTGATGTTGCTGAAACACTTGTAGAGTTGGCTCTGGCCTCTCTGCACCTCCTTTAGCTCCAGCCACCCCACTGCAAACATGCTCTGTGGGAGAGGAGACCCACCTTTCACCAGCTGCCGTCTCCCCCGGGGGGGACAATACGGCAAAACCGCCAGTGACACCAGAACGGGCATCCTCTGACCCAGAGCTGGCATCTCCAGTGCACTCCTCCGGCTCTGCTGTCCAGCTGCCCCCAAAGCGGGGCTGGCAAACCGTGCCCGTCGAGGGGGTGGCAGTGACTGACTCAATGGAGACCCCCCCCTCGTGGGTGAATCCCACCCCAGGCTTTGCCCCTCTCCTCACCCAGGTCATGGCTGGCCCATCCGGTGCGGTGGCAGGTTCATACATCTCCAGGTCGTTTCTCCGGACCTCGGGGCTCATGGGGTGCATCAGGGGGAATCCCAGCAGGATGACATCAGCCTGTTTCACGGGCTCTCCTGGGGAAGGGAGCCGGTCCCACCACGCGTGCCAGCTGGGAGCAACCGGCAGCCCCGGTCTCTGTTTGCTCATTCGGGGAGCAAACCTGACTCACGGGGAACATAAACCCAGAACAACAAACACCACACGGGCAGGGGAAGGTGGTGGAGCTGCAGGGAGGACACCTCATTGCTGAAAGAAGACCAGAACTGCAGCTTATGGCTTGTCGAGGCAGGGCCCTGACACAATGGCACCGGGACGGGTGTCACCTGAACTTGGGGCGTGAAGGAATAGCTCCCACCACCCCTGACTGCGAGACAGGGGACTCTAAACGGGGCGTGCATCTCCAATGGAACCAGCATCTCCACTTCCAGAGGGCCAGGGGCTGCTGGAAGGGCCACACACGGCACTTGACTTGGAAAGAGAGACCTGTTGGTAGTTGGTCCACAGCAAACACCCCATCTCCAGCCCAACACTAAAGGTCTCTGCGTTCCCAAGTTTCCTCATTTTATCAGTCCAGCACTGGGAAATGATCCACCAAGAGGCAGAAAAAGCACCTAGAAGCCAGGGTCTCCCCAGGGACACCCCGATCTCTGCGTGGGGAGAGCAGCACGAGGGACAGTGGCTTCTTCAGCCAACCACCCACCCCTCTGCCCGGCTCTGAGCCCCCCAGAGCCCCCGCTACCCGCTCTCAAAGAGCCAGTGGTGCCCAACCCCGGGGTCTGCCGCGGCCCCGCCGCTCACCTGGGCTGTACCCGTCGTACTCGGGGTGGTATTTCTTCTCCGCATCAAAGGGCACTTTGATTTTCCTGGCACAGTCCACCCACTCCTCTGGCACGGGGACGGAGAGGTCCCGAGCAATGGCAGCCGCAAAGTTTAGGCTGAAAAGAGGCGAGGAGCAGTTCCTCGTGTCAGGCATAAGGTGCCTGTGACCCCCCCAGGGAGCAGAAGAGAAGAAAGGGAACAGAAAGGGCTGACTGAGCCATAACTGCAAAGCAGCAGCTTTTCTGAAAGAACAGGGGTCAAAGTGTCAGCCCGAGGTAACAGCTTTCCTGGCTGGAGCTGGGATGGCTTTTCTTCCAGCCTTGGGTGTCTCCAGCTGGCTAACTGTACAGACGGCTCACGAAAGGCAGGGTGAGAAACCCCCTGCGAAGTGAAATCCCTCCCAGCCTCATGTGGGCACCTCAAACAGGTCAGATGAGCCACCATGGGACCACCTGCTTCTTCCTGCTGGCTGTAAAGGTGGGCGAAGGAGACGGGCTCGGAGAGCAGGGTGTGAGGAGGGGGAAGGTGTACCCCGTGGGACCCCCGTTCCTCCTGCCCCTGCCGGGAGGAGGGGGAGGGAGAGGGGCCAGGGCTTCCCCAAGGCATGAGTCTCACCTCCGCTGGGCCACGGCGTTGGTGTAAACGGAGTTATCAACCCAGCAGTGATGCTCATCGGGGGGCATGACACCTGCAGGAGGAGGAGGAGGACACTTCACACCACAGCCCGCCTGAGGTTTGTCACAACCTGAAACAACCTGGCTATAGCTTGGGCAGCATCAGCCAGAGGGTATCTATCTCCCTCACTTCACAGGCAAGGGGGCCTTCGAGTCATTAATTCTACCAACTCATTCAACCAAGTCAATCAAGTCCCTAAATCCTTCCCCAGCCACAAGCTCAGCCCCTTCCTTTGCTGTGGATTGTCCCCAGGAGGAGAGACAGCCACTTCCCCAGAGAAACATGGCACCAACAGCACCAGATGGTCCTTCAAGGGATTAAACTTCTGCAGGCTCCTGGGGGCTCTAAACTCAGGTCTCTGAAAAAAGTCCTTCCTCTCCAAAGCCCTGGTGCCGTTTTCTCTAAGTGCCACCAGCCACAGCAGACCTGACATCACCCAGGTGTGTGCCATCAGCTCATAACACCATAGAAGGAGACATTTAGAGCTGTCCCAGGAGTAGCGAGGGGCAAACCAGCCGGTACTGTGGCGCTGGGAGAGAGCTGAGCATCTTGTCCCATGTCCACGTGGGCATGGACATTCCAGAGGGCAGGAGCCTGAAGATCCCATGCATTCCTGTCCAGGTCTAGTCAGAGGGGCTCTGAGTCTCTGCTCGGAAGCCCCTTCCCTACGAACAGGCCTGGCAGTTGCAGAAGTACCTCTGATGTGGTAGCACTGCTCCTCCTCGCTCCACACCATCCTGCTGCACCAGTACCGAGCCACGGCATCCACCAGCTCCCAGCCTCCATCCTCCCTGAACAGCTTCTGGTCCTGGAGGGAGCCCAAGCCAGAGAGAAACAGGGATGCGAGGGAGACTCAACCAAACCCAAACTCAGCAGGAGGAGAGGAGCTCTAAGGAGGTGGATGTAGCAGGAGAAAAGGACAGAAAACTGGCCTGGATTGAGCCAAGGGGATGCTGAGCTGCCCTGAGGAGCAAGGACAGAGGAGGCAGAGCTGAAGAAGGGACCCTGAGGTGTTCTGGCAGGGTCAGACAGCAGCAGAACTTCTCTGGGAAGGGACAGTGACAGTCAGCAGATGCCCTGCAGGCCCTGCCACCGGTCCAGGCAGGGGCACACGCTCCCTTTACCTGCGTGGTACAGTAATACTGCTCGAAGGCCATCAGAACGTCCCCGGTGATGTGGATTTCCTGGGCTCCATAGATCTCCTCAGGACAGACCTCCCGGCCGGTGGCTGCGCTCTCCCACGGGAACTTAGCACCCTGCCAGGAGAAGAGGGTGCTTCTGGTCATGGAGGAGGTCCCTGAGGGGGAGCTGAGCACAGCATCTCAAGGTGTTCTCTGTCCCCAGCCCACCACCGGTGGTGAGTGCCCTGCTGCCAGCCCCGGGCTGAGACCAGAGCCAGCGAGGCAGAGCAGAACCTGGCTCTCCTCCCGGGTGACGGCGGCCGGGCTGCATTGTCCCCAGCCCGTCATCACTGTCCCCAGCCCGTCACTGCTGTCCCCACCTTGTAGCCTTGCTCCCGCGCGTTGCGCAGGGCCCCATCCAGCCGGCGAAGGCGGTACTCCAGGATGGCTCGGGCAGCCTCGGGGTGAAACAGCAGAATGTTCGGGAACATCCAGGTGTCCTGGGAGCATCCAAGCGAGGCAAGGTGGTGGGACTGGCTGGTGGGGCATCCCAGTGCTCCCACTGGTTTCACCCTTTGAGTCCACCCCCCTCCCAAACGCTCTGACTGGGATTTTGCTCCTACTTAAAGGTGCTGTCCCGTGGGCTCTCTGGGGTCAGTCCGTGAGGGACTGCTTCTGCCCACGCCTGCTACTCTCTGCTTGTCACCCACCCGGTATCTCCCCAGGGTGGTCCCAGCAGGACCTCCCATCGCGCAGGGGAAGGGAGGCAGGAGTTCTTCAAAGCCAGAGGCTCTGGGGAGGGTCAAAACCACACATGTCCCTAGGAGGAAATCACACAAGGTCCCTCGGGATCGCAAAGCCCCTGCCCACAGAGAGGCCACTCCGGGTTCAGCGCAGGAGCCCCAGCACCACCCAGCAGCGTCTCCTGGGCAGCGGTCACGGAGCTGTGCGGCCACCGGCACGGCTGCTCCAGGCTGGGCTGGGCAAGGGGCTGCCCTGCAGAGGGGCTTCTCCTGCCCCTCGCCCCCACTGGCTCCATGGCAGCCCCAGGGATCCGGCTTCAGCTCCGGCACTTTGCTTCTGGGCTAGAGGATAACCCGGGTGGGCAACTCCAGGGGCTGGGCTGGTGGGGGGGGCAGGACGGGAGCAGGAGGATGCTCTCCATCCAGCAGCTGGTGCCAAGGCAGCCTCTATGTGAGGGCAAGGAGGGGGCCTCCCAACAGCCTTCTCCAGGCTGTGTAAAGCCCCCCGGGGTTGCAGGGTCTCCACCCACCTGGTCCCAGAAGACGTGTCCCCAGTAGTCCTCTCCTCGAGAGCCGTTGGACAAGCCTCCGGGGCTGATGCCGTGGAAGAGGAAGCCTGTGCTGCCCCGGGGGGGGATGGCGCTCAGCAGGTAGTAGAGGCACCCCTGGAGGGCCTGTCGCAGCGGCAGGGGTCCGTCCAGGTCCATGGAGGACCCTCGCCGGAGCACGCCCCAGGCGCGGGTGTGGGAGGGGAGCAGGGAGCCTGTGGCCACCAGGGCCAGCCCGTGGCTGTAGCTCCTCTTGGCCTCCTCTTCGCTCTCGGCCACGGCCGTCAGGAACTCCCAGGATCGCTCCCGCTCCTCCCCGCCCAGCGTCACGGCCCGTGGCACCGGGGTCCAGAGCATGTGGACAGTGGGACGGGGTCCCCCCTCCACCTCGGGAACCAGCGTCTGCCCGTACACATAGCTGGGGGTAGGGGAGCGAGAGGGGAAGGGGGAGCAGAGCTGGTGGGACTCCGTCCACGTCCACCCACGCGGAGGGGACCTCCCCAGCGGCTGAGTGTCACCTCCCGTCCCCCTCCAGTGTGAAGGTCCCCGTCCCCACGTGCCAGTGCAGCAGCCAACCCCCCCCCAAAGGGCAGGAGACTGGAACTCATCACGACTTGTCCCCTGTCCCAGCAAGACATTTCTAGAGGTCATCTCCTCCAAACTCACTGTGTTCCCCAGACTCACTTCTCTGGAAACACATCTAGTTCCTGGGGCCTTCATTGCTCTCCTACGTGTCACTCTAAGGAATAATTCTGGAGTTGCAACTAATGAAAGTGTTTCTACACATCATTTGGGGTTTTTATATACCTTCCAGGAAGAAGCAGATTTGCAGCAGCCCCCACCACTCACCATGTCAGCCTAGATCTAACCCTACCTTTGCAATTAATTTCCCGTTGGTGAGCAGGGCAGTGTGCCACAGCCCATGAAGGATGTCTCCAGAACAAGGTTCCCCGTGCCCCAAACTCACTGTGCTCCCTGGAAGTCCGGCCCTTGCTTCAGGTCCAAATCCTGGCTCTTTGGCACGAAAGGCGTCTGGAGCTGGACCGAGATGGGTTGGGTGGTGGGAGCCGATCGCCGGATGGTGATGCTGAAGGCCATCAGGTGGACAAGGGAGTGGTGAGCATAGATGTGTTGGGTGGCTGTGTAGTCAGCTGAGCGAAGCTGGTGGCTGAAGGTTCCTGTAAGCACAGCGAGAGCCACCAGCCTTTTGACCCATCAGCTCCTGGTGCTCTGCCCCAGGCTCCCCATTTCTGCCCTTCCAGCCGGTTCCTACTGGCAAAGGAACCGCCTTTCCAGGTCCAGGTCCAAACACAGCTTTTGACTGGACAAGACTGTTAACAGACTGAACCTGGCCAAGCCCCCGAGGAATTATTTGTGCTATAAAACCTGTTAGCAGGCTAATGATTAAACAGCGTTTGCCAAGCCCGGCTCAGCGGAGGTTGAGACAAACTCTGAAAATCGCTCTTATCCTCACAAGAAAGAGGAATTTTCCACTTGCTCCTACACAACTGCAGAAGAACAACAGGTGGATGGAGAACGGGGAGAAGAAAGATGTGACCTCGTGGGAGAGACAACATGGGTAAAGAGACCTCTAACCTCACCAGCAGTTAGAGGAACAGAGCGAGGGTGCCCGAGGTGAAGATCTGCAGGAGCAGCAGGACAGAGAGACGCCAGCCATTTACCCGCCCAGGTGTTCAAGGTGAAGGTCTCGGATGGGCTGTCCGCACCCGGCACCCTCATCCTGACGTTGATGGGGCTGGGGACGTCAGCACGGTGCGTGTCCCCCACGGCCCCGTTGTACACGCCGTTGACGTGGAGGACATCCCGGTAGACACGGGTGCCCAGGTAGGCGTTGGTGACGGTGGCCAGCAGCCGTGGGTCCGAGGGCAGGGAAGCAGAGGTGAACACGGCAGGGTCCTCTTGGCCACCATCCATTGTCCCCAGGATGGGCTGCAGAGCAACGACAGCAGAGTCACAAGGGCTGAAGGGAGGAAGCCGGGGCAGGGGCTGTTTTGGAGACCACCAAAAGTGGGGGGTTCTCTCTGTAACCTGCCTGGAACACCCCGGTGACTGGCAAACCTGGGCTTGCTGCCTCCAGCCTCCTTACACTCCCAGGGTCTCCGGCTCTTTTAGTCTCCCCTCTGATGACCTCCAGTGGGTTTCCTCCATCCCAGCTTTCCTCCCAGCGCCTGCGGCGTGTCTCCTCCACCCGGGCTCGTTTCCTCCTCTGCAGCTTCCCTTCTCGCCCCCCGGCTCCCACCAAGGCTCCTCCAGCCAAACCTCATCCACTTGTGGCTCTGTCGCTTCTCCAATCTGTCCCCTCTTCCTCTTCTGCCACCCTCTCCGTGACAGCATCTCACCAGCTTCTCCCAATACAACGCGCCCACCTTCCTCTTCTCTCCTCCTCTTCCCCGCGGCGCTAATCCCTGACCCTCCCGTGGCCCCAGTGGCTCCCCATCTCCCATCCCCCTGCACCCCTGCGCTCCCCATCTCCCACCCCACTGCACCCCTGTGCTCCCCATCTCCCACCCCCCTGCGCTCCCCATCTCCCACCCCACTGCGCCCCTGCACTCCCCCCACCTCCCCCACCTCCAGCCCGGCTTCAGGCCACGGCTTGATGGGGTACGAGCTTGTAACTTTATGGACGTTTATAAACTTGTAAAAAGAGACTGAAATGTTTCCGTGTTACAAGTACATAACAAAGATAGAGACACAAACAAACAGCACTTTCGGGAGCCGCCGCTGGTGCCTGGCCCCGCTGTGCCCCGGGGGAACACAGAAACCATCAGACAAGGCACCGAGGGACCCCCCCGAGGGAGCCGGGGTGCCAGGACAGCAGTGACCCCCCCCCTGCCCGGGCTGGTGGTCCCCAAAATCGCTCCCCGCCCGCAGCCGGCCCCTGGCAGCTCCGGACGGCAGGGATTCCCGGCTCCAGGCAGCGCCTGAGGCTGAACTGTGGGAGAAATCCTCCTCCCCCCTTCAGGAAAGGTAAAAGAAAACCCAAAAAAGGGGGAGGTGGGGAGGGGGGGGGGGGGGGGGGGGGGGGCTCTTGCCTTGGGTCTGGGGCTGAGCGGGGGCTGCTGCGGGGATCCCGTGCGGGGCAGAACGGAAGTCACCCAGCCGACAAAAAAGGAAGGAAATAACTTTTTTTTTTCCCCCCCTCCTTAAAAAAATAACAAAGCAGTAAAAGTTAAGGAGCAGATGTTTGCCCAGATGCGGTTGTTGCCCGTCGCGGGGAGCACAGACGTGCGGGGGCTGCCCCGCGCTGCAGGGAAGGAGGAACCGGGGAAGAGAACCGGTCCCGCATGATTTATCGGGGAAAATCTGCCCGAGCTCGCAGCGGTGGCCCCGGTGGCGACCTGCGGCCACGACCCCCTGTGGCAACTCTATCTCCAGCTTCTCAAGGATTTCAATTGCTCCTTTTAAAAACCTACTTTGCAAGGCTTTGCAAATCTCCTCCACGAGGAGATTATTCTCCTGCCATTCCCAGAAAACACAACCAGGCCTTTCACAGCTGCCCCAGCCCGACGTGGGATGAGCCCCAGTGATGTTCCTCAGGCTTTTGCCACAGATGAAAACCTTGATCTACCGGAGCAAAAGGGGGGTTTGAGGTGGGATTTGAGGAAGGGACTGAGTCATTTGGTCCAGACTGACACAAGCAGAGCTAGAACAGCCCCCGGGCAGGGAGACAGCTGCTGCCTGGATGCTTCATCCTGAGGAGGAGGAAGAAGAAGAGCTGCTCCCAACGACACACAGGTCATCACTCAAACCGGCGTGAAGAGGCAGAGCAGAACACGGGTTTGGGGTAGAAAATGGGCTGAGGGGGAAGCAGGTCAGTGTGAGATGCCGTGGACGGGGGTGTCCTGGGGGTGACTCATCTCCTGTCTCACGGGGGCAGACGCTTGGTGAACCCGCTCAGGAGACAAGTCTTCACCCTGGGAGGCTCTGCCACCCCCCAGCTCCATGTGTCCCGCAGGGATCACCCACCGGGGAGGGGGGACACAGAGGGAAAGCCCCGGGGAAGCAGCAGATGGGGGTGAGAGGATCCCGTGACTGGGGGGACACCTTGCTGTCACCTCCCGTCAATAAACCCGTGCTCAGCCCCTCGGGGGCCACGCAGCCCATCCTGCCCTTTTTAAGGTAAAAACCTCTACTTTCCCGAGACAGTTGATCTGGGAAAAGAGCTCCGAGCTCCTTCCAAAGGCCAAATTCCATCCCAAAGTGCCTGCTGGGACCAGGGAGCCCCATGGGGGAGGGAGGTGGCATTCCCAGCGCCGGGAAGAAGTCGGAGGGGGTCCGTACAAATCCCAGCAAACTTTCTGCAGGGCCTTTTTAAGGGGGAGCGGGACGACGTTGGGTTACTCATTGCAGAGGCTGAAAGGACACTGTTCCTCCTCCTGATGAGCCTCCACACGTCCCAGGAACCAGACCCGGGCTTGAGGCTTTCAGCCACTTCTCCTCTCAGGTTGGGGCACCTTGGAAACTGCTTTTGGGAACTCCCACGCAACCCAATCTCATGTCAGTGGAAGATCTGTCGGTCCCTTTGAGGCTCTGTGGCCGAGGAGCTCGCTGGAGATCCACCACCACCTCGGGAGGAGCCTCACACCGAGCCTCGAGGGAAGAGGGAGAAGCCATCGCCACGGACGGGACACGGGAGGTCCTGCTCCCCCCCATCAGATGGAGAACACCAGGCATCACCTCTGCAAGGGCTTAAAAAATAAAGTATATTGTGTTTTGAGCATCGTGCATTTACAAAAGCCCGAGAGAAGAGGAGGTCTGCTCTCCAGCAGAACCTCGCAGAGAGGTCCCACCTCGCTGGATGGGGACCCAGGCTTTGATCTCAGAGGCGCGGGGAGTTGGGTGCTGCTGCAGGAAAAACACCTCAAAATACTTAAGGGGAAGAAAAAAAAAAAAAAAAAAAAAGCTGTGAAAGATTTGGGAAAGTCTTGCCTTTTAAGGGTTTCCCCCCGGGAGGGGGCAGGCGGGGCACGGGGGGTGGCAGAGGTGACAGTGACAGGCTGGGCAGCTGCAGCGGCGCCGTGAGGAGAGCAGTGCCCTGGTCCTGCCAGCACCATGTGGGGCTTCCAGAGGGGCTCCCGGCTGCTGGCCACCCTGCTGCGGACCCCCCGCGCCCCCCGGGCACCCATCGCCTCCAAACCGCCCGAGCACCCCCTCTCTGCTGCCGTGAGTAGCTTGGGGGGGCTGGAAATAAAAATGGGGGGGGGGGGCTGGAGATAAAAATAGGGGGGTGAGCCACTTGCTCCCAGGGGATGGAGGGGCACAACCCCCCCCTCCACATTACAGCCAGGTTATTTCTGTTGGGAACAACAGCAAAAGGGGAGGGGGGCGGAAAAGGAGGAAAGGTGCCCCCAGGGCAGCACACAGGGGGGGTGCAGACCCTGCTCCCTGCCTTCAGCCTCGTGCTTCCATTTCATTTTATCCTTTCAGTCCCATTTTTTTTAACCTTTGGGGGTCACGGTACCTGCCAAGGGGCCCCTGGGGCACAGCCTAAGCCACAGGGCAGTCCCCCCAGCACAGAAACAGTCCTGGGCCCCGTCCCCCCCCTTCCATAGGGCACTCACCCCAAAGCTGGTGTCCCTGGGGGCAAGGATGGGGTCTGCAGTCACAGCCAGGCTGTGCAGGTCCCTCCATCGTTCCTCCCCCGGGGGGTGATCCCCACCTCCAGAGGAGCCACCCCGGCCACGGGGACCCTCCTGGGCTGGGTGAATGGGCTCAGGAAAAGGAGCTTTTTCATCAGAAATCCTGCCTGGGTTCCCCTTCCAGCCCCTCCTTGTGGGGTTCACCCCCCCCTGCTGACTTTCCAAGGTCTGCAGCAAGGTGCTTTGTGAGCCCAGAGACTCTGTTTCTAATAATAATAAATAATTCGAATAATAATAAGAAAAGAAATGAAGGTGCCAGCGCGAGGGGTTAAGCGCTGCCCTGGAGCACCAGAAATAGAAGGGCTGGTCGCCATTCCCCCCCCCCCGCAAAGGCGTTTGAAAGTCAGGCCCAGCTGCTTGGGGAAACTCCCGGCTGAAGGTCACAAGTCTCCCTGATTCCGCCGTGACAGAGGAACGTGGAGGGACGGGGACCAACCGGGGGAGCAGCCAGCGTGGTCCATCGCCCGTGGAAACCCCTGCGCTCGCCCAACTCCCCCTCCCACGGCCGGTCCCCCCCGGCAGCCGTGGGGCTGGAGGGAGCAGGGGGGTGAGGACAAGCGTGGTCTGCGCCCGTCCCGCTCACCCTTCCCGTTCCCCCCCAGGAGCAAGCCATCGCCTTCACCGTGATGTGCGCCTGCTTCCTGGGGCCGACGGCCTGGGTCCTGGCACACGTGGAGCACTACAAGAGCAAAGGGGAGTGAGGAGGGGGAACGGCCCCCCGCCCCCTCCCCGCTAAGAGCGAAGACCCCTCCGCAGAGCGCTGCCCCCAGGTCCTTCATTAAAACTCACAGCAGCTCTCGGCAAAGTGGCATGTTGGCTCTGCTTCCAGCACGGGCTGGGCGGTGGGGGGACGGAGGCGCGATCCCGCTGTCGCCCCAAAGGCAGCGCCCCTTTGTCCTCAGTAAATGCACACACGGGCCCCAGCAGGGGGATGTGTCCCCCCCCCAGCCCTTACCTCCCGCGGCGTCAGCGAAGCCCAGGGCAGACACCAAGGAGCCACTCGCAGCCCTGGGGAGGAACCACAAACCCAGTTAAATTCCCAGCAGGAAAATACTCCAAGGGCCGTGACATTTGAAATGGTCTGCACCCCCGACCCCTCTTCCCGCACAAAGAGCCCCTCCACCCCCCAAACACACAGCAGGTTCCCCAATTATCCATGTCGGGGGAGCAGGGGCCAGCACTCCTCACACACAGGAAGGTTTGGGCAGCCAGTCCCTCCAGGTGTCTCGGAAAAGGCTCTGAAACGGGTGCCATAACCCACCTCGGCTGCAGACCCCCACCCCGGTGAGCTGCTCGGAAGCACCAGTACCAGCCAGCACCCCCCGTGGTACCGGGGTGGGGGGGGGGTGGAAAACACCCTCAGGAGAAGACTTCAGTGCCATTTCAAGAGCAACACCTCAGGGGTTTGATGCCCATCGGAAGCAGCACCAGCCCTACCCTGCGGGAGCTTCACCTCATGCCTGGTGTTCCCTCACTCCCGCCGGCAGCGACACCACCCACGCAGGAGACTGCACTTTTGGGAGCCTTTTTCCTGTGAACTCTGAACTAAAGCAGCATTTTCCTGGATCAGAACCCAGAGGCAGCGGAAGCGACACCAGGAACGAGCTTTGGGAGACGAGGCGAGGCAAGAACCAGGGAAAAGTCAAATGGCACAACATGGGAGGGGAAAACAAGGTGGCCCAAGGGGTGCTGCGAGGGGGGAACGGCCACGGGCAGAGCCAGGCGAGAGGAGCTCTGGGCCGGATGGGGAAAAGCAGATGATCAGACCCAAACAGCTCCAAACCTGGAAGAAATTCAGGGCGGAATGGGATGAGAGAGGCAGAAGGGTGGTGGGTGAGCAGGTGGAGGGTGGAAACGGCCAACTCAAACAAGCACCCCGAGCACAAAGAGGGCAGTGGTGCCGCTCGTTAGAGCGATGCCAGCAAATCCACGGGGTCCCTGGAGCCCCCGCAGCGCTCAGCGGGCACTGCCAGGCCAGGACGCTCAGAACCCAGCGGGGACATGGGCACGTGAGCACGGCTCCGTGCAATCTAAAGCTGCTGCTGCAAACCCCGGCACAGTTTGCTGTTACTGCCTCGTAACCAGCAGCATTGGGCAAAAGCAGAAGAGAAAGTGTTGTCTTGGGCCTCTTCAGGCCTTTTCCCTCAGAAACAGTTAGGAGGCGAGCAGGCACCGGCCCGGCAGCTTCCCACCAAAGAAAGGAACTTGGCAATACAGTAAAACAGGGTGGGTAAACCACACTGTAATCCTGCCAGTGATTAATAGTCTGCTTCAATCCCTATTGTTCTTGGAGGGGGGGGGCGTTTTGTAACGAGAAACTGGCAAGGAAGCACCTTTTTAATCAGACGGACACACACAGAACTACAGAAAAGGGAAGGCAGAGAAGTTTATTCCAGCAACGCTGCCGCGCCTCGCTTCAGCACAAAGTGTTCGTAAAAGACAACCACCCCCAAAAGTATATAAAAACCACATCCACTAAACGGCAATCCCAGAAAAAAAACCCTTTGATGGAGTAAACACTCCCTCTACTGCGGATGAGGAGGAGGGGACGTGGAGGAAGAGGGGCGAGAGGAGAAATGATTTGAGTAACACTGCCTTGGGCTGCTGTGGGGCAGGCAGAGAGGTGCCTGGGGAAGGTCGTGCCCTCTTAAGGCCAATTACCACTAATTAACTCCACACCTTGGTCAGGCACCTCTCCAGCGTGTTCCTGTGAAGGAGTTTCTGCTCCCCCTTTGCCCGGCAATCGGCCCCTGCTGCTGTGAGGTGCAGCCAGGGTCACATCCCCCAACAGAGGCCGGAGGAGACACAGCTGAGCCGCCGCCGAGCCCCTGTCCTCCCCGGGGAGCGGGACGGGAGCTCCCGGGTGGGTGCCGCTACCGCCAGCACGTAGGGAAATCTTGACTCCAAGCACCAAAGGGTCACACGGCAAAAGGCCACTTACTCCTCCCAACAAGGTCACAAAGCTGCTCCCCCCCTCTGCCCACCCCCCAACAGATTGCGCACAGAGTCCGTGGTGCGAGGAACCGCTCTCCCGGGGGCAGCCCGAGGTCCTCTATGTCAGGATGTCGTGGGCCTGGTGCTCCACCAACATCTCCATGCTCCGCACGTCTGTACACCAGAACTCCAGGCGGTCCTTCATCCCCTTGATCTGCAAGGCAAGGCCACAGCAAGCTCAGCACCTGGCTACGGGGAACACCAGCACCCACCTGGAGATCCCAAACAGCTTCTCAAAATCCCGTATAGATACTCCTTAACATCTTTTACCATCAAACTGGCAATATTTAAAGTTAAATTGAAATGCACAAAAGGAATTGTTTGCAGCTAGTATTCCATGTACTGATTTCCTATATTTTTTGTAAGGGTAAAGGCACCCTCTACAGTTTCCTAAAACGTTACACAGATGAACCTGAGCAGCTCAGCATCTTTATCCCCCTGAACTTCTCCCTCCCACCAAGGGCTGTGCTATCTACAACCCAGAAACTCCAGGGCTTTGTTCCGTTTCACACATTCAGGTTCAAAGCAGCCACACCAATGTTTGCATCCTCCTGGGAAACATCGTCACAGCACTTGTGTTTTCTGGTGGTTGGTGTAGCTTTTGGAAGGAAAGTCCCTGACAGGTTTCTCACAACTTGCTGCAAACCACAAAGTACCCCACATCAGGTGAGAGCCAAAGGCAGCAGCGTAAAAGGAACAAGGAAAAGCTGACACACTTCCTCCTTTCCTGAGCTTCTTCGGGAACTACAAAGGAGACTAATTGTCAGTGACCCCCCATGTTGATTTCCAGGTCACCTCACACAAGAGACCACGTTAATACTCCCTGAGAGTTCAAGCTGGTCGTTACCTGTTGTAAATCCAGCACCCGTGGCTGTACCCACGTCATGTGCACCTTCTTATCGACCTCGTCGATACTGCCCTTCACCAATCCCACAGAGAGAGCCTTCATCACCAGAAGTTCCACCTAGGAAAGAAAAACAATTCAAAGAAACAACTGAAAATCACTCAGTTTCCCTAGAGATGAATAAAACCCTTAGATGGCAGAAGGCTGTTCATAAACACAGCAAAAGGAAGAGCAGCCACAGCCTCTCTCACACCCATCCTCTTTCAGGTTTTATCACTGCCCTGAGATACACATCCAAATACACAGGAGAGATTTCTTTTCCCTAAGAGCAGATTTTGTCCTCTGAAGTCCTGGGAAGAACAAGCTAATTGGAAAAAGTCAACACAGATTTACCCCAGATAAGACGCACTTCACCAACACGATTGCCTCTTTAAATTGCTCAGGGGTCAAAGGCTGCACCTTTCTCTTAGCAAAGTGCTCAACAAGGCCATCTACCACATCCTTTGTTGACAAGTTACAGAAGGCATAGAATGACCACGAGTGAAAAAGCTGCAAAGCTCCCAGGCTCAAACGGTAGTGGTTAGTGGCCTGGGGTTGAAGCAGCAGCCGGTCACGCACAGTGCTCCTCGGGGGCGTGATCCTGGGTCTGACACTATTTCATTATCTTTAAGTGTGACAATTGCACAGATGGCACCACACTGGCAGGGGGAGGGAGGTGGGAGTCCTGGAGGATGGCAGGCTCTCCATGAGCCAGCAATGTGCCCTTGTGGCCAAGAGGGCCAATGGAATCCTGGGCTGCATAAGGAGAAGTGTGGCCAGTAGGTCAAGGGAGGTCATTGTCCCCCTCTGCTCTGCACTGGGGAAGCCACAACTGGAATCCTGCATCCAGTTCTCAGCTCCCCAGTTCAAGAGGGACAGGGAACTGCTGGAGAGAGTCCAGCGCAGGGCAACAAAGATGATGGAGTGATTGGAGCATCTCCCTGATGAGGAACTGGGACTCTTCAGCCTGGAGAAGAGAAGGCTGAGGGGAGACCTCATCTATGTTTACAAGTACCTAAAGGGTGGGTTGAAGGAGGATGGAGCTGGACTCTTCTCAGTGACAGGACAAGGGGCAATGGGCACAAGCTGGACCATGGGAAGTTCCACTCAAATAGGAGGAAGAACTTCTTTGGGGTGAGGGTGGCAGAGCCCTGGCAGAGGCTGCCCAGGGAGGGTGTGGAGTCCCCTTCTCTGGAGATCTTCAAGCCCCAGTGGATGCTCCTGAGTGATGTGCTCTGGGCAGCCCTGCTTTGGCAGGAGAGTTGGACTGGATGGGCTCTAGAGGTCCCTTCCAACTTTGTCAAATCTGTGAATCCATGTGCTGGAAACAAGAGACCTCGATAGACTGGGCTACCGAGAATCACGGGGAGCTCAGTGAAGGAAAGCTGTGAGTCCTGTACCCGAAACCCAGCGATCCCAGCACAGACAGAGGGGTCTGAGCAGCTGCAGAACGAGCTCAGCAGAGTGTGCTCCGAGGGAAGGAGCAGGGTCTGGGGGGGACAGCAAACGGCATCAGAAGCAGGGCTGTGTCCCTGCAGTGACAGAGGGGAACCGTGCCCTGGCCTGCCCCAGCAGAACCCAGCCAGCAGGTCACAGGATGCCATTATTCCGCTCAGCATTTGCTGGAGCATCCCTCAACGCCATGTCCAGTTTCGCATCACCTCCTTTCAGCTTATGGGGGGCCCTGCAAAACTGGGGTGTCTCCAGCAAAGGACCACTGAGATCAGGAGGCTGAGAGCTTGACATGAAGAAGAAACGTTATTTGTACAGAGTTATGAGGCAGCACGTGGACATCTCATCACAGCCTTCCCCCAGCTAAAAGGCAGTAACGTGGAAGACAAGAGGTGCTATTTTCCCAAGGACACACAAAGAAAGGACAAGAGACCAGAGTCAGGATCTGCTTAAGCAGGGATTCCATCTGGATAGCAGAGAAAAATTCTTCACCGTGAGAAAAATTAAACATCAGTGACATTTCCCCTCGCTGGAAACACTCGAGGCAGCTTGGCAGGTCCCTGCACAGCCCAGTCCAAAGGCCTGATTTGAGAGCAGGTGCGAACAGATGACCTCCAGAGCTCTCCTCCAACTTCAGACTATGACTAAGAAGCTTCAAGATTTTATTTACCAAGAAACAGGAGCACCAAGAAATTAATTTCTTCTTAAAAAAGAAAAGAAGCTCTCCAAATACACTAGAAGTGGGGAGAACGTTTCCTCCAAGTTCACCTGTGGGAGTCAGTCTATCCACACACTTTTAGATCTTCAGAACTTAGACATTTTAAGTTTGTCCAAAGCCAAACTTACCTCGTTCACAGTGACTTTGGCACTCTTGGCAATCTCCTCAAAAGTGAGCTGTCTGTGGTTGGCTGGGCGGGTGAAAGTCATCTGAATTGAAGTAAACAAAACAAAATAAATCCCACATGGTTTTAGTTTTTTTCCAAGAGCACGCAATGGTTCCCTCCTCCTGCCCCGCTGAACACTCAGGCTGCGGCAGCAACTGCATTTCTCATATTTCATCAAAATACTTGGAAGAAAAATGCATCTACATCATCAGAAGGGAGTGGTACCCCTCCCTCCTGCACCCACACCTCACTGCTCTGAGCAGTGTATTTCCCAGGCAACAGCATGACCTCCAAATAAAGCAGATCAATCTGTGCTGAAATGTCTCGGCACGTATCAGATCCCCCAGGTAACACAGGGCCTGGAGGTGGTGAAACTTGCTCGCAGTAAAACACTAGCAGTGAAATATACACACAGTTGGTGTGTGGGTGTGTATAAACATACATTACGCCCCAGATAACTCAAAATATTGAGGTTTTGAGAAAGCTGCAGGGGCAAGAAGGTTTAGACACCAATATCATTTGGTGTCAACAGAGCCAAAGCCTTCAAGTGACACAAGAGAAACTGGTTAAACGTTTAGGGTTACCTGTCAGGGAAAGGACTCTGAGTGCTTAGGAAATTATGATTTTAATTGTGTTTTAGACATCTTTTGTTATACTAGAAGATACTTAAAGAGTTTTTATTTCGGATATCATCCTCAACGCACAAAGTTTGCTCTTTTCCTCCCCACCTCCATACCCTTCCTGAGAGCACACCCTTGAAAATGTGATCCAGCAATGCAGCACAAGGATTTTTCCCCTGAGCAGAACTTGCCTTTTGTCACCACCTAGAGGCAAAACCCGCAGCCAACGATTTATTCTGGCGAGTTTCTGTAAGGGGAGTCAAGGATCGCACCCAGAGAACAGAACATTTAACTGTGACCCCCGCCAAAGGTAGCTGGGGAGCCCCCTTCCATTCCCACCCCCCAGCGCTCAGCTCACCTCCATAAGACATAACAGCTGAATCTTTTGCAGCAGAAGTGCTTCATTTGCAGCCAGATCTGGCTGTAAGGAGAAAAAAATGGAACAGTAGTTCATTATTACTTCCAACCCCCACCTCAGGAGTAAGCACCCACTGCCCTCATTTATGAGGGAGGGGGCCGTTACAGCCCACCCACCATTGAGGGTTCCATAAAGCAGCTCCTAAGGGCTGCAGAGTCAAACACAGCCCCTCACAAGCAGGTGACCTTTTATCAGAGGCCACAGCCTCACAGGAGGGGAGATACAAGTCGGCCTGTAAATTACTGCTAAGTCAGTAATTTCTGCTACAGCCAAGGTAGTTAATAGCCAACACCACCATTTTTCCCAAATTCCTTAGGGAAAGCCCCTACTTTACACTGGAAGCAGTTTAATACTGGGAGCAAATGGCGTCATGGAAATTAAATCAGAGTTTATCTTCCTGTGCAGGACTGCATGAAGGTTTTGTTTGCTTTCCCTTTGGATCACAAGAGACTTCTCTTTAGTTCCTCCAATCACCCAGACACTGAGGGAGGCCAGAAGAAAACAGATGATACATACGAAGATGAAACAAACATTACTCTGCTGTGATTCAAATCATACTGATGCACCAGAATCAGTAATTCTTAAGGTAAAGGTCCACAGAATCTAAGCGTCCTCTAAAAAGCGAGCCCAGGCCTTAAGCAATAAAGCAACTCCCTCGCTCACCTGCTGGCCCCAAGCCGACTTCAGAGCCTGAAAGGTCTCTACGTTACCGCTGTTGAAGGCATAAAGGGTGTCAATGAGCCACTGCCGGTCGGTGTTTCGCAGGGACTCCAGCACAGGGTGCATGAGCTGCAGGAACCAGGCAGGAGAGCGTTAATTGGGCAAAATCAATTCCTGATACTCGACAAGCACAGCAACACTGCATCAACTTACCAGCTCCCCGAAGTTATAGACACCTTCTCCCAGGAGCCCGGCCAGTCCCAGGGTAAAGGCTCTCTCCTGCTGCTCTGATACTGAAAAAAACCACCAAAACCACAACCAAGAAAACCCCAAACAAGAAAAACAGTTTGGATAAAGGAGCAGCCGAATCAATTCCTCCCTGTGCCTCTATTAAATCGCTCCCAGCCCTCCTTCCCATCCTCCCCAAGCCTGCAATTCAGAAGCCTGTAGTAACCACAGCAAGAGCCACTTTTTAAATGTGTATTGAAGATTTTGGGGAACTAGAACAAACTACCCCTTTGTGGTGGAGGCAATTCCTTCCCTCCCATCACCTCAATGCAGCTCAGGAGCAGAACCCTACTCAGCCATTCTTCCCAGGGGCTCCTCCTTCCTCCACCCGCACCCTGGCCCAGCTGCGGCAGAGTCAAAATAACGCTGAGAAAACCCATTCCCTGCCAGCACATTGATTTAGGTTGAAGCGACGAAGCAGAGAAAGAGAACTGGGACTTCTGTGCCTGGCAGAGGAGGAGTTACCCGGCAGATCTTTAACATCAATGCAGCCCAGAAACCGCAGAGCGTCCTTGTAGTAGGAGGCGTGGTTCCCAATGGTCTGGTAGTACTTGCTGGAGAGATCGTAGAAGCGGCTGTGAACTGAAGTCACCCCTGGGAGATTGTTCAGCATCTCCTCAACCTCCTCAATTGTCTCCTGGAGGAGGGTAAAACCTGTGTGTTACAGGTGAAGGTACACCCCAATCACCCCCGTGCTCCCAGCGCACCGCTGTAAGGGCTACGACACTCCTGTGGGGGCCAGAAGGAGCATCCACTCGTCGTAAAGCAGAGACCACAGGCAAAGCCACTGCCACAGCATTAAAAATAAAGCAGTGGCTTTCTCCCTTTAGATAGTAATTAGGTTAAAAAAAAGACCCCAATCCCCCCAAAACCAATCCTGCAGCTGTACTTATATACAGATCTATACACACAGCTTATATATACTTATATATACACCCACCAAACCCATCCAACATTGTAAATGCTCTAAGGGACATAACGCTGCGCTGCAAGAGAAAAGCCCTCATCTCAGGTTTAAGAGATGGTTCTAAAAACAGCCAAGAGAGGAAATAACCACCACACTTAGCACAGGAAGTCATACACTAACTCAGCCATCATTAGCAGCTCGCCAACGAGCAGCAAATACACTGCTGAATTCACAAGACCCTCCAAGCTGTGCCCTGGAATATGTCAGGATACTTTCCCCTCTCCTGAGCTGCACACCCACAGCTGCAGCCCACAAGCAACGGCACCTCAAAGGCCACATGCATAAGAATCTCATTGAAACCTCAGAAATTTGGCCATAACCACTATACAACTGTTTTTATGGCCTACAAGGTGAGAAGCAGAACCGCAGGTCCTCCTGAAAACTCCAGGAGCTGCACATTTATCACCTTCTCGTTCAAAATCAAAACACAGACCCAGGCAGGTCCGTGCTGTAGCAACTGCTGAAGCGCGGGGCAGTGGCCCAGAATATCCAAATGCTGGGAGTACTGGAGTCATCACCTTACCTTGGTGACCTGCAGGTCCCCGATGTTCAGCTTCAGCGCCCCGATGGCTGTTTTACACAAAATGACAGCTTCGTCGCTGCTTTTCACCTGCAGTTACACAAAGATACACCTGTCAAAAAAGATAGTGCTACCTCCTCAGCCAGCTCGTGCTGCCTGCATTTCATCTGTTACCACATTCCTGCACTAAAATACAGAGTTTTCTCTGAGAAACAGAGAAGGTCTTCTCCAGAAGTGGGTTCAACGTACACACATTGGCCTCTGCCCCTGCACCATAATATGCTCACACACAAAACAACTCCTGTGGATGAACTATCAGAGAGAGCAATTTCAAAAATACCTTTTCTCGAGTCTTTTCCAGAAAAGTAAGGGCCACATTGGGATCTGAAGCAGAGGAAAAAAATAGGCAGCAATATCAGGAAATGCTGTGGAACTAAATCTCAACCTAGAAATATATGCTTTTACTGGATTCATGAAGACTGGAGCATACTTTTTCTATAGTGTACTACTCAGCCTTCAAAAGGCACTACTATCGTAGGCCAGGCTTTCTGCTCCTCAGCCATTTCTTTAGCGAAGCAGGAAACTCACTACTCTATTAGGAGCAATTATAACTTTTTGAGCTAGTGCTTTCCCTGTTCAGTGCTCCAGAAAGACAACAGCTTGGTGTTGAAGATTGAGCTGTTACTATTAACTGGCCAAATCTCACAGGCATCAGTTGCTTAAAAATAGTGTAAGTACCAGCTAAGGACACTTACCTGTCATCTGCCTGACTACATGGAGGATGATCTCTACCAGGGACAAGGGGTTCACCCTAGAACAAAAACCTCATGTCAGAACAGCCACAGCCAACAGTGGGCTACCTCGAAACCTCTTGATAGCCACACTCACCTGTGCTCAAACTCACTGATGAAGTTCTCGTACAGCTGTAGGCGTAAAGACAGGCACAGTCAGGGCAAAGGCATATTTCATTTCAGCTACAACACTTGCTTTTCCCTGAATCCCAATTCATTTTTCCAGCAAGTAGTAGGCATCCCATACAGAAATGTCTACATCGTATAGAAGCCAAGAGCCAAAAATTGATCATTTTAGCTCATTTTATCTCTGCAGACTCCTTCCAGCTGCAAGGAGTGGTTCAAGAACCTCGCAAGGCAGCAGGTAACCCAATATATCATCCTGCTGCAAGGTGGCCTGGTGTGTGCCTTCAGTTATCCCTGTACAATGAGCACAGGCCTAGAGCATTCCAATTTCTTTTTGCAGACATTTGGAAAAAAGACTGTCTCTAGAAACCCACAGCTCTTTATCATGGAATAACTATCTCCTGGGAAACCGAGTTTTAGCCTAAAACCACAAAGGATTTGTGCATGATTCCTTGTAGCACACAGATAACATGCCACTCTTGAGTACACCGTCACCTTCACAGGTGGAAGAAGCTGCCAGGCAGGGGGTGAAATAACCCACCAAAAGCTTGACACCCCATCCTTCACTCGCGCTTGTAAAGCCCTTGCTACAAAGAGGAAAGAAACACGCTTCCCTCCCCCCCCCAAAAAAAAATCCTAGAGTGAATAAAATTAAAGAATCACTTTGAACCTTCTAAAATTGACACATTTATTTTTAACAGAATTTTCATACTGCACACTCACATCTAGTGCATAGACCCCAGAAAGCAGAAATCACCTCGATTAATGCCTCTCCAGAGAGAAGTCACAGGCTGCTTATTTGCCACTAGTACAGAAACACCATCACTCATCTTTGCTAGGGAAAGACAAAACCCATGGGAACAACCGAGCACTTCACCTTGATGAGTCCATCTCCTTGGGCGAAGCAAGGGTCCTGAACAAAGTCCAGAACTTGCAGGGTCAGCTGGTGCCAGAGCCTTAAGAAAGAAGGTGGTCCCTCAGCGAGCTCACACTTCACCCCCGCTCCTCCCCTCCCGCCGCACCCCCGGCCCCGAGCCTGTTTCTGCGGCTGCCGTGACCGATGACAAACCCCCACAAAACCCAGCAGCAGAGACTCCCCCACCCAGGGCACTACCATAAAGGAACCCCAGGAAGATAAGGCGGGAAGGAGCTCCCTAACTCCCCGCGGCGGGTCCGTGCTGGCCGAGCGATGACCCAGCGACAAGGACCCGGGAGCAACCCGCTCCCGGCCCGGGAGAGGCCCGCTCCCTGCGGGAGACAGGCCAGGCCCTGCGGGGGGTGTGCGAAGGGGCGCAGCCCGACAGCAACGCCCCGGGACACCGGGAGCTCCGGGCCGGCCCCGCCGAGGGCAGCGCCCACCCCCCCCCCCCCAACCCGGGGCGAGTGTTACCGCCGCAGCGCCGCGCCCCCCCCCCTTTACTTCTTGTTGTAGAGCTCCTCCAGGCGGTGCCAGACGGCGGCCTGCCCCGGCCCCGAGCTCTGGCTCTGCTGCAGGAAGCCAGGCACGTCCTTCATGGTGGCGGCCGAGAGGAACGGAGGGAGCGAGGAAACCGCGACGCCGACACCCGGCCGCCCCCGCGCTCGCGGCCGCCGGAAATGCACACTCACTTCCGACGCCGCGCGGGGCACGCTGGGTACCGTAGGGCCCTGCGGCGACCGCCCCCTCCTCCCCGCCGCCCCGCGGTAGCCATGGCAACGCCTCGCCAGCGGCCTTCACCCTCCCTTCCCAAACAAACTCCCCCAAAATCACCGAAACGACTCGAAACGGAGGCGGTGGGGAGGGGGGCGAGGCTGGGTGGCCGCCAAGGGAGGCGGCCGCCACGGCGGGCGCGCCTACTCGGGGCAGTGCGGTAGCGCGGCGGCGAGTGCCCGGTGGGGAGCGCGGCTGCCCCGGCCATGGAGCGGGGGCCGCGGCGCGGCGGCGGGCTGCTAGCGGCGGGTGAGGCCCGGCGGGGGGGTCGGGGGTGGAGAACGGGGCCCAGGGGCGGGAGCGGGGGCTGAGGGGCCGGAGCCGGGCTTGAGGCGGGGCTGAGGGGCAAGAACAGGCCCTGAAGGGGATTGAGGGGCAGGAGCAAGGCCTGGGGGGGGGCTGAGGGGCAGGAGCAGGCTCTGAGAAAGGCTGAGGGAGAGGAGCGGGCCCTTAGTGGGGGCTGAAGAACAGGAGCGGGTCCTGAGGCATAGGGGCAGGCCCCGAGGGGCAGGAGCGGGCCCTGATGGGAGACACCGACGCGTGGCTACCCTCCGATTCTCACTCAACACCCGTTCACCAACTCTCTCTTCTCTTGCAGCGTGGAGGAGCCTGTGGGAGCGTGGCCCCAGTGATGGCAGCAGCAGCCGCAGTGGCCCGGCAGGCCTGGCCCGGCTCGCCTTTTGCTCTGGGGATGGCAAAGGGGCGGCCAGCTCTGGAGCATGGAGGTAGGGCAGTCTGGGTTGGTGTGCCCCTCGCCTCAGCCAGTGCTGGTGCCTGATGCCCACCAGGCTCTGCCACGGGATGCCAAAGGGAAGGAACTGCTACTGATAGGATGAAAGCACTGGATGGAGGACACCACCTCTCCTGTCTAAACAGGGTCACCATCTCTGTAAACCAGAGCTGGCCTGGGAGCTCGATGAGTAGAGAGATTTACCAAGAAGTATTAGCGTTTGCCGATTGTGAATTTAGCTCTGGGTAACCTGGTCTGACAAGGCAGAGCCATGTCCTTGCAAAGACAGTGTCGACCATGCTGAGGCCGCATTCGACGCTTACAGCTCAGAAATTGCTATTTGTGTTTTGCCAAAGT
Organism: Gallinago undulata; assembly: GCA_026546715.1. Classification (NCBI taxonomy): domain Eukaryota; kingdom Metazoa; phylum Chordata; class Aves; order Charadriiformes; family Scolopacidae; genus Gallinago; species Gallinago undulata. The sequence goes on from JAOTQQ010000041.1 coordinate 66,817,919, forward strand.
CCACCCAGCTGCTCTGGCTTGGCTCCTTGCACTCCCACGCCTCCTCTGGACTGCTCATAATGTCCTGCACCAGAAGCACTAATTGTCTGGGGAGAAACTGTTCCTTGAGCTGATAATGACTGTTCTCAGCCCCATCTGTTTGTAGTGCTGACCCGTGATTGCCATTGACATGTGGAGCTCTCTCAAGGCAGAGCCCCTGGGGGAAAACAGAGAAATGAACATGTCAGTGCTGACCTGGGCAGCGCTCCCCCGGGGTGACTGCATCTCCCTCTTAGAAACTTTGTGAAACTCAGGACGTAGAAAAACAGTCTTTGTATCCTGAGATCAGTGTAAATTGACCGTGAGACTTGTGAGCCCCAGCACCGCTGTTCCCACAGCCCTGTGCCCCACTGCTTTGACCACCCCTTTTCCAAAAAATGCCCTCTCACAGGGGCACCAATGGTTTGGTGTTTGCAGATCTGTGTGAGAAGGTGCAATGGAAAGTATCTGCTCCTGGGGTATGGATCAGGCTGACAGTTCAGCTTTCTCCTCATGAAGTGCTAGCACTCTATCCTGCTGATTGGAGAGCCTTCTGCAGAATTCTTCCCCCCCCTCCCCCCCGAGCAGTTCTCAGCTGCAGTCCCTGTCAGTACGCTACCAGCTGTGCTTTCTCTCTGTTCCGAGCAGGATCCAAGGGACCAGGCCCTTCTCTTTGTCCGCTGCTGCCAGAGCCATTTTGGGAAGGGGCAGCTGGGGTGGTGATGGTGGGACGCAGCAGCTCACGCTGCGGGACGTGGCAGAGCAGATTCGGAAGAAGGAGTGTCGCCGGGTGGTGGTGATGGCTGGTGCTGGCATCAGCACCCCCAGCGGCATCCCAGATTTCAGGTAATGCCTCCCTCCTTCTTTCTGCCCTTTTTCAGTGTTGGGAGGGCCAAGATCTTCTGCTGGTACCTGCTCCTCCTCTCACCCCTGCCTTTCGTTTATCTGTGCCAGGCTGGCTGGGCACAGGGGTTTCCCTGCCTGCAGACCCTTCTCCTCCAGCCAAGGGCAGGCTGGTGTCACGGGTCAGACCGTCCTGGCCCAGGTCTTCAGGGTGGTTAGGTCAGGCCTCTTGCTTGATTCTGAGGCTTCACTCGCCACACCACCTCGGCCATCAGAGAAGAGCCAACGTGGCCATGGCACGAGCTCGAGACGCTCCTGTTGGAAGAGAGTGGGATCCTCCCAGCGTACCAGGGTGGTCCTTCCTTCCTCTGACTGGGACACCCCTCTGCGACTGGGAGAAGGTGGGGTGGAAGCAGGGCATGGATGCCAGGCATGTTCTGCTGTCCAGAGGCAGCTTCAGCTGCTCTCGACACACAATGGACAGAACGAAGCAGCCAGGGAGAGCCCAAGGACCCAGCTGTCTGGTCTGTGGTGTCTTGGTTCAGCTCTGTGGTGGGTGGCATCTCCTCCTGCACTGTGACTACCAGCCCTGCTCTCTTCCTTGCAGGTCCCCGGGGAGCGGCCTCTACAGTAACCTTGAGCAATACGACATCCCCTACCCAGAAGCCATCTTTGAACTCATGTATTTCTTCGCCAACCCTAAGCCCTTTTTCACTTTGGCCAAGGAGCTCTACCCTGGCAACTACAGACCCAACTATGCCCACTATTTCCTGAGGCTCCTGCACGACAAAGGTCTCCTCCTGCGCCTCTACACCCAGAATATCGATGGGCTGGAGAGAGGTGAGTGTTCTCTCCCCCCCTCTCTCAGCAGCAGAGCACTGGGGAGAGCTGAGGGTGAGACACAGAACAGGAGGCAGGACTGGGGCAATGCCCAGCAGATGTGGGGTTCCTGGTTGAGTCGCTTCAGGCTGAGCTGGTCCTCTCCTGCCCGCTGTGTTCCAGTTGCTGGGATCCCTCCCGATAGACTGGTGGAAGCCCATGGCACCTTTGCCACTGCCACGTGTACGGTCTGTCGAAGGAAGTTCCCAGGAGAGGACTTCAGGGTGAGTGGTCACAGCTGGGCTCCGACACACAAATGAACATGAGGAGGAAGACCTGCTCCAGGCTGTTATTTTGCCCTCAGGGCCCAGCTGTGGGGCAGGACACGTTGTGGTTCTGACCTGGGTGTGCGCTGCGTTGGGTGCTCTCGCTCCAGGGGGACGTCATGGCAGACAAGGTCCCTCACTGTCCCGTCTGCACCGGGGTCATCAAGCCTGACATCGTGTTCTTCGGCGAGGAGCTCCCGCAGCGCTTCTTCCTGCACATGGCGGACTTCCCCATGGCAGACCTGCTGGTCGTCATCGGAACCTCCCTGGAGGTCTGGGACTGAGGGAACTCCCCGCTCACAAAGAGGAAAAGGCACTCAGAGAACAGGGGGGCTCTGGAGGGGAGGGAGGGGTTAGAGGAGAAGGTGAGACACGGGGTTATCGAGGTAAAATCTGAGGTGACAGGGTAAGAAATAGGGCGCATGCACTGAGACCCTCTGAAAGCCTGTGTGCCCCTGGGAAAGGTGAGCACCTGGAGAGCAAGAGCTGCCTGAGGGAAGGCCACCAGAGAACTGGTGACATCCCTAACCTGGTCACACCTGGGGCAGCTTAGCCTGCAGGGGGAGAACTAAGCTCAGCGTGCAGTGAGTTCACCCCTGCGGTACCCGGCCGTGGGGTGACCCTCTCTCTGCTCCTCGGGGTGACCCCCCCTTAGGTGGAGCCCTTCGCCAGCCTGGCAGGAGCCATCCGCAGCTCCGTCCCCCGCGTCCTCATCAACCGAGACCTGGTGGGACCCTTCGCCTGGCAGCGGCGCCACAACGACGTAGCCCAGCTGGGGGACGTGGTCAGTGGGGTGGAAAAGCTGGTGGAGCTGCTGGACTGGGAGGAGGAGATGCGGACGCTGATGCGGAAGGAAAAAGAGAAGGTGGGAAGGGGCTGAGCGCCCCAGCCCCCTCCTTCGGCCTCTTTGTCCCTGGTTCTGGAGTCACCCGGGGTCTGTGCTGGCTGGGGTCGACCTGCCCCGGTGGCACTGCCACGCCTGCAGGGAAAAGGTCCACGGGAAAGTGAAAGAAGGTTAAAAAAACAAAACCAAACCCCCCAAACCTCAGCAGCGCAGGCGCCGCAGAGCAGAGCAGAATGGAGCTGCTGCTGTTCCAGGGGTCCCGGGGCAGGGGGATACACAGATCTGCTGTCCTCAGGTGGAATAGGAAGAATATGGAAAAGGCCGAGCTTTGGGTTGAGAGAGAGCAATTTAGGGCTTCTTCAGGCAGCGACCCACCCGATTGCTGAAAAGCTTTCCGGTGACTTCATCTGGTTTGGATCTGGATCTGTTGGACTTCACCCAAACCTGCTGAAAAAGGCTCACAGGAGGGAAGGTGCAGTTTCCTGGGGCTGGGTGTTACCTCCCAGAAAATCCCCGCCGGCTGCATCAGGTGAAGCCTCTGATGCCCCCATCACCTCAGCGGAGCCTCCCCCTGCCTCTGCCGAGTCGCTTTGGGTTCGTTTCTAGCGGGTTTTGCCTGGTCGTGGTGAGAAACGAGTGATGGTAGTAACGCGAGGGAGGCTCTAATGGTGCTAATTGTTGGTGTGGGACCGAGCAAGGTGCTGCAGCGCCCAGCGAGGGGACGGGCAGGAGGGAGGGCACCCGCTGCCCCGACAGCCTGGAGACGTTAAAGGCAGGCCCGACCTTTCCCCCCAATCTCTCCTGTGCCCTCCTTACCCCTGTGACCCTCCTGACCTTCCCAAGGGAGAAACCGCAGGAGAGACGTTGTTAATTACTTTGAGTTTTCTGCTAATGTTAATTGTTACATTACTTTAGATGGGCTGGGAAGATTTTTTCCACATTTGGCATCAAACACTTTTTAAATTGTTTATTTTAATTGAAGCAGGAGCTGCAAGGTGTGGGCCAGGCCAGGTCTCCCCGTGTGTGGGTGGGCGCAGCCCCGCACTCTGCAGAGGGGGTCCCCGCTCCCCCCGGGGAGAAGCCCCTTGTACTTTAACAGACACACTGTCTGTCTGTGACTTCTTCCACCCAAGAGAGAACCTGGCTTCAAGGCTCCAGTTCTGACATTGAGGTTGTTCTTACTTCTGTCAGGTGCTGGGGTGGGACGAGTAGGAGTTTGTGAGTCTTGGGGCCAGGTTTGTGACTTTCCACGACCAGCCCTTTAGCACTTGGGTGCGGTGAAGCAGCCCTTGGTCTGGGGCTGGTGCTGCTCCGCATCCCTGCCGGAGGAACTGATGGAAACGGGGCAGAGCAGGAACAACACCCCCCCAGCTCGGGGACTGTGGTGCTCGGAAGCAGCTCCAGCCGAGCCGGGGGGGTTCAAAACACCCAGCAAACCCTGCCTGCTCCTTCTGTTTGCAGCTGGATGTGAAAGACAAGTAGGAGGAGGCTGGCTCCCCGCTGCCGAGAGACACGCTCGCCCAGGAAAGGAGACGCCGTCGTGCCCAGCGTGGGCAGGGGAGGAGGTGGCAGCAGGGAGCCCCGGGAGAGGCCTCCAGCCCCGCAGCGGCACCTCCGGCAGCCGGGGAGCAGGGGGGGCTCCGGGAGGTGGAGCAGAGAGACCCTCGCCCGCCAAGGAAGGGAGGCCGAAGCCCAAACACGGAGCTGCAACCGGTTCTGCACGTGAAGGCTTTGTGACCTGAGGCTTCAGAGCGGTCGATGCGGCACCCAGCGCTGCTCCCTCCCCCTCTCGCCCCATTTCGGCGCCCACCAGCAGAGACGTCCCTCGTCCCGGCGCTGGCCGTCACCCGTCACACCATCTGGCCACCTCCAGCCACGAGAGCTTCACCAGCGAGCGCCAGGGAGCTCTGCATCCACAGGTTGCCCTTTGGGCTTCCTCCTGAGCCCTCCCAGCCCAGAGCCCCCCGGGGCTGGAGCTGAGCAGCAGGGGCTGAGGATGCCCTGAAGGCCAGGGGACAATGGAGTGAGTCTTCCAGCTCCTCCCTCCGGAGCGAGCACCCACCGGCTCCTGCCCCAGCTGCTCCTCGGGAGCTTCTCTCTCGGCCACGTCCTCCCGCTGCCACAGACCATCGCGTTCATTCTTCAGCTGAAATCTCTGCTAATCAGGGGACAAATGCTGTTGGGGGGTGTCAGCCCCCCACTCTGTTCAGGAACACCAGCCAGAGCTGCTGGCAGTTTCAAATTGATGTGGTGTTAATTATTTAATAATAAAGAGTTCTAATTATTTTGCTGACATCACCTGAGGGTCTTTTCTATGAACTTCTCTTCCCTCGTATTCAAGCATATCCTGTCCCCACCACCACCGCTCCTTTCACCTGCTTTTTTATTACTTTTTTTCCCCCTTTCTAGCCGTTCATCCAACTGCCCACCTTGGCAGCAGCCACACATCCCTCCTGCAGCGGGGACCAGCCCTGGGGGGGCTTTGGGCAGCCCCAGGAGGGTCGTTCTCCCCCTTTGCAGACACCAGGAGCCTCCGACGCGTCGCTTCCCACCAACAATGGTGGGACGTGGTGTTTTTTAGCCACCCCTTGCTAATAAAGCCTTTACTCCAGGAGTGCCTCCTGCGCTGGGGTGTCTCTGAGCAGGGCTGGCCGGTGGCAGGTCAGGGGGGTTAAGCACGACAGAAAAACAGAATACACCAATATCAGAGGCTTTGCACTAAAAATACAGCCGCCACTTTCACGTGGGAGAGCTTTCACAGCTGGGAGGAGATGAGAGGTCTGCGTTTTCACACAGGTTTGTGGTGGGGTTTTTGCTAAATGAAAAAAGAGAGATGTATCTGGCCCAAAACCTCCAGTCTCCAGCGACTGCTCCCCCGGCAGACGCCGGCAGCCTCAGGCAGACACCGGGTACCCCTGGGGGAGCCTGGGGATTTAATCACGATGACTAAAAAAAGTTCTTAATCACTGAAGAACTAACCTGAACAAAGCGTCCCTTCAGCTTCTCACCTCACAGACCCCAGCTTCAGAAAACGGGCACCGACTCCTCCCTCCAGCCCCATCCCACCAGGAGGCAGAGCCCGTCCCGCTCCCCAGCAGAGCCCCCCCACACCCCGCAGCCAGACCCCCACCAGGGCCGAGCGGTGAATCCCCTCCTCACGGGCAGAAATCAGCTGCCAGGCACCATTTTCATCCATTCCAGGGCGTTTGTGAAGGGGAGGAATGTCCTGTGTCGGCTGCTGTGACCCCATGGGCCGGGCTCAGGCGGGTTCCCAACGCCTGCTCTCCCTGCGGGATGCTCCCTCGGATACACCCGGTGGCCCAGGTGCAGGGAAAGGCTCTGGCCTCACCCCCCTTTAATGCTACAGTTTTACCTCCCAAAAAAACCTGTGGAGTCCAGGGCGGTGGGAGGAGAACCGTGTGCTCCTCAGAAACCCCCAAAGACATCTCCTCACTAGCCCAGAGCTCTCGTGTTCCACGAATCACAGCCAGGAGCCCGTTTGTCAGGTTTTCTTTATTCTAGCATCACTTCTGCATTCCTACTTGTGATAGTAAGTTTGGGAGTGCTGGTACATGAGACTGGAATATTTTCTTTAAAACAATTCTCTTTAAAAAGAACAAAATAGGAAAAAAAAAAGACAACAAATGTAAGCAGCAGGGAAGGAGATGACCATCCCCTAGGGGCGACCAGCAGTGGGCCCCTGGGGAAGCCGAGGCGGATGGGGAGGCAGCAGGAAGAGCCCAGATTTTGGCCTTTCATTTGGAAAGTGTGAGATGGGGAAAGGCCGACGCCAAAAACTCAACCCCGTGGTGCCGGGAGCATCGTGTGGTGCCAGAGCCAGAGTGCCAGAGCGCTCCTGGCAGTCACTGCGGCCAACGGGGGGGCGGGCAGCCTCACACCAGGGCTTTCCTCACCTCCCCGTGGGGCACACACCGACACTCACCACCACCCCCGGGCGTGCACGGGCACCATCACGCACAAACACACGCTCAGCTCCCTGCTGAGGAAACAGCTGCACCGAGGCGTCCCCACGGACTCTGCTCCCCAAAAGCTGCCTGGAGAGCTGCTCGCAGCCTCTCCCCCCTGCGCTCCCGGGGAGGGGCTCCCCCCACGCAGGGACAGCCACGTGTAGCCACACAGAGTCACGTGTAGCCACGCACACACCAAGTGGCCACACAACCGTCGGCACAAACACGAGATGCTCTGCTGGATGCTGAACCCCAATGGAGACAGACAGATCCTCCCCCCCTTTTTCCCCCAAACATCTTATTTTAATTTATTTAAAAAAAAAAAAAAAGTCCTACTGGAAAGTCCTGGAAGCAATTTGGAGCATGAAATCCTCAAAGCTGCTGAGAGGAGGGACCACGGTGGAGCTGGGCCATGGAGACCCTTGGGGAGGAGCGGTGGTTGTGGAGCTGGGAAGGAGGTGGGGGCAGTTCCTTGTTGTGAGTTTGCTGTGAGGGGTCCAGGCTGGATTCAAGTCCCACAGGGAGAGCCCTGGCCCTGCACCGGCCTCTGGGCACAGCACTGGTTCCAGGGGGGGCGCGGAGGGGGCTCCCCAGCTCTCTGAGGCTGGGGCCAGGCCTCCATCAGTCCAGCCCCAGGTCCGAGTCGGAGGACGACCTCTCGTCGGCCGCCTCGCGGATGGCGTTCTCCATGGGGGCCAGGCTGCCGCTCGGCGTGATGCCCATGGGCTGGATGACCTGCTCCCTGCGGGGGAAGGGCACACACCTCAACACTGCAGCAGGAACGTGGGGCTTGTGGCTGCACGGCCCTTTCCCCCTGCCATCGGGGCGGCTCCAACCCAGCTGGCAGCCACGGGGCTCCTCTGCTCCACCTACTAACAGTGGATGAACGAGGACTGGTGAAAGCAGGGAAAGGGATCAGTGCCACCGGCGGCCATCTGTCCCCCAAACGCCACTTCCCACGGAGCAGCCTGGCCAGGACAGTGATGGCTGTTGTCCCCGAGCCCTCGGCCAAACCTGCTGAGGCAGGAGGTGCCTGGAACCACAGCGCAGGCACAGAGAGGAATTTCACAGTATGCCATCGTGCCAAAGAGGGCTGGGGGCTTGCAGCACCTTCCCCGGCATGTAATGGGGCCCAGCTTAAGGCAACATTTCCCCATGTGTGTCCCGGTCTCCCTCTCACACCCCTTCAGATAGCGGTGGCCTTGGGAACAACACATCCAAGGTCAGTGACACACGGACATCACAGACACACGGATGCTCACACAGACACACACACACACGCTTTTCTAGTACCTGGACAACTTGTCAAACATGTTGACTAACTTCATGGCTTCGTACTCCTTCTGCTCTTCAGTCATCCCTTCCATGGGGTTGGGCAGTTTCTCCTCGACGCGCCCGGTCACAGGGTTGATGCTGCAAGAGGAGCAGTGAGGCCGGGACAAGGGGAGAGGTGCATGGACCCAACACAGGCACCAGTAACCACAGGACATGAAAGGTGAGGGTGAAACTGCTCAGGAAATGTGCATGACAGAGCAGGACACAGGAGATGGCAGGGGGGCAGATGAGGAAAGGGATGGAACAGGAGTGGGAAGAAGGGAGTTATGAAGGGGGAGCAGGCTTCCTTACTTGGGCTTCGCCTCTTTGTACTCCTCGGTGTCTGTGTCTTCATCTTCCGAGTACTCTCCCTCTTCCCGACCACCAGCCATGAGACCTCGTGCTGCCAGGAGCCCAGCGGCGTTCCCGTAGCCCGTGTACTTCACAAATCGTGACACTGCGGGGAGCAGGGGACAGAGACCACCCCGTGCTTCCCCTCCTGCCTCTCCATCTCTGGCCGCTCCCATGTGCCCCACAACACAATCCGAGTGAGGCCATGGAGCTCCAGAAATGCCAACGCTGCCTCGAATCCTGACAGGGAAGGAGGCTCCCTCCCTGTGCAGCAGGAACGGTGGGGACAACACCCTGGATGCAGGCCAGGTGTCTGCAGGATGTCACCATGTCCTCCAGCAGAGCTGTTCCCTCATTGCTGCCATAAGAGACAGCAGCTCCTTCCCACTTGGACGCTCTACACCTTTCCCTACTTGGTGTGTCCGGCCCAAGGGAGGGGAGGACAGAAGGTCCTACTGCTGCAGAGATCACCATCCCACGCTCTGGGGTGGCCCAGGGGACACGCTCTGGGACCTCCCGGCACCAAAGCCCACCATGAGCCCTACTCACCGCTCTCCTTGCAGAGCACGAAGAGGAACTCTGCCGCACAGTGCTTCACATCGGTGTCGATGTGGGTCATCAAACGCACCAGCTTGTTCCGCAGCGCGTTCCCCACCTCGGGGCGGTTCCTCACGTCCCGCAGCGGAGGCAGCACCTACGGGGCCACGGTGAGGGGTGGTCAGTGGGGCTGGAGCAGCAGCAGCAGGGCAGGCAGGGGAACACGCACACGGCTTTTACAGATCAGCTACAACTAATAAATCCACAGACCAGGGGAGATGTGGAAAAAATACCGCGAGCACCAAAGGCCTCAACCACCCACATACCAGAACCCAGTAGAGAGGGAGAAGAGGTCTCTGCCAGCATCACTCAACATCTGGCCAAGCTGCAGCCTACCTTGGCCTTCAGGAACTTCCTGGTCTGGCGGTGGACTCGGGCGCTCTCGGTCAGCAGGTTCAGCACCGGCGTCAGACTCTCCTTCAGCTTGTGGCCCTGCGGGAGCGACCACAACGGGACCACCACGTTAGTCACAGGGAGCTGAGCTCGTCTGCCTCGTGGTGGGGAAATGGGCACACACCAACAGGGAAGCAGACGGGCACAGAAGCCTTCCAGCCCCGGCTACATGAATTCCAATGCTCTGTCACTCCTCAAATGCCAGTTTTCCAAGCCCTGCTCTGTGGCACGGCATAAACACTTGTGTAAGGCATCCAGAGAGGAGAAGTGCAGCAGTAAAATTTGGAGACCCTTTGGCATAACTCCAGAGACTGAAAACCACAGCCAGCTTGAAAATAATGTAAATTCAGGCTCCCAGAAGCTGCCCACTGGGTAACCACCGAGTGAAACAGAGCACAGATATTTCCATCACCCAGAAAACAATCTACTGTTCAGCCAGTCCCACCACCAGCACTCCATAAAGCAACGGTGCAGTCCCCTTCCTAGTCCACAGACGCTGGTTTAGTCCTACCAACCCTGCCAACCATGACCAAACAGCCTCTGCTAAAAACCGCCCTGTCTATGAAGGGGTATCTCCAAACCAGCCCCACCTGGCTGGCTCCTGCAGTGGTGGTCCCAGGCTCTCCGAGGCTGATGGGACAGTGCTCTGCAGGGGACGTGTGAAAAGAGGGGGACAGACTCCCCGGGCAGCCTCCGGACTCACCCTGTCCAGGCGCCGCTCCAGGAAGTCCAGCAGGATGCTGACTGCATCCATGTTGACACCCATGTACTCCAGCGAGCCCGGCCGGACTTTCGGGGTGAGGAGGACATCCAGACACTTCAGGGGCAGGTTGCCCAGAAGGTTAACTGTATGGCTAAACACAGAAAAGAGAACACGTAGTCAGGAGTCTTCGTTCACAGAAGTTCTTCAGCTAAACCAAGGTTCATTACTAACTTCCAGGAGTGTGAGGACCCCAACATCTGAGTTGCCGTTAGACTGCACCCCAAGCTCCTCAACCACTTCCTCAACCAAAGGGAATGAACTGAACTGCTTTTTGGGTGGCTGAACTATTTGCTGGGAGTCTGAAGAGACTTCAGTGACAACTGAGAAACCGTGGATCTCAGCAGAGGCCAAGTAGGACCAATGTGGGTGGTCAAAGGTCTTTCTCCAGGGTCTCCTACTGCCTCACCCCTCACTGTGGTGGTTGATCCAAGGCATTGCCCTGGATTTCTCCGACTACAGCCTTTTTAGGGACAGGATTGTGTCACCTGCTCAAAGCTGACACCCCAGGGTCAATAACACTCCACAACATGACACAGGCAACTTCTCAGTGTGGCCCAAGAGACAGACAGTTAATTAAGGCCAGCCCATGGACTCTTTAATTAAAAAGCACCAAATCTCTGCCCTGGCAAGCTGCCCACTGGAGCGGTGGCACTGCTGAGCAGGCCTGACACGGGACATTGGATATGGCCCTCAGGGCCAGGCAGGTAGGGAGAAAACCCTCCTCCTGTGGGGCAGGGGGCAACTGTGGGCAGGACAGGGCTATCTCCAAGCCCCAGCAGCAGGAGGGACCTGCAGGGCAAAGCAGAGATGCCTGCGGTGACCTTAGCAATGGCCACACAAGCAGAGGAGGTTGGCCAAGGTCAGGTAGGATCTGCCCTGTGGAGACCTGTTTCTGGTGAGGATCGCAGCCTCGTTATCTGACACAGACCTGTGGAACTCCTCCGTCCGCTCCTCTCCGTCCGCAGAGATCATGAGGCAGTGGCGCAGGAGGGCACCCAGGTGCCGGTACTGAGCAGCATCTTCCTGGTCCCAAAACAGAAGGTGAGAACCTTGGTCAGGAGTGGGGGATCCTCCACAGCCTTGCACCTGCTGCCTCCACAGCCCCACAGCTGGCAGAGGGGTCTTGAAGTGGAGGTAGCCCTCAACTCTCCTTTGGAGGCCAGCACCGTCCTCCTGCTGCCCAGGACCTTCCCCGTCACTCTACAACACTGAGCCAAGGGCTGGAAGAGGCCCCAAGACAGGCCCCTGTATTAGCCAGAGATGTTCTCCATCACACCCTCCTTCGACCTTCTCCAGAAGGACAGAACAGGCCACTCTCAGAAGTGAGTTACCTGGAGGCTCCGCTCTCTCACTTGTGCAACAAATCATCCCATTAAGAAGAAAAAATACCCAACTTTTAAATTGTAATGCTCTGAAAGTCTTAGGGGTTAATAACACGTTGGATGGAGGCAGTGCTCTGGGGAGGGAGGTCCAGACACACAAGTGTCCTGCCAATTTTAGATGTACCCAGGGGGTCCACGAGGGCCGGTACGTAACATAAGGAAGGGCAAGCACAGGAGAAATCCAGTAGCCAAACCACAGCCCAGAGACAGATGAGTGCAGTGAGGTGGGACACACGAGCTTACCTCATCCACCTCCCTCTTGCTAGAATCAAAGGTGATGTTGAAGAGCACTTTCAGGATCTCCATGGCTCGCTCCGTCTCCTGGCGAGGCAAAGGTGGGAGAAGTCCCTCCTCGGTGGCAACTTCATAGGGGTCCATCCACTTCACACCAAGGGTCAGCTCCAGGGTGTCTGTCATCAGGCTGATGCCCCGGAGCTCCTGGGCCAGCTGCTGGCGGATGTCCACCCTCAGTGCTGTCAGCAGGAACAGCAGGCGCAGGTCAAAGAACTTCACCTCGTGAGGAAGACTCCTCTCGTTGTACAGTTTGATGCGCTTGGCCAGGCCCACCACCAGCCGGGCTTCAGCCATCAGCTCCTGCGCCCTGGGGCTGCTGAAGACGATGTTGCAGAGACATTTAAGGGATTCCAGGATGACATCCAAGTCTGGGACCTCCCGGATGAGCTCCTCTGAGTAATCGATGCCAGCATGCCTGGAGAGGGTCTTCAGGCCGTCCTTGGTGGTGAAGGGGCCCAGGCAGTGCTTGTCACGGGACAGGATGCGGATGCTTTCCAAGCAGGTCACCTGGCAGGACGGCTGCAGCTCTCGCTCCAGGAACTTGATCAGCAGCTGGGCCATTTTCTGTGCAGATGGAAACAAGTAATACCTCATGCACCAACACTTCTCCATGCTCCCCACCGCCCAGTAATGCTCTGCCCTGGAAGGTACGAGCACCACCTCAAGATGGACCCACAACAGCTCTGGTCCAGGTGCACACTCGGCAAAGTGTTTGGCTCCAGATTCTGATCCCAACCCAGTTCGAGCAAGGACACCCAGCACAGAACAAGGAAGGGTTGGGAGAGGGTCTCCGATGTCAGGGGGAGCACAAACAGGCAAATGCTGCTGTCACATACTGTAGCTTCACCCCTGGTTACGAGGGTTGAAGGTAACAGGGTTTACTCGACAGGCACATGAAGCGAGGAGAGGGCAGGGCAGAAGCACCCCTCATGGCTTCACCGAGGAGCCACCAATCCAACAGCAGGTCTCTACTCCCACCCAGAGCCTGAAGGTGAGGGAGGAACTCGTGCTCCAGAAACAGCCTGGAAAGGCTGAGAGATTCCTCAGAAAAATCACCAAAGGAGGGTAAATGGACCTAAATGAGGCAAGAAGAGCACCTCACTAGGAAAAGAGGTGAAAAGATCTCAGGAGACTCAAATAAGTAGCACCTCCCTAAGCCTCAGTGCTGTCTGGAGACCTACTAGCCCAGATCCTCAGCCGGCACCGGGCGGCAGAGCTCCACTAACACCGATTCACGGGAGCTGGAAATCCAGGTGACAGCGCTGTACGTGACAGGGAGCAGCGCAGGAGCAAAGGCAATGCCCCAACAGCCAAGGGAGCTCGGCTCGAAGAGTGTGTGGCAACGATCCCTTCCACCAACAGCCCCCGGCACAGGCACCCGCAGCCTGGAGAGGTCACAGGTCTCTCTAACAACATGGAACCAGGACACGTGTCTCTCCGTGTGTGTGACAGGAGCGAAGGA
>JAOTQQ010000041.1:66836044-66847108 GCA_026546715.1 Gallinago undulata
CACCAGGACCCCAGGGAGGGCTCTGGTCTCTCCCAGGAAACGCTGTGATGACCAAGGCGGTGCCCACCCAGTCCCCACTCAGGCTGTCACCTGAGGCTGAGAGCTCCATCCTGGGACCGATGGGCTCCGCAGACAAACTGTCACTTCTCCCAGCCCATCACAGCCTCCTCACAGGCTCCTGCAACCTCATCCCTGTGCGCTTTTGCCAAACCTGTGGTTTTGCTTCAGCTGTAGTTTACTCCTGGCAATCAAAAATTGCCTGTGTAGGCACCAGTAAATTAAAAATCCCCAGAAAAAGGTTAGAGCACCACTAATTTTTACAGCAAAAAATGATGCAAGAGAGTTGCTCAGTTTATCTGCAGTTTCATAACCCTCTTCGATTGCTTCATTTTTTCTAGACAGGCCAGCAAAACCACCGGCACTCTCACAACTTTCCTACGCTCGATGCACCGACAAGGGATCCAGGAAGTTTCCCTGACAACCAGGGTCTATTTCAAAAGGGATTCACCCCACACATAATCTTTGCCACTTTAAGGCTGGAAACACTTCCCTCACTGCTTCCCAACCAGTACTTTTTTTTTTAGAATATATATTCTGTATTTGATATTTACTTCTCATCGTCAGCTTTCAGGTCAGGCACCTGTACCAGGTTCCAGCAGCCCACCCGTGTCCACCCCAAACGATCTTTTACTTGCAAATCACCACGACCATTTCACCTGCAGCTGCTCCCCAGGCCTCAGCTCCATCACCTCCAAACCTTGCCTTAACATAAAACCTCTTTCAACTTGCTCTTCACACTGATGTTTATTTCCCTGCCAGCTTTTACTTTGTATCTGGATAATAATAGTAATAAAAAAAAAAAAAATGAACTCCCTTCTACATGCTGTACTTGCAGTATGCAAAGGAGCCAAGACAAGGAGAGGCTGCTCAGCTGCTTGCCAGCCAAACACCAAGCCACAAACCACCTGCAGGTAAGTGACACAGCCACCTGTGAGGTTTTCCCGGCAGTAACGTGCAGAGAGACGGGCTCGGGGAGCCAGGCTGGGGACACCCAGGTGGCACAGAGCCCCCACAGCTCCCGGGCAGGGCTTCGCCGCTCACTCACCTCCGCGTTGTAGATCTGAAGCACCTTGAGGACCGTGTCCTGCTCCCCGCTCTCCACTGTGGCTACGACAGCGCTGAGCTCCATCCTCTCACCAGCTCAGCTGCGGCCGGGGGTGAAACCGGGAGGGCACGGGGGCTTCCAGGGCTCCCAGACAACGGTGATGCCAGAGGACCTGAATACACAGATCTCTGAGAGGGAGAGAGACAGGGGTGGGAAAGGACGGAGGGGAAAAAAAAAACAAAACACAAAAAGAAATCCCCAAGAGAGATTGCTCACGCTGCTGCATCCATAAAAGCAGAGCAGATGGATAACCCGAGTAACACCAGCAGCCGGATTCCTCCCTCTCCCTCTAATCCTCTTCCTCCCTTTGCTTTTCAACGTTTAATATATGCCCTCCCAGCAAAGCACTCGGGGAAAGCCTTCCCCCCGCCCAGCCAGGGATTAACACCGAGCAGATAACAGCAGCTCCCCAAAATAGCTCCTGCCTCCTCCTCCTCCTCCTCCCCTGGCTGCCCTCATTTCTCTTACTGCGCAAAAGGGGGGGAAAACATCCAGAAACACTTCCGTGGAGTGAAATGGGACAGCGAGGAAAGGCAGAGGGATGGGACAGCATCCTCCTGGTGTGCCCAGGGTGGAGATACCTTTCAGGGTGGTGAAGCGGAGAAGATGACAGGGGTTTATCGGAGGAGAGGACGGGGGTTTGTCAGAATCCACTGCTGGGTGGGTGGGTGCCTGGCCGGGCTGCGCAGCAGATTATGGCTGATTCGCAGCGTTGGGGACCCCGTGGCTCCCTCCTGACACCCGCGGAGGATAACGCACCTCCCGGTGACACTGCCAACGAGCCGGTGCGCGTAAGGACGCGGACGAGGGGATTATTTCAGCCACGGGCAGGAGCCCATCGGCCAGGGAAGCCAGGCAGGCCCGCAGCAGGGGGACGGGACCCCTCCCGGGGGAAACCCAGGGGGTCCGAGTGCGGATGGAGCTCTTCCCCGAGCCGTCCCTGCCCGGCCGGGTACCCAGCTCTGCAGCACGGCCAGGCTCCAATTAGGCGGTACCTAATTACGAGAGGCCGCGCTGGCCCCGGGGCCCTGTGCCCAGGGGAGCACCAGGGAACCCCCCCCGCACCCCAGCGCGGCCAAAGCCGGGTTTGGGGGGACCAAGGGCAAGTCTGGAAGCCAGAAACCCGCGGGGCCGGCGGGATGCCGGGCCGGGGCAGGCGGCACCGGACCGAATCCTCCCCGTTCCTTGCGGGGAGAAGCGCAGATGGCAGCGGTGGTCCTACCCCCCCCCTTCCCCCGCCGCCACCTCCTTCCCCTGCCATTTTCTGCACCTTTCAATGCTCCTCAAGCCCGTGTTCTGGCCCCAAAAGGGAGTCGGGCGGTACCTGCGGCTCCTCGGTGGCTCGGAGGCGGCCGAAGCGGGCGGGGGCCGGGCCCTCCCCCGGCCGGGAAGCGGGGCGGCCGGCGGGCCGGGGCGGGGGGGGCAGCGCCGGTACCTTCCTCCCGCCGCCCCGGATCCCGGCCTCATTTCCTGGCCGCGGCCCCGGCCCTCCCCCGGCAGCGCTCCGCCGGGCCGCCGCCTTCCGCCCGGGGCCGAGCCGGGCCTGAGGGGTCCTCGGTGCCCCCCCACGCCCCCAGGGACCGGTGGGCCCCGCCGGAGGGAGCGCGGAGGAGGCGGCGGACGTTAAAGGAGGCGGGTGCCCGAGCGGCTCCGCCCGGCGAGGAGGGGCCGGGGCCGCCATGGCGGAGTGGGGCCGAGGTGAGGGGCTGGGAGGAGGGGGCTCCCCGTTCCCGCTGTGGCTACTTGGGGGGCGGGTGGGCGAGTCACCCCCAGGGCGCTTGAGGGGCCTGGGGGGGGACGGGGCGCTGCCGCCGCCGCCGCCATTTGGGGCCGCCTCAGGCGCCCCGCGGGGCAGAGCCGGGAGAGCCACGGAGCCATGGGGGGCCCAAGTGCCCGCAATCGCTGGGTTTCACCCCAATCCCGTACCGGGGCAGCGCCGGGGGTGTCGCTGGGGCACCGGGCCCCTGTGCTGCTTCCAGCGGCTTCCAGCTGGGCCTTGGGGGCGATTCGGGGTTCCTGACCCTCTCCCTTTGGGGAAAGTTGGGTGTGTTTTTGTCAAAAAGAGTTTGGGAGCGTTTGGCGGCGCAGGCCCCGCGAGGAGGCAGCTGTAAGGGCCTGGGTGGCAAGCTGGAGACCGGTCAGGCAACAAGTTGTCCCCGCCTGGCCCGCCACGTTGGGTGAGCAAACGCTGGGGACGGCTGTCGGGCCAGATACGACCCATCCTCCGCCTTTTCCCTCCCCAGGTCAGGGCCCAGGAGCCGTGGAGGATGTGCTGGACGTGGAGAACAAGCGGATGGCCGACAGCCTGGCCAGCAAGGTCACCAGGCTGAAGTCGGTGAGTGGCCACGTTGGCCTTGGGCGCTGCGGTGAAGGAAAGACGGTGACATTGTTGGTGATGTAATGGTTACCTGTCACTTGTGAAATGCCTGGGATGGCTTCGTGAACCTCCACTTTCCTTTTGAGGTTCAGTGGTGTCCTGTAATGAGAATGATGCAGTGTTCGTGGTGCTCAGGGAAGGAGTTACAGGCACAGAGAGAAACATAAAAGCCGTAGAGAAGGGAATTGCTAAGTGCACCTTCTTGGGGGACAAAGTCACAATAAAAAGGTAGATTAGTTTTGAAAAATACACGTGTCTCTATATAATTGGTGTTCTTAAAGCTAGTTTGCCCCGACTAACATCACATACTTTGATTTAGAGCTTAATAGAAGTCAGTGACTCACGCTGTAGAAGGGCAGGCTCTGGATTCCTGCTGTTGTGTCCCAGCATTTAAAACTGCCTGTCCCACCTATGACAGTTTCAGACAGTTGAGCTTTATTTTCAGCAAGGCTCTGTCTGTGCAGGAGGCAGGGAAGCATCGACTCACTTTTCTAAGGCGCATTTCAAATTTTACCAGCATCGGATGGGTTAGAGGCTCTCTCTGCACTGCAAGTTTGTTAATGCCTGTTGTCTCCTTTTCCCCATGTAGCTGGCTCTGGATATTGACAAAGATGCTGAGGAGCAGAACCGATACCTGGACGGCATGGTAAGGAACGTGGCTTTTTTGTGCTGTCTGAACTGTGGCACTTTAGCAGTAGTCAGATCCCAGTGGTTGGTTTGGCAAACCAGACCATGGAACTAAACCTGTTTCCGTGGCTCCTCAATGTATAAACATCAGGTACCTGGCAGCTGCGAGTGTCACCTTGCCTGGGTGGGCAGCTCGGTAGGTATCGAGCATCAGGAAGGACGGATGCAGGATGGCACACGTCAGAAATACAGGTGGAGATTGGTTTCCTCCCCACTGGGACTGAAGAGCTGCCTCCTGATGCCAGGAGATGGGCCTGTTCCTCAGCCACTCCTGGGATTTCTGGCATCACTGTATAAATCTGTCAGGGCTACTGACTGTAACGCCTGAAACCCAGGCTGCCTGCCAGGAGTTTGTAGTTCACTGTTGTCTTTGGAAGGAGCAGAGCTGATGCTCTGGGTGCACTCGGGGTGGTCGGTGCCCTCTTCCCTCATCTTTCTGACACACAGCACCCCATAAAACCAGAATCGCTTTCCAGAGTAATCTGCCTCTTAAGTGTTGGTTGCTGCTGGAAAATCACTGTACCAGCGAAAGGCAGTGTGTTCCTGTAGCAGAGGGGGTACCTGCTGGGGCTCATTAGGAGAGAGGCAATTCATTAACTGAACTGGGAGAGGAAGGGGGTCCAGCCTGGTGGTTTGAGGAGGAGATGAGCACCGAAACGGGGGTGCTTGGGGAGCCCTTCCTGCACGTGCTGGGTGTTGGGAGAGCTGGTGTGTGGAGGCGAGAGAAAAGGGAATTACAGTGTTACACCAGTGGAGTCAGAGGCACGAGCTCAGCTTGGACACTCAGCACTGGGTGCTGTGGGTGTCGGAGGGTCTGAAATAGGTGTTTGCTCAGCCCGAAAGGAGAATGGACAATCAGAATAAAAGGTGTAAAGGCAAAAGACCTTAAAGGAGAAGCCCTCAGTCAGCATTAAATTGTACTTCTGTTACAGAGATGGTTTTGAAGCATTTCAGGAGTAACATGAGCAGAAGCTCCAAGTAGTTTGTGGATAAGGAGAACAGACCAGGAGTCAAAATTAATTGCCTGTTCTGCATTAATTTGAGAAGTTTTCCAGCCTCTGGTGGAGCTGCACATGCGTGTGGTCCTATGCTGAAAAAAACTGGAACTAATAGCAAGAAATGGCACCTTTTTCTGTGCTGTGGGGCTGCACAGAATGGTGATGCACACCATTGATTCCAGCTTCATGTGGGGACCTCTCTTTTGGCCAGAGCACTCACTTGTGGAGTTGCTGTTAACAGCCCATTGTGGGCAGAACAAGGGCCGTGGGTACAACTGCCAGCCCCACAGCGGGTCCCGTGCACCAGCTTGGAAAAGGAGGATGGTTTGGTTTAGTTGGGAACAGACCTTCCCCTCTCTGTTTTGTTTCCCGGTCTCCAGTGCAGAGGGAACGGTGCTGCTGCTGGAGGGGAAGGACCTTCCACGAGGGACGGGCAGCTGCTGTGCAGCTCCCTCTGTAAATGTGGGAAATTTTCCGGGAAGCAGGAGATTCTTGGGAATACCTTCACCTGTTCGTAACACCTCCATCTGCATTTTCTTTCCTGCCCAGGATTCTGACTTCATGAGCGTGACGGGCCTGCTGACGGGCAGTGTGAAGCGGTTCTCCACCATGACGCGCTCCGGGAGGGATAACCGCAAGCTGCTCTGCTCTGTTTCCGTGGGACTGATTGTCATTTTCTTCATCCTCTACTATCTGGTGTCCAAAGCAGGGACTTGAGCTTCTTGTTCTGTGAGTTTTACCGAACAGCACCCACGACACTTGACAGACTCGTTCACGGCCTCTCTCCCTGTGGTGGAGTCTGAGACATTCCAGACAGACCTTCCAAGAACTTTCCTTTCCACCAGCTTCTTGTCTTTGTTCTGGCTGGTCTCAGATATCTCTTTATAAAATGAGTGTCTTTGATTCTAAACAGACTTCCACATATAACACAATTTTGATGCTGTTAAATGCTTACGCCTTTCTCTCTTGCCTGGTTGTCTGTGACTTGCAGCCTATTTTTAAGGGCCACTGTTGGGTTGCCTCCCTGACTGAACTCAGTACCGGGCCCTTGAGGAGATGTAGCTGACAGATCCAGAGACTCTGATACTCAAAAGTTTAATAAATTGGACGAGTTGTGGAAGCCATAGGGTTCAGGATGCTGGTTTATGGTAGTGTGAAGGTGTGACTTAAATTCCAGAGTGGCCACTCAGCTGAATCCTGCTCTCAGTGTCCTGTTTTCAGACTTGGAGACCATTTGGTGTCCTTGATGTCCCTGGGCTGAGGTGAAATCTGTATAGCTTTGGAGGGAAATTAGCAGTAGATCTGGACCCTGGTGCTGTAATTGTCACAGTGAAGAGTTGCAGAGAAGCAAGACTTTATCTAGATGCCAGCTTGGTCTTATTTATCATCCTTCTGGGTAAGGCTGGAGATGAACCTGTGAGAAAGGAGGGTCAGACGCCATGAGCCACCTTGATTTACACACGTATTTTCCAGAACCTTCCCATGCACTTGCAGGTGCACTCCCCGAGACTGTTAAATCAGTGTAAAGAAAATCTGATGGCAAAAGGTCCAGTTAATTTCAGTGATTATGGTACCTGGTATTAGAGCAGTTTGGGAAGATGTTGTATAAACAAACACAGAGGCTGGAGTCCAGTGAGATTCCCAGAGAGGGCTGTTGGGGTGTAGGTCAAGGACGGATTTGGTCAGAGGGTTAATCTGTTTATTTATTTATTCATGTAGAAAGCCTTGCTCTGCCTATCGTAGTGCTTTGGGGGTCCCTGCCTGCAGTGCTTCTGTGAGATTTAGGGCAAGGCACATCCCTCCTGCTTCTGTTCCCAAAGCAGCCGTTCCTGGATTTCTCCTCCCAAAGGGGAGCTCTGGGAGCCCCGCTGCCCCTCCACCCTCCTCGCCTCTCGCTGGGCTCATCCCCAGTGCTCGCTGTGTTCCCCCAGAGCCCAATTATTTAACTCTGCCCGTGATTGAAGAGATCTGTAACTGTAAAAATACTCTGCCTGCTGGGAGAAAGAAAAAAGAATTTAAAATAAAATGCTCTTTCTCTCTTCAGCCAAACCTCTGCTGCCTGTTGTTTAAACCCTTTGCTGTCCAAAGCAGCGGAGCAGAGTTGCTGCTTCATCTGTTTTCTGCACCAACCACTGTTGTGTTCTGGTTTTCCTTCCTGGAAGTCTTTGCTTATTTGCTTCTCTTGCCTTCCTGTGACACCCACCTCCGCAGGACTAAAGCTTCCCCCTCAGATTTTACAGTGTTCTCCTCCAGCCAATGTTCCTCAATGGCTGGATGGTTCCTTTGGCCCTTGTACCCATCAGGAATTCCTTTGGCCTTGCACAACCCCAGATACAGATCTCTAAATGGGCTGCTGTCCTTTGTTCCAGCTGTACCAAAGTCCTAACAAAATACTGCCCCAGCTGGATGAGGCATCGTCTTTTCTGCTTTTGGGAAAAAACACGCAGGGAAGGCAAGTAGAAAGGAGGCAGCAATGGCTTTCTCTGTTCTTCTCCCTGCTTCTCCGCTAAGATGTGGCAACTCCGAACTCTTTCCATTTGATGAAGTGATGGACTTGGGTTTGATTTTCTGAAGCAGACAACTTCTAAGGAGAGGCCCCGGAACGGCCTGGTCTGGAGGACGGTGGTGGGTTTGGTTTGCTTTGACTGCTGT
Organism: Gallinago undulata; assembly: GCA_026546715.1. NCBI lineage: Eukaryota > Metazoa > Chordata > Aves > Charadriiformes > Scolopacidae > Gallinago > Gallinago undulata. The sequence goes on from JAOTQQ010000041.1 coordinate 66,843,924, forward strand.
AAATAAAGCTCTGGTTTTAGAATTTTTTGTCCGTGTTTCTCCCTTGTGCTCACAGTTCAGCTGGGCTAAATATCAGCATTGAATCGCTCAGTGGTTCTGCTTGAACTGCAGGGGAAGTGAGCACCTGGCTCCCTGCAGCCAACACTAACACCACTAATTCTTTGGAAATAATGGGATGAGAGGAACCACCAAAAGACATCACTTTCTGCATCCATAAGCTTACAGTTGTTTACTGGATTTAGCAGAACGCAGTTAATTGTCTGATGAGGAGGGGATGGCAGGTTTCGGGGAAGCTGCCAGTGTCTGAGGATGGGTCAGCATCACCTGGAAGGGGAAAAATGATGAAAAACCCAGAAAAAATGACCATGGTGACTTGTCCTGAGGTGATACACTCCCCCCCCGGGAGCTTTCAGGCAGGCAAAGGCCAGCTTTTGGCTTGACACAAAGGCAGTGAGGTGCCCAGGCCACCTGCAGGGTGAGGCCCTGACTGGAGCTGATGTCCCGGCCCCCAGTGTCCCCGACACCAGCCGCGGGCCCACAGCCAAGGGGCACCTGGGGGCCGGCACGTGTCCCCTGCCGTGTCCCCAGCTCCCCGATACCCGTCGGGGACGCTTCGGGAAGGGATGGGGACCCGCTCGGCGTCAGGTGGAAATGAGGCCTGAGAGGCGGGGGCTGGCGGGGACACCGGGGAGGGAGGGCTGGGGGGAGGACGGCGGGGACATGGCGCCGGGGCCGCTCACCCTCGGGGGCTGGTGCCTCGTCCCGCCGCCCCGTCCCCACGGGGCCCTTGTCCCCGGCCGCGGCGGGCCGGAGGCTCCGTGGCAGTGACCGCCATGACGGGGCGGGCGGGCAGTTGCCACGGCGACAGGGACGCGCCGGCGGAAGTGACGCTCGGGGGAAGGGCCGGAAGTACCGGGCGGGGGCGGAAGTGCCGGCGCGATGGCGGAGGTGGAGGCGGCTGGGAATGGGGCTGGCGGGAGCCCCGAGGCCGGCACCGGCACCGGCACCGGCGGGTGGCGGCGTCCCCACGGGCCGCTCCAGCGGTACTACGGCCCGTCCGCGGCAGAGGCGGCGGAGGCGACGCCGGACCCCGCCGATATCAACGGGCCCCACTTCGACCCGGAGGTTTTCCTCACTAAGGTGACCTTTGACCCCGCAGTGACCTCCTCCCCCTCCCTCCCCCCCCGGGTCGTGGTGGAGACCCCGCCGGCAGATCCCCCCGCCCGGGCAGGGAGCACGGGGGACCCCTGTGGGACCCCCTGAAGGGATCCTGTGGGCGCCCCGGGACCCGGCCAGGGCACTCCATGGGGCTCCCGAGGACCCTCAGGCCACACACAGCGCCCTGAAGGGGCCCAGAGAGGGGCTCTGTGGGGACCCTAGAGATCTTCACATTAGGGTACTCTGTGTGTCTCTATGGAGACAGCATTGAGCCCTCTGGAGCAGTTAGGGAGGCCCTGGGGGCAATTAGCAGTCCTTGGGGGGGCAGTTACAGCTCCTGGGGGGCAGTCCGGGATCCCAGGAGGCCCTGAGGGGCAGAAAGAGGGCTTTGGGGGACATTTGAAGATTCCAGGAGGGACCCAAGGGAGGCATTTCAGGGCTTGAGGGGCAGTGTGGGCTCCTTACGTGGTATTTAGGGCTCTGAGAGGGGCAATTGGTGATCCGGGGGGGGGGGGAAGTTAGGGGTTCAGGGGGCAATTGAGGATCCCAAGAGGGCTGTGAAGGGCAGGCAGGGAGCCAGGGGGGGGAGTTGAGGACCCTGGGGGGTGCACTGGAGGCTCCAGAGGATAAATGGGGGAACTGGAGGGGGTGAAGGGCCCCAGAGGGAGCACTGGGGTTGGGGGCAGTTGTGCCAGTGTTGCCCCCCTGCAGGTGCGCAGCGAGTGCCCCCTGGGGCAGTTGTTGGCCCGTGAGGCCGCACTGGGGCGGGAGATCCGCGCCCTCGACAGCGACATGCAGACGCTGCTCTACGAGAACTACAACAAGTTCATTTCTGCCACCGGTGAGCACCCAGCAGGGGGGACCCCAGTATCCGAAGGGGGATGGGGGGGGTCCCAGGCAGCCGTGGGACCCAGGCATGCGGTTCCTCCTTCCCAGACACCATCCGAAAGATGAAGGTCGACTTCCGGCGCATGGAGGCGGAGATGGATGATTTGGCTGCCAACATGGCTGCCATCAGCACCTCCAGTGCCCGAGTCAGCGCCGCGCTGCAGGACCGGCACCGCCGCGGTGCCCAGCTTGCCGGTACGGGGAGGGGGCGACCCTAGAGGGCACATCCCCTTGAGGGGGGGGGGAGGTCCTGGGGGTTAGATCTTGGGGCTTGGGGGGCAAATCTGGGAGCTTGGGGGGCAGATCTTGGGGCTGTGGGGGCCTTGTGAGGCAGATCTTGTTGGCAGAGGTGGATTGAAGGGGGACTGGGGGACAGATCTAGGGGTTATGGGGCAGAATTGGGGGGTTGGAGAGGAGATGATGGGGAGGAGCGCCGAGGGGCAGATCTAGGGGGTTGAGGAGACCCCAAGGGGAGCAGATCTGGAAGTGAGGGGGCAGATAGCAGGGTGCTGGGAGATCCTGGGGGGCAGATCTAGGGTGGTGAGCGCATTGGGTGGATGGGTTGGAGGGGAGATGATGGGGAGGCGAGCTGAGGGGCAGATTTGGGGGGTGGGCACATCCCAGAGGGGGTAGATCCAGAAGGTTGGGGTCAGATAACAGAGGAAAAGGGGGGCTGAGGGCAGATCTGGGAGGGGGCAGACCCCGGAGGAGGCAGATTGAGCTCCTGCCCCATCCCTAACCGCCCCAACCCCCCCAGGAGTGCAAGCGCTGCTGCGGAAGCTGCAGTCCCTGGTGGAGGTGCCGGGGCGGCTGCGGCGCTGGGCGGCACCCGGGGGGGAGCCTGCACGGGCCCTGCGCTGCCACGCGCGCGCCCGCGCCGTGCTCCGTCACTACCGCCACCTGCCCTCCTTCCGCGCCATCGAGGACGAGAGCCACGCCATCATGGCCGACCTGGCCCAGCGCCTCCGCGCACGCCTCCGGTGCGTTCACTCTAGAGCCTACTGATGGCAGCTCTGGGAAATGGGGTTTGGGGGACGTTCACTCTGGAGCCTACTGATGGCAGCTCTGGGAAATGGGGTTTGGGGGACGTTCACTCTGGAGCCTACTGATGGCAGCTCTGGGAAATGGGGTTTGGGGGA
>JAOTQQ010000041.1:66847208-66861864 GCA_026546715.1 Gallinago undulata
GCTCTGGGAAATGGGGTTTGGGGGACGTTCACTCTGGAGCCTACTGATGGCAGCTCTGGGAAATGGGGTTTGGGGGATGTTCACTCTGGAGCCTGCTGATGGCAGCTCTGGGGAAGAACCGGTGCCGGGGGTGGGTTCACTCAGAAGGCTAATAATAGCCGTTCCCATAAACAGCCTTCTCGGGGAAGTGGTGGTTGTAGTACGTTAACTCTGAAACCTACTGATAACTGCTGCAGGAGACAGTGTTTCAGGGGCCAGGGGTGTTAAATCTGGAGCCTCATGATAACGCCCCCAAGAAGCATCCTGGGGAGGGGGGCACTCACCCTGGAGCACGTTGGTAGCAACCCCAGGAGCCATCAATCCCGTGTGCGGGGCATCCCCAGTGGAAAAGGGACAATTCTAAGCACTGCTGGGAGCTTTTAAAAGGCTGTGGCGTACGGGGGTTTGTCATGTTTTTATGGTAAAGGGATAATTCTGGAACCTACTGAGGAGTTTTAGTGATACTTCATCATTATTATAACTCTGGGACGTGCTGATAGCCTTTAGCCAGTTCTTAATTACCATAACCACTGCCAACTTTGGAGCATGCTGATGCTATTAAGTATTTTCTACCTCCTTTGTTTTTTGAATAATTCCTGTTTATTCTGAAGCCTACTGATGACTTTTATTGCTTATCCCCTGTTTTCTTCCTGTGACGCTGTTAACCCCGGAACCTCCTGCCATCCCCAAGTAACCCCCTCTTCTCCCCCCCTCCCAGGGATGAGACCTTGGACCCCAAGGAGCTCACCGAGTGCGTGGAGATGCTGCTGCAGCTGGAGGAGCCGCCCGAGGAGCTGTGCCAGGAGTTCCTCAGCCACGCTGGCGCCCGCCTAGAGACCGAGCTGGCAGCGCTGGAGGCCGAGCTGCCCGTGGCCGACCCCTCTGCCGCCGCCACGCCGCCCCCGGCCTCCGACATCCTCGACTTTGTTGACCGTGGCAGCTCGGCCTTCGTGGGCAACCTGTGCCTCCTCGCCGCCTCCTACCGCAGCCTCTTCGAGGGGCGCCCGGGGGCTGGGGACGGCCGCCTGGAAGCCTTCGCCGCCTCCCTCACCGCCCGCTACTTCCAGCTGCTGGAGCGGCGGCTGGGGCTGGAGCGGGGCCTGGGGGACACCTCGCTGCTGGTGCGGGCGCTCGACCGCTTCCACCGCCGCCTGCGCGCCCTCCTGGAGCTGCTGCCGGCCGCCGGGGCCGAGGCGGGCGCCGCGCTGGTGGCCCGGGCGGCACGCGAGCGGGTGGACCGCTACCTGCGGGCGCTGCAGACCTTCTTCCTGGGGTGCCTGGGCGACGTGCGCCAGGCACTGGCTGCCCCCCGGCCCCCTGGCAAGGAAGGCCCCGGCCTGCCCGACCTGCTGGCCACCCTCGCCTCCTCCGTCCTGGGCCAGCTCAAGGCCGTCCTGGCCTACGTGCAGCTCTTCACCGCCAAGGATGTCGCCTTCGCCAGCCTGCCATACTTCAAGGTGGGCTGTGGGGTGGCACAGGGGGGCGTGGGGCAGTGGGGGGGGGTCAATGGCATGGGGTATCACTGAGGCAATCTGGAGTAGGCACAGGAAAGCTTGGGGGGTCGCACAAGGGAGACGTGGGGTCATAGGCAACGTGGAGGTTGCAGAAGGCAGTTTGGGGGGTGACTGGGGCAATCTAGGGTTGGTGCAGGGAACTTTGGGGGCTGCACGGGGCAGACCCTGGGGGGTCACAGGCAATTTGGAGGTAGCAGAAGGCAGTTTGGGGGTCACTGGCGTGGGTTGGAGCTTGCATGGGGTAGTTTGTGGGTTTCCGGTGCTCCCGGGTGGTATTTTTGGGGTGTAACCTCTCAATTTTGGCGGCAGGGGGAGTTCTGTGTGGAGGCAGTACGCGAAGGACTGGTGGTGGCCTTTGTGCGCTGGCTCTGTCGCACCGCCCGGGGCTTCGCCGATGGCCCGGCAGAGCGGGGGGCTCCCGCGGCACCCCCAGCCCTACTGCTGCTCCTCGCCCGCCTCTGCCTTGACTATGAGGCCACCACCATCAGCTACATCCTCACCCTCACTGATGAGCAGTTTCCTCCCCAGGTGAGCCCCCAAAGCTGCCCCACTTGGCCCCAAAATGGCCTTAAGGGGACCCTGAATGTCCCCAAGATGTCCCAAAATGGCTCTACCATCAGTTCAGGACACAGTAGTGGGTGCCGTAGAGACGTGGGCATTTTCCTTCTGTCTGTGTCCCAAAGCATCCCCAGTGGACCCAAAATGGTCTGTTTGTCCCCAAAGTGACCCCAAGGGGACGTCAAATGGCCTCAGGGTTACCTGTGGCCCTGTGTCCACCCAGGATGTTGTGGTGGGGACAACAGTGTGTGTGAAGGTGTGGGGATTGTCTTCCTGTCTATGTGCCCCCACATGACCCTGAGGGACCCCAAAATGTCCCCAGGTCCCTCCCTGTGCCCCGCCGTGGCCCCAGGATACGATGCCAGGGATGTCAGAAGGGTCCTTACCTGTGCCAGTGTCTCCCAAATGTCCCCAAGGGTATCTCTGCATGTCCCCAAGGGGCTTCTGTGTGTCCCTGAGTCCCCCCAGATGGCCCAAGGATGATGCTGCTGCAGGTGAGATGGTCCAGAGAGTATCCCACATGTCCCCTGATGTCCCTGTGCCACCAGGACGTCAAATGGTGCAGGCAGGGGGGGCATCCCCTCGTGTCTCCAGGCCCCAAGGGCAGCAGTGGTGGTGGTGGGGACGGCACTGTGTATGGTGGGGGGTTTGTTCCTACCTGTCTCTCCATGTCCCTTGTGCCCGCAGGACACAGGCCCGGCGGTGACACCGGGGCCAGCGCTGTGTGCGGAGGCACGGGGGGCGGCGCAGCGGCTGCTGGACCACTACGTGCAGGTGCAGGGCGCCGCCGTGGCCCAGATGCTTCGGAAGAGCGTGGAGACACGGGACTGGCTGGGCACTGTCGAGCCCCGCAACGTTCGAGCCGTCATGAAGCGCGTGGTCGAGGACATCACTGCCATCGACGTCCAGGTCAGGGCAAGAGAAGGCACCCAGAGGGGCTGGGTGGGGCCGAAGTCCTCCAGAGTGTCCCAGATGTCCCAAAGGGTCCTTGGAAAGGCCCTAAAGTCCCTGAAGGGTCCAGAGGGAATCCCTGAGGTCCCCATAAAGTCCTTGAGGACTTCAGAAGTCCCCAGACGGTGCTTATGGTGGTCTGTAAAATCCCCTGCAGGATCCCAGATGTCCCGGAGGGTTCCTGGGAGAGTTGGGAGTCCCAGAGGGTCTGGGTGAGGGGAGGTCTGAAGTCCCTGAAGGGTCAAGAGGGGATGCTCAAGGTTCCCACATGGTCCTTGAGGATCTTTGGGGTCCCAGTCAAGTTTGGGAGGGTCCCAGAGGATTTGAGGGATCCTGGGTGGTTCTGGGGGGGTCGCAGGGTGTGTTTTGGGTGGATTGTGGGGCAGAGCGCTGAGGGTGCGGTGCCACAGGTGGGGCAGCTCTTTGAGGAGGGGGTGCGGCGGGCGCAGAGCAGTGACTCCAGCCGGCGTGCCTTCTCCGTCTACAGCAGCTCCCGCGCCCCGGGGCGCTACGCCCCCAGCTACACCCCCAGGTCAGACTGTCACCCTCCCGGCCACCCCTGGGCCTTCCCCGGCCACCCTCGTACTCCCTGTGTCACCCCTGCGGTCACCACTACATCTTCCCCATGACCCTCCTCCTGTCCTCAAACTGTCCCAATATCCCCCCACCATCTCCACATCCCTTGGCTGTCCCCAAACTGTCCCAACATTTCCTGATGATTCCCATATGTCCCAGCTGTCCCCTTGTTCCCTGTGACTGTCCCGGCTTCCCCCAACGATCCCCATGTGCTCCGTGTCCCACATTTGTCTTGTCTCTCTGTGCCCTGTGTCCATCCCCCTCATGTTCTCCCATCTGTGTCCCCAAACGGTCCCAATGTCCCCTGGCCATCCTTGCATCCCCTGACCCTTTGTGTCCCCGTGTCTCCTGACAGTCCCTGTGTCTCTGTCCCCACATCCCCTGGCTCTCTCAAATACCTGGCTCTCCCTGTGTCCCTGACTGTCCTGGTGTCACCATCCCCAGTGCCCCCATGGACACTCACCTGCTCAGCAACATCCAGAAGCTCTTCTCCGAGCGCATTGACATCTTCAGCCCTGTTGAGTTCAACAAGGTGAGGCCACAGGGACGTTACCATGTCCCCAAATGTCTGCAAGATCCCCCCTGGTCTTTGTGTCCCCAGGGTCCCTAAACTGCCCACTTTCCCGCTGTCACATGTTCCTGGTGTCCCCATGACCCAGGTGTTGGGGCCCAGGGGGGCCCCAGGAGCTGATGATCAGAGGGGTGCTCCCACTGTCCCCTGGGGCTCCCCTGTCCTAGTGTCAGGACTCAGGGTCCCTGCAGCTGATGACTGGGATGAGGGTGTCCCCATGTCCCTGCGCTGACTTGACTTGGGGCCTCCCTGTTCTCCCAACAGCCAGGCCAAGGGTGTCCCCATCTCCCTGTGCCACATGTCCCAGCGTCCAGGCTCAGGGAGTCCTTGGGAGTGGCAGCCACGCTAAGGGTGTACCCCCTGTCCCCATGTTGGTGGGACACGGGGCTCTCTGCACTGGGAGAATGCAGGCCAAAGGAACCCCTGTGCCACGTGTCCCACATCCCATGTGTCAGGACCGGGGGGGTCCCTAGGGATGTGACCAGGATGAGGGTATCCTAGGAGCTGATGGCCCAGAGAGGGGTGCCCCCAGTGTCCCCACATCCCTATGCAGACATTACCTGGGGCCTTCCTGCCCTGGGGGCATCCCTGTCCCCCCCGTGCCACGTGTCCCCACGCCGCAGGTGTCGGTGCTGACGGGGATCATCAAGATCAGCCTGAAGACGCTGCTGGAGTGCGTGCGGCTGCGGACGCTGGGGCGCTTCGGGCTGCAGCAGGTGCAGGTGGACGGGCACTACCTGCAGCTCTACCTCTGGCGCTTCGCCGCCGACGAACGCGTGGTGCAGGGGCTGCTGGACGAGGTGGCCGCCAGCGCCGCCCACCGCTGCCTCGACCCCGTCCCCATGGAGCACAGCGTCGTCGAGCTCATCTGCGAGCGCGGGTAGGACCTGGGGACACGGGGGGGACATGGGACATCCGTGTCACTGTGGGGCACCAGCCCAGTGGGGACATCTCAGGGAGGGGGACATGTCCTGGGTCCTGTTAGATATCTGTGGACAGAGCCATACCCTCCGAGTCCCCACACAGACCTGGGGACACTCCTTGTGTCCTTCCCCCCCAACACACATGGACGTCTCATCTCCCCACACACGGCAGCATGCAGGGACACCCCCTGTCCCCACCCCCATACAGGGGCACTCCCCCCACCTTAGCCCTGGTAACACCCCATATTGTCCCCGAGCCCAGTGACCTCCTGAGCATGTGCTGACACCCCATATTGTCCCCATGGCCCCAGTGACACACCACGTCATTCTCCCCCTCCCTTGGTGGCATCCTCTCACGCCTGGGAACACCCTGGGCATTGCCCCTTTGTCACAGTCGGGGACCATAAATAAAATGTGTGAGCTGTGCCCTGTGTCCTGTGCCTGGGGTGGGGACGGGACAGAACAGGGACAGCGGGTCCCTGGGAGGGCAGTGGGGTGTGCAGGGATGAAGGGGGTCACCTGGACACCTGGGTCCCTTGGGGCAGTGGGGAGAGGGGCACAAGCACCTTCTGGTCCCCTCCGCCACACCCTCGCACAAGCATCCTGTGTGCACCCAGGGCCTTGCACAAGCAGGGGGGCTGCTCCCCCCACACACACCCCCCCACTCCCAAGCTGTGGGGCCTCCTGAGCATTGTAGCCAGGCAGCACGAGAGGTCTCGGGTCTCCAGGGCTGTGGGGGGACGGGGACAGGGGCCGTGCCCCAGCCGTGCCGTGGAGAAGGGCTGTGCTGCAAATGCAGCCCCTGAGCACTGCCCCCCCTGGGGTTCCCCAGCTCTGGGCTGGGATTGAGGGTCTCCAGGGGTCAGGGGTGGCACCACAGGGGGTTGTGCCCTGAATCATAGAATCTTCTAGGTTGGAAGGGACCTTCGAGATCATCTTGTCCAACCATCAACCTAACCCTGACAAAAAATAAACACCCACACAACAAACACAATGCAACACCAGCACTAAACCATGTCTCCCAGCACCACGTCAGCCTGTCTTTTGAACACCTCCAGGGATGGTGCCTCAACCACCACCTTGGGCAGCCCCTTCCAAGGTCTGACAACCCTTTCAGTGAAAAAAATTTCCTAATATCCAGCCTGAACCTCCCCTGGTGTCACTTGAGGCTGTTCCTTCTAGTCCTGTGACTCGGGAGAAGAGACCGACCCCCCCTTGGCTCCCCCCTCCTTTCAGGGAGTTGGAGAGAGCGAGCAGGTCTCCCCTCAGCCTCCTTTTCTCCAGGCTGAAGCCCCCCAGCTCCCTCAGCCTCTCCTCACAACACTTGTGCTCCGACCCAGGTCGGTGTTTGCACAAAACGGACACAACCAGAAGAACCAAACCTCTCATCGCCCCACGGGATGCACAGCGCAAGCCCAGAGCTCAGAGCCATCGCCTCCAGCTCAGGTCGGGATCTCCCGCTGTCAGCGGCTGCAGCTACAGCTGCGTCACACGTGGATTCACCCCGCAGAAAGGCCGGTTTTGGGTCATTTGTTAAACCACGTGTGAAACGGGAGGGTTGAACCCGGCCGGCTAAAACCCCACCAGCCGCTCGCTCCCTCCTTTCACCCTCAGCGGGACGGGGGGAACTGGAAGGGCAAAAGCAAGAAGGACACGAGGGTTGAGATAAAGACAATTTAATAAGTGCAGGGAGAAAAAAAAAACAAAACAACAAAAATAGAGGAAAACAAGAAATGTGGCAGCAGCTGCAGACCCCCTCTCAGCAGCAGAGCTATGCCCAGCCATCCTCGAGCAGCGGCTGCCGTGGAAAGACCCCCAGCCCGTGTGCCCGCGGTGCTAAAGATGGCACCGTGCTGGCTGCAATGGCACGGAGGGGCTGTGCCCAGCCAGGCCCAGGGCAGGAACCCCCTGAGCCCACTCCCCACCCTCACCCCTGCCAGACACCCTGAGAAACAGGGCCTTGGACTTATTGACCAGGAGAAACCTGGGAACGCTCCCGCTCTGCAGCCGGCATCCAGCTTCTCCTGGGAAGTACAGGCAGGACCAGGACCCTCTGCCCGTTTCTTCTGCACCTGGGGAATGGGAATGGCCTCTCGGATTTGCACGGACAAACTCCCCGAAGTGAGTTTTCCACAGCAGTTTTCCTAAACCTGCCCACTGAGAGCCCCCGACAGCAAATGCTGCTCGCAAACACCAGCCCCCCCTGGCCCTGCCCAGGGAAAAGCGCTCGGAGCTGACGGGGGAGCTGGAAAAGGAGACGCCAAAGACGAGTTCCAGGTGTTCAAACGCCCGTTCCCATTGTTGTGTGACCCCAACAGCGCTGGGACACACGGTGCCCGGAGAGAACGCCAAACTCCCCTCCCTTTTCCCCAACTTGAGCTGATGAAGCTGGAGGTGCCCGGCCCCAGCCCCGGCTGCCGGGTGACGTCATCAGCAGCTCTGTGATGTCACAATGCATCTCTGTGGTGAGCCAAGGCTCTACCCAGGGCCACCGAGCAGCCGGCACCAGATCCTCCGCGACCCTCTCCCTGCCGCCTTCGCTGCTCTGCGACTGCGACACACTGCGACCCACGGATCGCTTGACCAGCCCCATGGCTTCTGCTGACCAAGGTGAAGCCTCGTGCTCCTCCTGGGGGGCTCTGCGCCACCAGCGAGAAAGCCCCTCAGCATCTCTCCCGCTCTTGCCCTAGGCTTTGGAGCCATCAATGTCTCAGATGGACCCTGGGTGGGCACCTGGAGACCCCACCGCCCCCGTGGTCCGGTCATGGCGCAATTCACCAGCCCAGGACCCAAGTACACCGTCCTAGGGACAACAGGTAACAGCACCGGCGCGAGGGCCACGGCATGGCCACCACCTTGGGGGACACCGGCCACAGCATGGCCACCACCTCTGGGGGACACCGGCCACAGCTCCCTTCCCCTGGGCTCTGAGCCTCCCTGCCCAACACCTTTGGTAGCAACTTGTTGCTTCCACCTCAGCCTGCTCTTTCCTCCCTTCTGCTCCTCTTCCTCCTCTTCTCTCCTATTTCGTCGTCTTCTACTTCCCCCACACTTCTCCTCCTTCTCCTCTTCTTCTTCTATTTCTTCTTCTACTCCTAATTCTCTTCTTCCTCTCCTACTTCTTCATCTCCTCTCCCTCTGCTCCTCCTCCTCTGCTCCAGCAAAGCAAAATCAGAGAACCAATCTTTACATCTGCACCAGTTTAGTTCAGCGACCGTTCAGGGGGTTAATCCTCCTTAACAGCAGGGTTTGGGTGATGGTTTGGGGTTAAGGGCACCCGCTGTTGCTGGAAGCAATCACCCCACGGGACAGGCCCCTGCTCTCATTCCTGGAGGAAAAAGTCTCCGGGGGGGCAGGGAATTTGTGGCTTCCAAAGCCCCCGCAGGCAGGGCTCCTCTCACAGCCTTCTCTCCCCAGGGCACCTGGCTCACAACCCCACTAAGACCAAGGCCCCCGCATACAGCATGCCAATGGCCAAGCTGCCCCCCATCACCAGCTGCTCCCCGGGACCCCGCTATTCTGTGCCGCCCGAAATCACCAGGAATGGGAAGTACAGCTCTCCCTCCCAGCACATCTGCGGGCTCCCGAAAATAAAGACGGAGATCACCCCCGGGCCCAGTGAGTATCCTTCCTCCAGCACCTCTGCCCGGCAGGACGAGCACCCCGTCCTTCTGCCCTGGGCTACTGAGGCTTCCAGAGAGGGGGCCAGCGGGGCTGAGCCCTCTGGGGCTGGAGGGGAAGCCCCAGCTTCACCGCTCTCCTCCCCTTCTCCCCTGCCCCAGGCGACTATGCCACCGAAAAGGCTGACAGACATGTCTTCAAGCGGCCGCCGGAGCAGCACATGGTGTTCCGGCACAAGGAGGCACAGAGCCAGACGCCAGGTGAGCAACAGGGGGACATGCCCGCACTCCCAGACACCTCTCCCCCCCAGAACATCTGCCGGGCAGCTTCACCCCAGCCCCTGGGCACAGCAGGACACCCCCGTCTCCCCACAAGCTGCTTGGTGGCCCCCGCCACCTGCTTCTCCCAGCCCAGGACCAAGCACGGGCTGGGAGCCCCCCTGCCCTGCTCACCCCTCTGCCCCTTCCCCTCCAGGTCCCGCCGCCTACACCCTGCCCAGGCTGGTGGGGCCCAACACCACCTACACCACCGCCAGCCCCTGCTACTCCATGGTGGGCAAGAAGAAGCGCGGGGGCTTTGCTGAGGACCTTGCCAAGGTGAGCTGCTCTCCTGCCCTCCCTCCCGGCCCCACAGCCACGGGCTGTCCCGGCTCTCTGCTGGTGGCCCAAGGAGCTGCCCTGGTTGCCATGGCTCCCTGCCATCTCCCACTGCTTCTCTGGCCAGCCCACCGGGCACCCGGCACGCACCAACACTTGCCCTGTGGTCCAACAACCCGCCCCCCTCTCTTGCAGACGCCGGGGCCAGCCGCCTTCCCCAAGGTGGGACTGGACGTCTACAAGACCAAGGCTCCCAATTACTCCATGGCGAGCAAAGCGGGAGCGGGAGGCGACCGTACGCCAAGGCCAGGGCCAGCGGACTACCGTGTGGGCAAGGTAAGGCAGCCCCCGGTACTCGCCTCTGCCCCACCACCACCAGCCCCGACGCCTCTCCCCCTCCCCACGGGGCTCCCCCAACCTCCCGGCCGCTCTGCGCAGGGACGGGACACAGGACGGCGGGCTGGTCCCCGTCCTTGCCCACAGCCGGGCAGAGGGAGCCCAGGGAACACATCTGGGCCCTCCCCAGCTCCAGAATGGCGGGCGCTCACACCCCACCAGCTCTGCAGGAGGACACCCCAGATCCCAGAGCAGCCCCTGCTCACACCCCGGGGACCAGCTGGGAGGCCAGGGGGCTTCCAGCAAAGCCCAGCGGGAGCCAGAGGGGCTGCGGACCAGCAGCCAGCCCTGCCCGCTGGCCTGGGCATCTCACCACCTTTGGTGGTGAACACAAGAGCTTGCCTTTGAGCAGCCACCTGAAAACCCCAGAGGGATGTGTCCCTCCCAGGGCAGGTCTTCTGGAGAAGCAGGCGCCACGCTCACCTCCTGAGGGCTTCTTCTCTCTTCCCCTTCCAGGTGACGCTGATCAAGCCCGAGGCCCCTGCTTCCACCTTCGGGCTCCGGCACTCGGTCTACACGACGCCTCTGATGGTGCCTCCCTGAGCAGCCCTGGCTCCGCTCACCGCCCCCCTCCCTTGGGGAAAATCCCTGAAGGATTTGGTTCTCCCCTGAAACCTGCTCTTCTCACACCCTCAGGAGCTTGCTCCTTTGACCAAGCCTTCCCCTTCTCACCCTGTTCTCCAGCTTTGTTACATTAGATACTTAGTGCTTCAGCTGTGTTCAATGTTCTGTTTACTCAAGTGTTAATTGTTAGTTAAGAATAATAAAGGTTCTTCTCCACATAAGGCATTGGTGTAAAGGATTCCTGCTCTCCCCATTCCCTCCCGCTCTCCCCTCACACACAGCCCGTTAGAATCATAGGATTGTCTGCGTTGGAAGGGACCTTTAAGAGCATCCAGTCCAACCATCAACCTACCTCTGATAAAACCCATCACTGAACCATGTCTCTCAGCACTATGTCACCCCGTCTGTTAAATCCCTCCAGGGATGGGGCCTCAACCCCTTCCCTGGGCAGCCCATTCCAAGGCTTAAGAACCCTTTCAGTGTTAGAATGTTCCCTCATCTCCAATCTGAACCTCCCCTGCTGCAATTTGAGGCTGTTCCCTCTCGTCCCATCGCCTGCTCCTTGGGAGCAGAGACCGACCCCCCCTGGCTACCCCCTCCTTTCAGGGAGTTGGAGAGGGCAAGGAGATCTCCCCTCTGCCTGTACTCTATTTTTTCCCCATTTATTATTTCCACCACTCTCAGCCCAGCAGGAAGACCAAGTGCTTCCCCAGTGACCTGTGCCAATTTCCCTCTCCCTGGTAAACAAGAAGCCTCAGAAGAGTCTCCCCACCATCCATCCTTGGCTCTGGAGCACTCCACGAGCTCAGACACTGCAGACAAACCACCACAGGGCTTTTGCACGCCCAGTTGTTCAACGTCTTGCTCACTGAGATGGCTCCATGCTCTCATGAGCTCGTAACAGAAGGCACATGAGCTCATCGCTCACCATTAGCAACTGCCTGGTTGTTGGCTAACTTCTCCTCAGACGGGATCAGAGGGTGATTGTTTGCACCTCCCTGCGTAGGTGACAAAGAGCTTGCAGTGGGAGCAGGAGCTCCCCCATCCCCCCTGTGCCCCCCGTGCCCCCGCTGTCGGCATGACCTGCCATCTCCACTCCCTCCACAGGCACCTGCTCCAGCCTTTGGTGCCCTTTGTGAGGGCTGGTGTCCTTGAAATTAGGCAATAAACTCACTAAACCGGAAAGACGAACCAGTTTTGGAATGATGAGGGTGGAATGATGGGGTGGCACTCACCATCTGGGGCCCGTAGGTCTATGGCCACCCCACGGCTCGTTGTCTCCTGTGGAGTTAGTGACTGAGGAGAAGAAGGCCTGCGATGGCTCCGCTTCTGAGGGTGTGTAGTGGCCATTAAAAATGCTCTTTGGCCCCTCTGTGGAGTCCTGTGGTGGCCACCATGGCAAGGGCATGTGCATGGGTGTGAGGTGGGGAGATGGCAACAGAGACACCTTTGCTGGGTCACCTTCCCGTAGTGCGGGATTTTTGCACATCAGCTTGTTCCAGAAAAAGGGAATTGTCTTTCCCTCAGGGGAAGGGTTTGTGAGTTGGTGTGGACTCAGCGTGCCCGGCAGGAGAGCGAGAAGCTGGAGGAGTGGTGGGACAGCACTGAGCGGGATGGAGAGGAGCCGTTTCTTTGGGCATTGAGGAGGGACACTGTCCCTTCTGGTACTTCCCTCTCGGTCCCTCCTGCCCAGGAGCAGCCCAGAGCCCTGGGGTGAGCTGCGATGCTGCTGTCTGCCCAGTTTTCCCTTGGGAATCCCTGGACATCCAGTTTGCTTTCAGGATTTTGCTGTAGTTGGTGCTGAAATAGCCCCCCCCCCCAGGTGACTCTGTGTGTGCCTCCTGGGGATGCTCGGGGCACCACGAGTGCCGTCCGAAGCGAGCAGGATGTTCACCTCGTGCTCTGCAAGCTTTGGATCCATTGCTGTCACAACTGCTGCATTTATTGGGAAAAACTGTCAACGTTCAGAAAAAGTCGCTTTGGTTGAGGCTGTGATTTCCTCAGGCCGGTCAGGGCAAAGTCCTGACCCGAGTGTCTGTCTGTCTGTCTGTCTGTGTGCGCTGGAGGTGAGTCTCTGGATAGAACAACACTGCTGCTTGGACCTCGTCAGGGGAAACAGCAACTTGTCCTAAAGGTAAGAAGGAGGATAAAAAGACCTTTATTTATAAAAACAGACAACAGAGATCATTTTAAAACACCGCCTGAATTTTATTTAGAACTTGGATGTTGCCTCTAAAGAAGTAAGATCTACAGTAGGGTGGCAGGTGACAGCGTGTTGCTCAGCACACAGTTTGCACAGACGGGGCCAGCATCCTGATTGTCTCCATTCTTGGTGTTCGTCGCTTTCCCAGAGGCTTTGGCCACGAGGAGCTGGAGGTCATGGAGCACCGTGGCCAGCAGCCGGGTCACACGTTTTGTCAGCTGGAGCCTCTGCCCGAAGGCGTTTCTGGAACAGACACGGGAGCAGTGAGCCCACCTCGCCAAGGCACACGCTGCAGAGACACCGGACTCACGGACACTTGAACTCTGTCCCGAGTCCGTGGGCTTGGGCAGAACCCGCCTGAGGACGGGGGCTGAGTGGCTCCTGATGGTGCTCGCGGGGCCAGGACGCTCCTGGGCTCCCGTGCCACCACGGACAAAGGACAAGTGTGTCACCAGCGCCCGAGTCCCTCTCGCTGTTCCCTGGGAGCTCTCTTTCCTCTTGGCTCTGTTCCTCAAAAGCACACCTGCCCGGAGCAGGTGCTTCCCCCGCGGGGGGGTCAGACCTCCATGAGCTCCAGCCGCCCAGAAGAACCCCTGTGTTCATTGCAGAGACTCTCTGTGTTCACCCACCGCCCCTGAGGCCAGGGCATCCCCAGCTGGAAGTATCTGGGTGCTCTTCGTCCAGAATCTGGTACAAGGCTGCACGCTTACAGACCTTTGATGGGAATCAGAAAAGCAGTGAATTACCAGCAGACTGACGAGGGCCTTTATGTGCTCGGGAGGAAGCTCATCAATACGTTCCTTCAGCGCGGCCACAGCAGCTCTGGTCGCACCATCGAGGTTGTGTCGAGCCATCGGTCCCGCGTGCAGCTGCTCGGCAGAGCCCTCCAGAAGCGTCTGGAGAAAGCTGGGGACAATCCCAGGGGCAGAGCCGGCTCCTGCAGTGAGAGACGGAGTGGAGCATCCCCGACAGACCCCTCGCCCGCTCGGATCCGGCCGCTGCCACCCTGACCCCAGCCCATCCCCGTAACGACACACAGAGCACACTCTGGGTTTTCTTCAAGCTGTCAGAGAAATGGGTTGTCACCGCAGGAGCTGCTCCGTGGCAACTGCCTGCCAGGTCTTCAGCCTCTCTCCTCTCCTCTCCTCTCCTCTCCTCTCCTCTCCTCTCCTCTCCTCTCCTCTCCTCTCCTCTCCTCTCCTCTCCTTTTCCAGCTTCATCTCAGGCTCAGTGGGATTTTTTTTTCTCTTTTCCATGCACCTTTGCTTCCTTACATTATTCCCTCTTCTCTCCCAAAAGCAATTCAACCCCCTCCTCTGAACACGTTCATCTATTCACCACCCAGGTTGTCTCTAATACCCGGTAATTACATTTTTTGTCATTTCGGATGAAAGTAAACTGAAAATGTTTATACCCTCAATCTCTTTTCTTCAAGTCCAAATCTTGTTGCCTTCTGATGTTGCTACTGACACAACTGCCCACAAAGGCTGATTTTTAATTTACACTTAACGTGCTGTTCTTCCAAGACCCTCCTGGGCTTTCGAGGGCTACTCATGCAGTCAGATCTCCTTCACACGCTCTCCTCCTATGAACTGTCTTGCTTCTGTAACTGAGCCTTGATTTTTTACAAAAAAAATCATCATCCTGAAAAGTTCCATCTGCAGAGACCCAACAGCATCAGAGGAACCCAAACGTGAGTGTCCAAGTGACAAATATCTCAGAGACCTGACAGAGGCTGCTGCGATCAGTGTCTTCTGGGAGGACAGGAACCCAAATCTCCCTGTGGCCACCAGAAGTCTCTGGTGGGGAACCAAGGGGCACGGGTCCTGCCCGCAGGGGCCCACCATGCTTTCTCTCCAAGTTTAAATGAGGCATCAAGGAGCCTTCCAGTTGCTTCCTGGAGCAGTTTCCACCCGGTGTTTAATGGTGAACAGGTGAATAGTTTGCATACTTTGTGCATAAGTTTAATGAGTTCTAGGTTACGAAAAAAAATGTACATAAATCCCATTTTTGTAACTAGCAAAACTTACCTCTGGTGCTGCAGAGCACGATGGCCAGGAGCAGAGCAGCAGTGGGACTCATGGCCAGGAGAGGGGTCAGCGAGTGCCTGGCGGTGGCAGAGGAACCTCCCGGCAGAAGAACGT
>JAOTQQ010000041.1:66861964-66874405 GCA_026546715.1 Gallinago undulata
CCTGTCCCTGGGCACCACTGAGAAAAGACCAGCCCTGTCCTCCTGACACCCTCCCTTTAAGTATTTGTAAGCATTGACCAGATCCCCCCCTCAGCCTTCTCTTCTCCAGACTAAAAAGCCCCAAGTCCCTCAGCCTCTCCTCCTAAGGGAGATGTTCTAGTCCCCTCATCATCTTTATTGCCCTAGAAGGTGACTCCACATCCTTTCAGGAGCTTAACCTTCCTCCAGGACTTAATCAAAGACCCCCAACCTGCCTCATCAGCAGGCATTTTGGGCTAAAAGCACACAAAAAAAGGCTTAATAACACAGTGTTCTGAAAGCAAGCAGCAGCAGATTCTGGCCTGACCTGCCCTGGGGGGATTGTTTGCTTGTTTGCTGTTCCAGGAGTCAGTGCTTTGTGCAGCACAAACACGTGCCCTGAGCACAGGCAGCCTCCAGCAGCCAAAGGGAACAGCAGGTGGAGAAAGTCACATGTGGAAATTGGGGAAGGTGATTTCATGGGGCAGAGACTCTTCCCTCTGACATCTCCATGGGGGAGATGATGGACCAGGCTGTTCCGTTCCCTTGGACAGGGCCATGTCTCCCAGGGAGGAGGATGAGAGGGCATTAGCTGCAAAAAGCAGTGGCTGTGCTCCACCAGCAGAACAGGAACAGGCACCAAATGGGCTTCACCTCAAAGGATGAAGGATGCTCAGGTGTTTAATGCAGGAAAGGGAACACCAGAATAAGGCATGGGTGCAAATGGGAAGGGGCCAAAGGAACTGAAGCTGGGTAAAGCCTTGGCTGGGATGCCAAGCTCTCACGGGTGTTTAAAAGCGACTTTTAATAGTTCTATTCACTTGAAACTAGCTTTTCTTGCTGGATTTTCAGCACCTCTGAAGCTAAAGAGGACCCACCTGAGAACAAACCTGGAGGAAATCAGTGATCCCGAGGATGTGTCAAGAGGCCCTGCTTCACCTGATCACGTACCACCAAGTAAGAAGAGTCCCCATCTTTGTAAAAATTAAGATAAATACTTCAAATTAAGAGTGAAAATATCTTTCTCAAAATGTTGAGGCTGTAATTCCCTAGGATTTCTACTTGTGGGTTTCTGTCTGTGTTTTCAAATACCAGTGCTGGAGTTGTGAAGTGGGACTGAGGTCCCTGCCCCGCCTGGTGGCAGCAAATCTGAGTATTTTCTGAAGTTAGAGGTAGCCAACGACAGGGACCTGGGTTTGTTCAGGGTGGATCCCAGTAACTTATTTCCTTAGCAAAGATTTCTGGGAATATATCATCCCGCCAATGCATCCCTCTTCCCATTTCCAGAAACAAAAGGAGAAATTACCAAAGCAGAGGTATTTTGTGCTGTAGCAGGAGTTACAAAGCTCTTCCCAGACAGAACATTCCTGTCTCAAGGAAATGGCAAAAAGGACAAATGCCAAAATACTGATTTTTCTAATACAAAACAAAAATAAATCAATGAGTCCAGAAAAGAATCCAGAAGTAGATGACTTAACTCACTTTTATCCAACTGTCAGACATTCAAATGCATTCTGCTTGAAAATTATTGCCATTTCAGCAAACCTTCTTACAAAAGGGTTATGTTCAGAGATACAAAACAATCTACAGAGCATCTATCAAAATACAATCATCTCACAGATAAAAACACACACCAATAGCGCCGCAGCTACAGATGAGGTACTTAAATATAACCCCCCCCACATCCTTGGAAAGACATTTGCTGGCAAACAGCTCATTAACCAAACGCGCCGGGAAGGGCACCCTACTTACACACGGGATAATCTCCATACAGTGGTTTTTTAAAGGATCCACCTGTAAATACTCAGAAATGGTGTTTTTCAGTCCTTCGCACACTGAGATCACAGCCAGGAATGCTCGCCCATGCTTAAAACAAATCTAGAAGTGAGAAACAGCTGGATCTAAGGGGAGAGGCACAGAGGTTGCCAGATGTGCAGAATTCAGACTTCCACCATGACACACAAAAACCAGTGTAACTGCTTAAAATAAAATCCTCAGGGTGTTTCAGCCCGAGCTGTAGCAACACCATTGTGTGCTACGGAACCGTGCCTGGTGCTGCCAGAGGGCACTGCTGAAAAAGTGAAACCAGGGAAAGCCTGTGGCAATCTGCAGGAGAGGATGAAGAAGACCACACCTAGTGGTGTCTTCTTCTGGAGAACATCCCTAGTGCGTGATTGGATTTTACCCAAGGTATCAGCTATCATTTTTTCCACCAAAGGCATTGTTAAGCATCAGAACCATCCCTGGAGGCATTTAAGAAACATGTAGACATGGCACTTCAGGGCATGCTCTAGTGCCTGAGACTGTGGGGGGTGTGTGTGTTGGTTTGGCTTGTGGGGTTGGGTTTTTTTGTTTGTTTGTTTGTTTTGGTGGGTTTTTTTGTGGTTGGACTTGATTATCTCAAAGGTCCCTTCCAACCATGAATATTCTGTGATTCTCCATCCTCAATGCGATGCCACACGCACAGGGGTCCCTGGCTGTGCCAGCCCCCCAGCTCCAGCCACCTGGAGCAGCTGCCTGGCTGAAGAGTGGCAGATCCTACAGCTTTAGGTGACACAGACTCATCACCTAATGGACTACACCTTTGCCAGCTTAAAGCTAAGGGTCAAAGGAGAAGCACCTTCCTGAGGCATTATCTCCCAAGAGCTCGCTGATTTGCCTGACAGGGAGAAAACAAGCCCCCAAAGCAGAAAATGCTAGAAGCCCGGTAAAAACTGACATTTATTCAACGTTAATAGGTGAAATATTTACAGATCCTGAACAGCAGCTTTTCTCACCTCGAGAGGCAGAAGCTGTTCCCCCAGATGCAGCCGCTGCCCCTCAGTACTTTTTGAGGCTGTAGGGCAGCCCTAGCGCAGATTTGGCACCCGGGAAGGGTGGAGAGTTCCAGACGGCAGAGCTGGTGCGCTTGAAGTAGCGGGGTTTGCTCTTGTAGAAGATGTCCTCCAGCCTGGGACTCAAGATCACCCCAAAGACCGCGTCGATGTTGGCAGGGTTGTAGTACTGGTGGATTACAGTTTGGCAAAGCTGATTTCCTGGGGAAACAAAGGATTACATTTTCATTAATTTTAATTGAAATCTCTGTGCAGACTGTTTGTGCGCAACACGTCCCTGCTCTCCTCCTCTCTCATCGCACTGAGGTCACAATCGGGTGAAATATGCAGCATTTGGTGTTTTCAAGCACTCTGTTTAAGCCTAAATATCCACCACAGATTCACTTGGGGGGGCACATACTGCATATACTGAACCCTGTCCAGGAGGCTAGGGCAAGTTTGAAAGAGGCAAAGTTTCTCAGCTTTTCTTCCTGCAACACCCTTCATTTCCCTGCAACTCCTCAGCTCCCCCGGGACAGGTGGAACAGGAAAACACTCGGTATTTCAGAACCAGAACAGTCCATCTGAAAGCTGGTCTGGGACATCTGGCTTTCCTTTGCCTTTTGAAGACAAAGCAGGCTCACTAGTTGATAATTATGCCTTTCTCATTGGGAAAGTGACACCAGCAGCTCTGTCAGGGCTATTTAAGAGTATTCGTTCCCTAACACTGTCACAGGAATATCCCCAAGTGGCAGAGGAGCCCCTGGCTCCACCTCCAGCCACACAGCAGCAGATGGGTACTTTTACCAGCAGTGTGGAAGCAGGATGAACCGGCAGAGCCTGGCACCAGCTCTCACCCCCCGTGGGAGCAGAGCCACAGCAGGGCGTGCTGGGGACAGGTGTCACCCCCTGCACCTACCAGAGGCCCAGGCAGGGATCGGCTTGCGAGGCTGGCTTTCGTCATCGGTGGAGTCATCACTGTTCAGGTCCAACCCGTAGTTGTTTGGATTTATTACGGGGGGCTTTGGCTTTCTCTGGGCGTGTGGAGTCATCTGGTAGGAGCTGCAGACAGGCGAGTTCTAGAAGACACACATATTCCACAGCCATGAAGAGCAAGGCACCACTCCTGGGCCATCAGAACACCTCTGGGCTCCACCCCCTGCTTTACCCCACTACAAAGCCTGAAATTTGGCACTTCTAAAGTTTTGACCCAATTATGACTTTGCATTGCCTTCTCCTGTTTAATTAGGCTGCTTAATTGGCTTTGTATGAGATGGAGAAGCCAGCAATATATGCATCTAATAAATACAGAGCAGCTCCGTTAGTTCAAGCAAGGCCTAAATGGAGCTGTTACATCCTCAGAGCTGGAGCTGAGCAATGTGCTTTAAATACCCTGCAACCCAACTTCTGGGCTTCTTTAACAATATTAAACTAATTATTACCATGGAGAGAATACACACGTAACGGCTCAGGACAAACCGCGTGGTAATCTGTATGGGAACGGCATAAACTGACCAAGACAGGCAAGGGATGAAGAAAAACGTAAACCAGCAAATTTTACCAGCCATGAAACATCTCTCTAAAGAGCTGGAAGTGGTTTTGCTTCTCCACAAGAGGCTGTCTTCGTGGCTCTGTGTCCATTAACATTAACTCGTGTTTCACTGGTTTTGCATTTAAAGATTAAAATACGTAGCTTTGCAAGGAGATAAAGACCCATATATTTGTTTTCGGTGTTCAAGACAGGTACATTCACCTGCAGACCTTTCTCAAGTTCAGTGCTGGTGAGGCCCAAAGACAGTCCCGTCCCACAGCCTCTGCTGCCATCCCGTGGCTCTTCCTTACTTTGAGCTCAAACAGCACTATTTCAGCATCGCTGCTGCCCGGAGGCTCAGCACGTATTGAAAGAGCAGCAGCTCAGACAGGGCAACTTTAACAGCCACTGCCTTATCCGGACAGCAAGAAAACCCTGGCAAATACCCACTGCTGCCCTCCCCGAAAGTCACTGAAGTACTCAAGGAGTCCACCTCAGATAATCAGGGGGGAAAAAAAAAGTTTATGGAATCCCTTCATCATCAAAAGGGAACATAAGCAGCGGAGGGTAAAACCGCCCGTCATACCGACACGTCAGTGCTGAATCAGAGCTCTCTGATCTTGTCCCTGAAGGAAATCTCAGCAGAGGGAGCAGAATTACCTCTTTCTTCTCTAGCAGCTGAGTCTGGGCTCTGTCTTTAGCCTTTTGCACCTCTGGCAAAAGGAGCTCCTCCTTCACTCCTTCCTTCTCTTCTTGCTCCTGCCTCTTCCTCTCTGCCAGCCCCTGCTCTTCCTGCTGGCAAGCCCACACAACAAATCAATTAATTCTCGGAACTAAGCTACACTGTTAATCCAGGGATCTGTTATTTGACGTGCAAAAAAATAGCTAAGCACCTAATTGCAAGTCTTTGCAATTCCCAACTAACTGTCCCAACCTTCTGCTCTTTCTCACAAATCATCTTAAAAGTGCAAGTTCTCCCAGATTTCTGATAAAGCAAAAAGCAGCAGCCTAAGTAGCCAAGGGATTGCTACTAATTCCCTGCATTTTCTGTGGGCAGATCCTTCAGACAGGATATTCCAAAAGCTGCCTGAACCCCACCAGGGGGCTTTCCCTCTGCTCTGGGGAGAATGCACACTGCAAAGCCCTGAGCCCACCCGGCTGCAGCTGCTTTACTCAAACAGCATGGGCTGACAAGGCATCACAAATTCCTCTGCAGCACCACAAGCAGAAACACTCCAACGAGAGTGGCCACAGATCCATGGGGCTGAGCCCATCCAGCAGGAGAGAGCACTTACCTCTGTCTTCCCTGTCTCTTTAGCTTCCTTCTGCAGCTGGGCAGCCTTCTCCTGTTGCTCTCGCAGCCTGAGAACCAAAGCCACAGACTGTCACTCTCAGACCTACGTAGGGACACCCTCCCACCCAGTGCCTGCTGCAATCCCCCACCCCACAGCTTTCCAGGGCGCTCCCACCACACTTCCCACGCCGCTGAACCCGGGATGTGTTCCTGGCAGCACAGTGCCCGTGACGGTCCAGGGCCACGCTGACAGTACAAAGTGGCTCTTCAGGACCTGGGCCTTTCCCCAGTGCCCTCTGTTCCTGCTTCTTTTCGAAATCCCAGCACAGGATTTAGTACATAAATGGATGTCGTCTTACTTTTCTGCCTGGGTCCTCTCTTGTTCCTTCTTCCTCTCCAGCTCTCTCTCTGCAGCCTGCTGTTTCTCTCTCTCCTGTTCTGCCCGTCTCTGCTCAGCGAGCTTCCTGGCACGTTCCTGCTCCTCTTCCTTCCTCTTCTGCATTAGCTCTCTGTGCCGATGTTCCTCCTCCTCCTGGTAACGACAAGGCAATGACTCCCCGTACATCGTACAGGAACGGGCTCCAGAGCAGCAGGAGCACCTCATCTGCCCCCCGTCTGTCACTTCTCAGCGCCCAGCAGGGACACACCTCGGGGCATCTCTCCAGCTACCCCAGGGCTGGCCTTTCCCTGCCCACAACACACCCCATCGTGTGCTGCATCTCCCAGAAACAGCTTTCACTGAGACATCCACAAATTAAGATCTTGGTAAGAATCCATCCAGACCCGAGGAAGAAGCGTGGGTCACAGCCCCCTCTACGAGCTCACAACACACTGCAAAAGGGAGCAGGGAGCTTCCAGGAGAAAGCCTCACTCCCTCGCTGGTGTTGGTGCTCCCGCATGATCCCACACACACAGACCAGCAGACTGTGGCCGTTGTAATTGCCTGCAAACGGAGGGACAGGCTCCAGCACCGACCTGCTGCAGTGCCTTCTGTTTTCTGGCCTCTTCCTCCTGCCTGCGCCGGGCCTCTGCCTCTTCCATTTTCCTGGCAGCTGCTTTCTTTTTGATCCTCTCCTCTGCCAGCCTTTCCTCCCGCACCTGAGACACACACAGCCAGCTGAACCCCGAGTCCCAGGCCAGACAGCTCGCTGGGCTCGTGAAATACCACAACAACAACAAGTCTCGAAGATGCAGAGCTCCCACCTTCTCGTGGGGCAAAGGTGCCTTTTTTTGCCACCAGGAGCCAATGGGACCTGTGCTTTATATTAAAAGGTAATATTTAGGAAAATTACTTTCTTTTACAACTCCACAGGCAGAGCTGATCCCATTCTGGTATTTACGCATCTAATATCACAAAAGCCATCAGAATACATTCCCAAAACCATGAAATAAGCAAAGCAGATGATTAGAGCAGACAAATGACTGCTCTGGGCACACGTGCATCTTGTTTGAAAGTCTGAGATAAAGAAAGGGGCTGGAGGAAATATGTTTATTTTCACCTCTCCATCTATGGGTCAGACAAGAGAAACGCCTCAAGCAGATAAAGCATCAGGGCCATTAGGCTTTATCCGCTCAAAGTTATTACTCCCATCTGACCAACAGAGCCTTGATTCAGCCCATTTAGACTTACAATTCTGGAAAATAAGTGCTCTCATCTGCCATTTGCTGTAACCAAGAGAAAAGCAGTCACTCAGTTTCTGGAAGATCATTATTTGACCATTCTCTGGTCTGCTCTTTAGATTTCAGCAGCCTGAGATCCTCTCTGGCAGGCACACTCATGCGCCATCAGCTACCTCAACTGGTTATCTATTCTCCCAGATGAACCCTATAGGCATACGGGGCCTTACCTTCTCAGTCTTCTCGTCAAACAGAGCTATTTTCTGCTCGATGCGCCTTTTCCTCTCCACCTCTATCTGCTCTGCCCGCTCCCGAGCCTGCAGCACTTTGCGCAGCCGCTCCTCGCGCTTCCTGCGGGACACGGGGCAGCTTTAGCACCGTGCCCAGCGAGACGAGCTCCTCAGGGCACCAACGCATGGCCGAGAGACACAGCGGGAAACCCAACAAACCAAACACACCCCTCTTTGAACATCAGCAATATCTTTAAGCTCCACCTGAGACAGAGCATTAAGACGAGAAGCTGAAGCAGCAGACAGCTAGGAGAGCTGACTTCCTATTAGCATGCTAGACACTACGAGAAGAAACTCTGCGGTGTGAGAGCAAGCCAACAACAATTTTTGCTGCATATATGGACTTTGCAAGATAGAAGACCTAAAGATAGGGACCTACAGGGCAGAGAGCACACTCCAGGCGCGGGAGAAAGCACATACTCACAGCTTTGCCTCTTCCAATCTTCGCTTCTTTTCTTCCTCCAGTTTTTGCTTTCTCAACTCCTCGGCTTCTTGCTTTTTCCTCAGAGTCTCCAGCTTCTGTCTTTCCTTTTCCTGAGGTGGATTGAAACGTGTTATACCCACTGCCAGGGTTTCCTCCTACCTCAAATTGCTCGGGTCAAGTGAGGACCCAGAGGTGCCACCGATGGGCTGCAGACAGACCCAAGGGGTGGCAACAAGCCCCAACCAGAGCTCAGGTGTGGTTGTGGGGTGGGGTGGGTGTTGGGAGCTGAGGAAATGGAAAACAAGAGAATGGTGCTAATAGTAGGGAGCAGGACAAGCCACTGGGAACTTCTGGAGTTCAGGCAGCACCTGCAGAGGCAGCACTGGGATTTATGGTGCTAAAAAGCAGCAGAAAAGCAGCACTAACACCTGGCAGCGACAGTGACATCCTGCAGTGAGAGGGACAGACAGGGCTCGAGGAAACCCAGAGCTGCCGCTGGTGTCTTTGCTGCCCACAAAGCTTCATCTCATGGTGAGCCACCACCACTCAGACGGCACTTACAGTCAGCCCCATACCTCATCTAGACAGAAAAAGGGCATTCTCGTTGTTCTAAGCAGCCCAGCTAACCCTGCCCAAGGACACTGTCAATTAGAAGAGCAAGACGCCGCCATCACTGCACTCACAGCAAACAGATAAGCTAATTTAATGCCAGATTTGATACTGCAGATGCCTAATTATAACAGGCCTTATCTTAGTACAAAGCCACTGAAATAGTCAAATGATTACTTTATGCTGGGCTCCACGTTGTAAATGATTGGTGATATTAGTATCCAAACGAACTAATTTAAAACTAACAATCTCATCTTCTTGCTCTGGTGCTATTTAGTGATGTTTAGCCCCGACACAGATAAAGCCCTGAGGGGAAGTTGCCTGCACTAGAGTGAAACAAAATCTAACATTCAGAGAACTGACAGCTTATGTCAGTGTAAACAGACAGCTTACAGTTACTTCTTGGTTTAATACGGGTTGAAAAGTTCTCTCACATCTGTGCGTTAACACAGACACTCATCAGACCATCACATTCTGGCTGACAACAGCCTCATCTTACCTTGGGATCAGACCGGAGAGGAGTGTTGTACCTGATAAAGGATTTTATGACTCCATTTCTCCCTACAGAGCTTGGCGTCATGAGGAGCTGGTTCTTCTGCACAGTGTGCAAAAACGTTTTGAAAGGACGTACAACCTACAAGAGGAGTGACAGAAACAACCCTCAGGAGCACGAGTGAGGAACAGGGCTCGGTGAGGCACATCAGGGCTACCAGGAGCTTACCTTGCTGGCCGGAAAGGCAGGGGACGGGATCTTTTTTTTTGGAGGAGAAAGACCTCCTTCTTCTGCTTGCTGATGGTCATAGCATTCATCCACGGCTCTTTTGTAACTTGGCTGCCTCCTGGGAGAGAAATACAGCCCATCACACACGGCAAATCCTCCTGATAGTCTCAAAGTCAGGGTGAAAAAAGGTCCTAAGACTATCCTAGCTTAAAGATCTTTCCTTGTGATGCACAAGTAGATATCCGATAAAAAAGTTCTAATGTAACAGAAGATAAAAATTAAATCCTCTTTTCACAAAGGCAGAGAAATCTTATTGCCCAAGTCTCCTGGTCACAAAACACTGAAGCCATTTAACAACATTTCAGTGCTTTGGACCAGACTGCACATCTCCAGGGTCACTTCCCAACCGGAACGATTCCGTGAACATACCTGGCACTCTGGGGTGGTTCCTGGGTCTCCCCATTCTTATTTAAATTGCTTTCTGGAAGAAGACACAGTTAAACAGTTAGTTCCAGCAGAAAAATAGTGCCTTTCGACACAGCTCTGAAAGCAGACAAGATTAAGCAGTTCAGCAAATAGCAAAAACCCTGCGTGAATGACACGCAGCCCAGAGGCACACACAGAGCTGTTCAATGCTCTGGGGGCACAGCGTGCGCCAACGCAGCGCCGCCGCCTTCGGCACAGACAGAGTCAGATCCGGGGTTCAGCGTGTCCTCCCACGGCCTGGAGAACCCCTCCACCCCCACTGCACCCACGTCCCTGCGCTTCCCGGGCTGGGAAATAACTCCAGCACGGTTTCCTAACTTGGCTCTTGAAACAAAGCCCTGCTTGTCAAAGTTTAGATTAGTCTTTCAAACCGGGCTCTGGGACTAACTGGCCAATCTTTCAAACTTCCCAGTCAGCCTCCCAACAACGTGACGGCTTTAAAATTCTGTCACAAAAACCCTCTGGAAGTTACCGTTGTTCATCTTGTTTCTGCCGATGGTCTGAGAGCGAAGTGACATTCGTGGAGTTTGGGGGTTCTGTAGGAAAAGCAAATGAGTTTCAGCACAATTCTCACAGAGAAAGAGGCAATTACCGTGTCAGATGGTGATGTCATTCTGACGAGGACACTGCAATATCACCAGAGAACACACAGCACAGAGCACTGGTACCAGCACCATGAGCAAAGCACTAACCCCCAGCTGTGAAAAATACCTTGGGACACCACCTGGGGAAATTCCTTGATACCGTGTCATCACTAGAAGCACAGACATTAACAGAGCACAAGTTTCTGCAACAAGGGATGTGCTTTTAAACTGAACAAACCCAAAGTATTAAGGACAAAAGCATTTCCAGCTGGCGATGTGTTGGTGCTCGCTGGACTTGTAGCAGAGTCAGGCAGCGCTCGTCTGACGCCGCAGCGAGGGAGAGAGCGGAGACAAACAGCTCATTTCCCTGATTGACCTGTTTGCTATGAACCTGCTGCGCATTGCTAAGAGCCACCCCTGCACTTACACTGGTATAAAATCACTTCTGTGATGATAATGGTTTTATTTGCCTGTGAGAGCAAACAGGCAATGGTGCTGGGAGCTGCTCTCTGCCGCAAGGCGAGCGATAGCCCCGCTCCAGCCAGCGGTGGGCACAGGCACAGAGGAGCTGGGAAGAGGAGGAAAAGGTATGGAAACTTCATCCTCCCCAAACGCTGCTGGAGGGTCTTACCCTCAAGTACAGGAAGCACCTTGTAGCAGCAGTGGTACGGAAACAAAAAATGAAGATCAAGGACAGATCAAATACATGACATGGACGAGACTATTTCTAAATTCCAGAGGGTACGGAAACAAAAGATACGAATCCTCTATGCCCAGATCTGCAAAGCAGCCCGCTCTTTCCCCTCTTCTCCTTATTTTCCTTTTAAGCTTTTCCACAGCTGGAACTCGGGGCAGCTAAAAATCCAGAGGCACCAGAGAAACTGAATGTGGACTTTTGCAGCTCAAGTGACAAGGGCAGCCATAAATCCCTGTGCCAGCCTGTCCTCGCTTATGGAAGCTCTTAAGGCCACAGAGCTCCACTCCATTAATTCAATCTTTGCCCACTGACAATTATTCTGGACAAAGCACTGACATAATCCTGGGATTTTTAACTCAGAAGACAGTGATACTTGTGGAGGGATGTGTTTTGACCTGAATGATATTTACAAATTTCTGTGCTTGTCTCAAGACAAACTGACAAGCTTTGAATAATCTGCCATACTAACAAAAAGGTCAAAAGACAGTTTAAAAATACAGAAGTGGTAGTAGTGTACAAACTCTGTCCAACTGAAAAAACTTGCCTGAACTCTAAGAAGGTTATTTATCTAGACAGATTCAGCATTGAATTTTCATACAACTGATCTCTAGCAAGAGGCTGAGAAGCAAGAGCCGGAAAGCAGGACTGAACCCTGAATGTCAGCGATACCAAGGTCAGTGCTCAGCACTGGCATGCACCAACCCCTCATTTACATTTAAATATAGTTATGCAAAACGACAGAAAGAACACTCTTTTCTACTCAAAGCTAGCCTTGGCTTTAAAAGCATCTGAGACTGTAACACCATGCTGACATGTACCTCTGCTCACATCCAAAATAACCCTTGAGTCACACATGCTCATTTTCCAACTAAAACTTTGCTGGTTTTTGTTTTACTGATTTTGGAACATTGCAATTAGAACAGACTGGACAATCTCAGGCTATATCTAGTCCGTGTGTTGGACCCGGGGAGGCTGTGGAGAAGCTCCTGCAGGTGTGGGAGCTTCTTTATGCAAGTGCAACGCAGTGGCCTGACCACGTCGGCGGTCTCCATCGCTCCCCAACTCCCCATAACAAATGGGAGGTGCATTCACACAGTTTGGTCACGGGACCACCCAAACAGAAATGCTCTGCTCAAATCTTACCAGCTTGGAGGGGGTACAAGGTCCAGAAGGCGGCCTAGAAAACAATAAAGAAAAAAGACAGCTATGCTTAACAGCACCAAGGGAACTGGGAAGCCACTTGTTATCCGCAAGCAGTGCATTTTATGCTCAAACAACAGGGGGTTTTATCATGCAATGTAATAAAAAAGACAGCAAACTGTACAAAGTTTATATGCTTTGCATGCATGATTTTCTC
>JAOTQQ010000041.1:66874505-66905524 GCA_026546715.1 Gallinago undulata
CTGGTGGGAGGTGTCCCTGCCCAGGGCAGGGGGGTTGGAACTTGATGATCTTTAAGGTCCCTTCCAACTCAAACCATAGAATGGTATCTTAAAGTAGACTCACCCAGCTTTGACAACTGTTTCTTCATCCTCTGGCACCTCTCCAGAGCTGGAGACTGCAGGAAAAGAAAAAAAACAAAACAAAACAAAAAACCAGTTGAGCTGTAACAAAGGGGTACAGATGAAGGACCTGCAGGAGCGACGTCCCCTCCAGACTCCAGTAAAGGCTCTGGCTCTGCCCGCTGCCTTACAGCCTGCAACATCGGTGCATGCCGCACGCGTCGGGGCAGCTCAACACGCACCTGAGCAGCCTGCAACTTTAATGTAAGTAAACAGATGCTTTCAATTATAGATGAGCTCAGAGCCATATTCAATGGGGTTACATTAAGAGTGACTGGGTTTGGGCTCAGACTCATTTTTCAGGGCCAGTGGCAGGTGTCAGCACAGTTAAAGCCAGCAGCATCTACGGTGTGGGTGCTGGTTCCTGCTGAGCACTCCAGCTGCCCTTTAAGTGCCAGCAGCACCGGGAACTGCAGTTAATAATTAAGGCAGGCTTTGCACAGAGCCCGTTCCTCCAGCACAGGCGGTATCGAAGCGGGAACACACCAGTGCAAGACCTGCTGCAGCAGAGACACGGCAGGCAATTAACGTGCTTTGGGCTTTTGACATTCACCACCACAACCGGAGCTGCCTGAAACATCAGCTCCTCTCCCGACACCCGGAAATTTTGGCAGGCAGAACAGTCACATCAAACAGCACAGAGGGAAGAAACAAAGCCTTCCTTAAACCTCCCAGGCAATCCAGATAATACAGACTGATCATTTAAACTGCGTAAATAAAGCCACTCCAGCACCCCCTTAACATTACAGATAAAAGCATTTCCCTCTGGTTTCATTTTTAACGAGGAAGCCCTCAGCACTGTGCTGATAAACCTAGACAGCACTCCCCACCACCCTGTCACCAGCATGGGACTCCCTGAGCTGGGGACTGCTGTACTCTCCTTCTGTAAAAACATGCAGCTAGAACAGTTAAATTGGTATGAAAAAAAAACAAAACAAAACAAAACCAAACACTAAAGCACTTCTCCAAATATCTCCAATACCAGTATAATTCTTCAAGAAGAGTCAGCTTTATACAGCACCAGTCCCACAAAGCTAGAACGCTGCAGATGAACACATTACAGTAATGTTATTTCAGCTTTGTTAGTTCTCTCTCTGAAGAAAGTAGCTGAGAAAAGCTGTGCAAAAGAGCCAGTCTCTCCTCAACATCAAGTTGGGTGGAAAAGGTTCTCTTGCATCACCTGCATTTCAGGAGCCACTTACTCATCCACCACTTACAAGCCACTTCAGTCCCTCAGCTTGAAAACAAAGAGAAGTTACATCCATCACTGTCTCCTGCACCAAATCCAGTGCCTGCATTCCAGTAGCACTGAAGAATATTTAAATCAGTTTATCCTTCCCTGAAACCTGCCTCTATTGCAAACTGCGAAAGCTTGGAAAACTTGTAATGAATTTACAAAGTTCAGCCTCAAAATTCTTTTCTCAAAAAGAGTAGGCATACAACTAGCAGCCTGACTCTGTTTAAAGAGCAAGGAATTTGTGATAGCTACCTCATCTCCTCATCTCCCAGAAACACACAGGCCTTTGTGACAGCCCATAACCCTCCTGAGCGGCCACCAGCAGCAGTAAAGCCCATTGGCCAACTTCCTCCTCAGGTGGGCAAGCTGCCACCAGACTCTCAGGAGACACAAAGGCTGTTCTCCCAGGTGATTTTTACAAGGCTGAATTCACAGGCCACAAACTAGCACTACCTCTAGAAAGCCAGTTAGAGCACCCGTGCATACTTGCAGCTTGCCCAGCCAGGGAAGGCCAGCAGCTGAACCAAACTGAAGAACCTGCCCCATAACCTTGTTTCCCTTCAGCAGCAAAAAGCAGTAAATCAAAAAGAGTAGCAAAGGTGCAAAGCAAACTCATCTGGTGCCATTCAAACTTACCGTCCATCCAACTGGAGGACACAGTGGACTTCCGAGATGCTTTCTTCTTGACTGTCCTGGCAACAGATTTCCGGATCATACTTTCCCTCTTGCTGGCTAGTGAGTAGTTCTCTGCCAAGGAGGTTCTGCGAGTCATGGAAGTTTTACCCATCAGACTTCTGCGCACTGAGCGACGGCTCAGCCTCAAGCCTCTCGGAGTCCCTGGGTTATCCCTCATGCACTGGGAAGGCTCCTTCTCAGAGCCCTCCTGTACCTGAGCAGAGTCACCTCCTTCCTCCAGCCTAGACTCTTCTTCGCTTAAAATGAACGTAGTATTTGCTGCCTGCAGCTGGGCTGCAGCCTCGCTTTCTCCTGCATCGTTTGCCTCGGGGCTATGAGGGACCAGCGGCTCAGAGGCTGCAGGTCCTGGTGGCGATTTGGCAACCCTGCTTTCCTCAGAAAAGTCATCACCTGAGCTCAGGATGATGGTGGTGGAGAGCTTCTCTGCTGGTGGAGGTGTGCTCTTCTGCAGGTGCAGCTCAGCACTAATGCGATCGCTGAGACCAGCTTTGGCTGAGGGAACCTTCCCTTCCACTTGCTGGGCAGGAAGGGTCTCAGGGAGGGTCTCTGAAATTTTACGAAACGCTGCAGCCTGGGATCTTGTCACACGCTGAGGTGGAGAGACCTGTGTGATCTCAGCCCTGATTGCTTCCAGGTTTTCTTTACTTCGGAGTCGCTGAGAGTATCGCGGGGAGGGACCCAGTTTGAGACTGCTATTCCTCCTAGATAATCTGACAACAGAAACAGCGCGTTAGACTGGAACTGGATCCAGGAACAGACCAGAACTCCCACGGAAGCAGCACACTGACTGAAAACACGGTAAGCAGCAAGAGCACGTCTACATCCTTCGGTAAGGGAGGAGAGCGCGGTGCCCTGCCGTGAGGCCGTGCTCAGAAACGGGAACGCACGGGGAGACAAAGCCAAGCCGCGTGGAAGGGGGGCCCCTCCGAGAGCTCGGTACGCGCCGGGCTGCGGGGCGGCTAAGGCAGGAGGCGACACACACGATCCGAGCAAGGGAGACACCAGGAGGGAGAAGAAGCCCAAAGCTGTAAAGCGGAACCGAGCGACAGGGCGTTTCCTGGGAGCCCGGTGCCGTAACGCGGCCGGGAGCCCCGGGACAAAGCGTCCCACCGGGCCTTTAACCCGGGACGGCGGCGGGAGCAGTTTATCTTCGTGCGGCCTTCTGTAAGCGATTTTCCCGGCCTCCCGCGGGTCCCCCCCTACCCCCGCCGCTGAGGGAGCCTCCAGCCCGGCCCCAGCTCCCCACAGGCCCACCTCTTCCTGCCCAGCGCCTGGTTCTCCTTCTGCAGGGTGGAAAAACGCTTCCTCCGCTGCCGGTTCTTCTGCGACGGCGTCTTGGGCATCAGCTCCGGCTCGTCGCTGTACTGGCTGCAAGGGGAGAGGCGGAGGGGTCAGCGCGGGGAGGGGGGGGGGGGCGGCCGGTAACGGCCCACGGGGGGCGGCGGAGGAGCGCGGGTACCTGCCGAACATCCTGGCCGCCTCCTCGCCGATCTCCCGCAGCCATAGCAGGTCGGTATCGTCCACCCGCTGCAGAAACTCCGCCAGCCGCTTCCTCCACAGCTTGGGCAACCGCGCCGGGCCCTCCACCGTCATTGTCGCCGCCACAGCACCAACCGCCCGCCCCCGCCGCCCGCCTCGAATTCAAACCTACTGCCCGCCCCACGACGTCATCAGCGCGCCAGCCTATCGCCGCCGCACTGTGCCCCAGGCCGCTCTCCCCATTGGCTGAGAGGCGGCACGGGAGCGCTCAAAACCAGACTCCTCTCTGCTCCCCCATCTCTGTGGTCGTGGAGGACTGAGCTTGGAAGGTGGGGCCTGGCGGGGAAGGCAAATAGCCTGCGGGGCTTTAACGGCAGGGCAGTGATTGATGTGGATAGTAGCCAATAAAAGGCTCCGCCTCTGGGAGAGCGCGCTGCGATTGGTGAAGAGAGGGGTGATCTTGGGGTGGGAGAGGGAAGCTGTGCTTGTGAAGGCGTGGTAAGGCGAGGCGACGCCTCAGTCCGAGCTGCGGCCGGGTCCGGTGGCGGTGAAACCGGTCTAGGCCCTGTGGGGCGGCTCTGCCTTAGGGGAGGGTGGGTAGAGGAACCTGGGGTCTCCTGAGGCCTAAGCTCCTGGTTCGTGCCTCCCTGGGGTGCGATACGGAGCCCCAGTTCTCACACCCCACACTGAGGCTAGGAGCAGGCCTGGTGCCTCCTCTCCTGCCCACGGGCCATCCCCGGGTGCCTGCCAGACTACACCTCCCCCTTTGTGTTTCAGGCATGGCCATGGCAGAGGCTGGCGGTCCCACACAGCTACTGGAGGTGTGCGGGCAGAGGCTCTCCCGCTTCCTCCGGGATGCTGAGCACAAGCACTTGGCCTGGCTGCGGGAGGTGGAGGAGCAGGGCATGCGCCTGCTGGATAGGTAGGGGCTACTCTCACGGGGCACCTCTCTATCCCCTGGGGGGGGGCTCCCAGCCCTGGTGAGCATGAGGCTGTGTGCTCCCAGCTGCCGGTGGGCAGCCCTGGTGCGAGGCTGGGTGGGCGTTGGGTTTTACAGCTGAGCGACTCTGGTTTAGTGAAGCTGTGTGTCCACCAGCTTGGCTTGGGCCCTGGTGCTAGCTGGCTGGTACATTTCCCTCCATGAGTTTCTTGCCCAAAACTCATCTTTATCAATGAGTGACCCTTATTTGTGGATAGTGTTGTTTTAGGTAGTGGGGGCAGCAATCTCTGTCTTTTGCCTTTGTGTACTCAACAGCAACTTTGGGGCTGAACCGGAATTAATGCCTAAAACACCATCGCAGAGGAGGCATCCCAAGAAGAGGCGATCCTCCTGCCTGAAAGATGAAAATAAGGAGCCAAACAGGAGGAGGTGGGTGAGTTGCTTTGCTCTGGCTCTGCCACATGGCATTTGGGAGCGAAACAAAGTAGTAACTACTTCCACATACACAAGAACATAAAATACCTGCTTTATTCTCTAAGTTAGCAAATCCATTTAAAAGGGCAGGTCATGATCAGCATTTTGATTCTCATAAAAGTTTGTGATAGACTTGGCTGCTTTCCTTTAATTTTTGCTTTTTCTCTTTTCTGTTTAGAAACAAATAATAATACATATTTTATTTTCTTGTTTGTTTAAGTTTGGATTTTGTCAGATTTGGCTTTGTTTCAGCACAGTTATTGGCTGGAGGTTGCCACTGATTGTTCCTTCTTCAAACCTTTGTGCTGGTGCCTGAGAGAACATGACAGTGGCACTGGCTGCCAGAGGGCTGTGGAAGTGACACATCCACGGCCATTCTCTAAGCTGGCGGGCAGAAAGGCTCAGAGGCACAAGCGGTGACACCAAAGTGGAAATTTCAAGTTATTTGCTTAGAAACAGCTCCACTTAAGGTTTTTAAAACCAGTCCTAAGTAGGCAACAATTGACTGCAAACAAATGCCACGGCCAGATGGTGTAGGACATTATTTGCTCATGACACAAAACTAGAAGGGGTGGCAGACACCCCAGAAGGCTGTTGGAGAGGGTACAACAAAGGGCCACAAACATGATTAAGGGCCTGGAGCATCTCTCATGTGAGGAGAGGCTGAGGGACTTGAGGCTTTTTAGTCTGGAGAAGAGAAGGCTGAGGGGGGATCTCATCAATGCCTATAAATACTGAAAGGGAGAGTGCCAGGAGGACGGGGCTGGTCTTTTCTCAGTGCTGCCCAGGGATAGGACAAGAGGAAATGGGCATAAACTTGAGTATAAGAAGTTCCACCTAAACCTGAGGAGGAACTTATCTCCTGTGAAGGTCACAGAGCTCTGGAAGATGCTGCCCAGAGAGGTGGTGGAGTCTCCTTCTCTGGAGACATTCAAACCCCACCTGGACAAGTTCCTGAGTGATGTGCTCTGGGTAGACCCTCTCCGGTGGGGGGGTTGGACTAGGTGATCTCCAGAGGTCCCTTCCAACCCCATATGATTCTATGATTTAATTGTGTGTGTTGTCAGCGATGGCTGTGATACTAATTAACTTCATTGACGCCACTGCTTCGTGGTAGCTGGCTCAGTATCTGCCCTGTCTCTTGGTCAGTGGCAGGCAGCTGACCTTCCGAGAAGCGTCTGCTGCGAGCCCAGGGTCAGCACGCTGACGGTGCTGCAGTGTCACCCAAACCTTGTCACTGGGTGTGCAGTGACAAGCTGTTTATGTGTTAAGGCACTTAAATGTTGATAACTGTGGTGAAAAACCTACAGAAGTTGGACAGGAAGAGCTAGAACTAAAAGGCTGTCAGAAAGCAGACATGGAGGATGCCGAGAGCAGCAAGAATAGCAAGGGAGCGTGGGAAGTTCGTGTGTGTGTGTGATAAAGGAGGGCAGGAGAAGAAAATACTGCAGATCTAAACAGAGCTCTGAAGACATTCTGTTAGTTTTCAGGTAGCAGCTGGGTTGCTCCCCTGAAGAAGACAAGCCTTGTGTGTATTTTTCCGTGTTTAGACTTCATTTTGAGAAGGATCTGCTGATGCGACAAAATGCCTGGACGGGCAGGGGGTCACCCCTCAACAGGAAGTTCATGCTGTGGTTCAGCACGCTGTGCTCCATCCTGCAGGGTCAGGCCATTGTTGTTTTCCTCGCTCTTGTCTTCCTCAGTATGTATTTAAAACCCCATTTCTTAGTGTATTGTTAGTTGCACATTTCCCAATTAGTAGTTGCTTTTTGCTAATTCCAGCAAAATGTCCCTCTTCTTGCCAGAGGTCAGAATGAGGAGTTGGGAGGAGGAGGCTGGAAGGAGGGGAGAAGTTATTGGAGTAAACACTGGCAGTGGGACAAGTCCCCACTCGCTGCTGGTCATGCACTGGGGGCTGTCAAACCTGGTTACACCGCAGTGGGGTTTCTCAGCTGCCTTCTCAAGCTGTTGAACGCTTCCCCATTAGCTCTCCTTTTGGTCTTTGTCTCCAGTCTCACCCTTTTCCTGGCTCCTCTGGGTCACTCTGGCTGCCTTTCTCCGGACAGCAGAGTTGTCCTTTGGCTTTGGATTTGTGCACCCACCCAATCTCTTTGACTTGTTGGTCAAGTGTGTGGCTCCAGCTTCTCGTTACCTGATGGAACCAAGAGGGTTTCACTGCTGAGGCTCCCCAAGCCTCTGCGTAGCTGGTCAGGTTTAACTGAGGCAATAGAGCTGGAGACAGCCATTGTACCTGATAAATTTTCTCTTAAATAGCAGTAACTTGGAGAATTCCCAAGTCCTGACTGTACAGGTTTGGTTTTAGTTGCCTTCCTCAGGACTGTGCTGTTGGGTACCGTGTGTCCTGGCTGCGTCGCTGTGTTTCCCAGCCTGTTCTTAGACTCTGCATTCAAAGCCATGAGTGTTCTCTCAGCACCCGAGCCCCTGCCTCCCTAGCTCTGGGATGTGTTTTACACCGAGCAGCCTGCCCCAGAGCAGCAGAGCCTTCTGCTTCTGGCTGCGATCTTGTAGATCTCCACAGGGGAGACTTCCACAGGGAGTTGATCACGAGAGACTGTGGTATCTTTGACCCAAAATCCCTCCCGGTGTGGATTTGCTCAAGGCAAACAGAGCGGAGCTGGCTGACCAGTATGCCTGGGCTGGCAGCTGGGGTGGCTGCAGGGAGGGTGTGTGTCCTGCTTCCCTGCCTCTGGTGTTGAGTGGTAGCGTCCAGCAAAATAACACCTTGCAGGCAGCAGAGAGCAGTAAGCAGCAATTTCTAAATTGTTCCAGCTAAATCCGCTGGAGCACATCTGTGAGCTCTCAAGCTTCAGCTCCCACATTTCACCAGCGACAAGAGATGGGTTGTGAGGGGGAATGGTGGAGGGAAGAACTCTGCAGGTTCAATCAGAACGTGTTGTCTGCTTTTTCTTTTTTTCTCTAAAAATCATTTGGGAGCAGGAGACTTCTTTGTTGCTTCATGTAAAATTGTTTTTATTTAAGGTTGTCCAGGAGGAGAAGCGGTGTCAAGCCAGTGTCTTCCAGGCTGAGTTCCCAAAAGCGCCCCAGCAAAGAGCAGCCCCAGAGCCTCAACTGCCCGGGGAAAGAGGTGTCCATGCCCAAGCCTGCAGTGGGGTCTCAGGCCAGCGTTGAAACTAACCCCCTGGAACCAACTGGAAAACAGCCAGCAAAAGCTCCTGAGGCAAAGAGGGATTGTGGGGACAGCCTGCAAAGTGCCAATGGCAGGGATGCAGCCTGTCAGGCTGCTACGGGGCAGCAGTTACCTGAGGGGTATGTGACCACTGAGCCTCATGATGTGTCTTCTGTCCCTGTGGTCCCCGGTGGCCAGGCAGATGGGGAGGAGGCCCCCGAGAGAGGAGCAAGTACCTCTACTCCCAAGGCTGCTAGAAACGGAGATCCTGCCATGCTTGAAGAAGATCTGTCTCCTCAAGGTCTCAAAACGGCGCTTTTCCAGGACTCTGACAGCAAAATGACTAAAGCGAAATCCAAAACACGCCGTTTCTCAGGATGCCAAAGCTCAGTGGGTGGCCCCAACAAGAGCCGTCGGACCTCCTTGGCACAAAAATACTCACTGGCTGGCAAAAGAGAGAGCATGATCCGGAGGTCTATCAGCAGGGCCATCTCAAAGAAAGCAGCATCGCGAGAATCATCCTCTGCCTCCAGCAGAGTGAGCTGTAAGTTACCTTCAATTTCGTTTGGCTAAATCAGCTTCTCAGCTTTGTGGGGAGTAAGCAGCTCTGGAGCTGCTCATTCCTATTAGCTGTTTCCTTTCGGTCTCCTGGTCAACAGGCCTCATGGCTTCCACCCGATTGGGGTGTGATCATGGGGTCCTCATCTGCTGTTGGACCACATCTCAGGCCATGTTCTGCTGCAGCAGGTGAAGGAAGCATCTGTGGGGGCATGGGCACGGGGGCTGGAGGGTGGGTAACACTGGCTGTGGGTGGGCAGAAAAAACAAGAGTGAAAGGGGAAATGCAGTCTGGCTGGTCAGGAGAGACTATTGCCTTCCCTGGGGAGGGCTTTAGTTTGTGTCTTCTGCCAACTCTCAAAAAAAATCTATAGGAACCACCCCTGAAACTTGCCTGAAATTGGCAGAGGAATTGAAATGATTTCTGGGTGAAGGTAGGAGAGTGGATGGACTGAGAACCCAACAGCCCAGTCAGCAGAGGAAACCAGGCTATTCCTGGTAGTGCTAAACTCGTGTCCTCTGCTCCCACTGCTCCTGGAGAAGGTTTTGCTGTTTGGACTTTCTGAAATCATTGCTTCTGAAGTCAGATTGGCTTTAATAAAGTGCTGAGGCCGATGGTATTTAGTTTTGTCAGCTTTGAGTCACACTGTGTTTTAGGCATTTGTTATAACACTTCCAGCTAAGTGGTGGTATGAGGGGAATGAAATCAGCCTAAATCCACCAAATCTCTGCTTAAGACCATGTAGGGAGGCAGGAGCTGAAGCCGCTTGATGGGGAAAGGCAGTTTCTGACACAGGCAGGAGCGTGTTTGTGCAGCTGGAGCCGTCTGCAGGGAGAGGAGCTGCTGCTTCCCAGCCCACACCAGTTTGTCAGTGACACTCGAGGGCGGTGGCGGTGCTGGTGTGGAAAGCTGGGATGAGCAATCGGCGTGTTCCCTGGCAGGGAACCTGAGCTCCACCACGCACACAGGCCTGCTCTTGGGAAGCCTCGGCGTGAAATCCCCAAGCTTAGTGTTTGTTCTTCTCCCCCAGGTCAAAGCTCCCTGGAGGTGTTTGTAGAAGATGGGACCAGCAGCATGAGGTGAGGTTACCACATAAAGCAGGGGGAAGAAAGCAAGGAAGCACAGAAAACCCTGAAAATTGGCTATATGGGTCGCTTCTATATTACAGCTATAGGCCTGGTTTTGTAACGGACTGTTGAGATGATGTTGTCACCTGGGGCTGGTTGATACCCAAAGTTTGTGCTTCCCTTTCCGAAGCGAGTCCAGAGCAGGGTGAGGGTGATCCCTGCAGCAGGGTGGGCTCCAGCCTGTGCTGTGGAGCTGGAGAGGCTGCCAGCCACTGCTCTGCTGGGTGTGGGCCGGCATCCTGGGGGTTATGTCCCGGGATTCCTGGCTGTTGCCAGCCTCCCAGTGCCCGGTGGTGGGTTCAGCTGGGCTCCAACGTGAGAGCCGGGCAGGTAAGGCTCAGCCTAAGGCTCCTGGAGCCTCCTTTTTACCTGCCACCTGGTAGTTCTGCAGCAGGGGACAGGGCTGGTCAGCGATGTAACAGAACAGCCCTTTGGAATAATTTACAGCTCCCACTCTGCGTGGCCTGGCTGAAACATCCAGGCCTGTGCTCTGGATACACTTAGATTTATCTGCGCTTTTCCTGGGGTCCACCATACTTTTATCACCTGTCACTTGCCCTTCAGAGAGTTGACATAATTAAAGTAGCTCTTTTACAGACCTGGCCTGGAACTGAACCCCCTAACGGAAAAGGTAAGTTCTAAGGAACAACCTACAAACTATCTGTCTGAACATCTTCTTGCCTGAGTTGATGCCTTTGGCTGAGCATTGCCACTGGCAGCGGGGAGTGTGGCTGAGGACCATTCTGTCACCTCCCTTCAAGCTCAGCTGGGTTGGCCAGAGCTGCCCTTCTGATGCTTCGGCAGCCCCCGCAGCCAGTTGCTCTCTGGCTCCTGGTGGGCAGAGACATTTTCTGCCTTGATGAGGTCTCTCCAGGATGGAGTGTTTGGAGGTGCTTGGCCAGGTTCCCGGGCATCAGCCAGCTTCTGCCTGTCAGCTGGGCATGGTAATTGAGTCTCTGGTGTGTGGCTGGTCTGAGCTGCAGAAATCAGGAGGGCAGTTCAAGCAAAAGTGCTTTCCTTGGCCACTGAGGCCATGCCTGCACCTCTGCTTCCCCTCCTGTGGGAATAGTGGTGCTTGCAGTGCCTAATGATCCTGCAGTGCCTAACGATCCTGCCACCTGAAACATGCTGCAGGGACCTGTCCTGCAGGACTGGAATACCTGTAGCTTGAAAACTGGTGTCTCCGAGGTGTTCTGAGAATGACAGGCAGCTTCTGCACACTTTGACTTTGGAGTCCAGGTTCAGTAAAGCTTCTGTGCTGGCTGAGAGGTGCTGGGCAGCTGTCCCTCCTGCAGAGGCTGCTGTCTGAGCAGCCCCTCTTACTGAGAGAAGCTACTCGGTGTCCATGCAGCACAGCTCTGGTTGAGGGATAGGCAGACCCTGGCTTGGCAGCTGGAAGTGATGGGCTCTTTCAGGGCAGCAGGTCCATGGTAGCTTTGTTCTTGGAGCAAAGAGCATGTTTCCTTTTCCTGCAGACTCCTGAAGACATCCCCGATTCAAGCAAAAGTACGCAAGCTGCCAGCCCCTCTGCACAGCACTTGTCTCCTCCTGAGCAGCAGGCAGGGAATGATGGAGGTAATTTCAAGTTGGTCTTGCTTTTCTTGCATGAAGAAAACACACAGACCAGAGAGTCAACGTGAGGGTTTGTGGGAAGCCTGGGACTTGTGCTGAAACAAAGCCACCTCTGACCAGGCAAGGCAACTTTTCAGGTAAATTTTGGTGATCTGAAGAGGGTAAGGCATGGAATTAAATAAGCAAGGACATCTTGTAAATGTGTCCAAGCCTCAAGAGAAATGCTGTAGTGCTGAGCTCCAGGCTGCAGAGGGAGTCAGTGGGGACACTTTGAAAGGACATTGTTCTTAGACCTTCCACATAATGGATCTGTTAAAGGTAATGGTCTGTTAAAGTGCCTTGACAAGTCTTTCCTCTGGGTTTAGTTATGTGAGGATTTACACGTTTATTTACTGTGCCTCAAAGCAAGGAGAGGGAGAGATTCGGGGGTTTTGTGTATCCACAGTGGGAGCCATGGGAAGCAGCTGGAGACCTTCTGGTGAGGCTGGTTGTGCCTTTGCAGAAGGGTCTGTACCGGGTGCGTGCTCTGGTGTGCACACACAACCCTGATGTTCCAGGGACCCATCCAAGCCTGCGGGGCTCTGAGCACATGAGAACTGGAGACCAGAACCAGAGCCCTGCAGTGTGCGTGGTGCTAACTACAGGTCTCTTGGCAGGAAGCTGTGTGCGTCCAACCAGTGAAGCCCAGAACAAGAACCAAGAGCAACCACCCTGTGCCAAGTCCCAGCAGAATCCCTCACGCATGTGGTATGAGACATTCACAAGGAGGTCATTTGCAAATGAGCCAGTGGTCTGGAAAGACTTGGGCCTGGCCTTTTAAGTAACTTGTTTAATAAGCTTTGAATGTTTGTTTCCCCCCTGGGTCTGTAAACTGGATACAAGAGTTCATGCCCAGACCAGCAAAGGTGACTGAGCCAGCAGGGTTAACTCATGGCTCAGGCGTGGCTCTGAGTGGCTCATAAAGGGGTGGTGCAGGAGAGGTTTCAGAAGTCAACCGAGTAGGTGATGGACCCATTTATTTTTATCTTGTGCAAGTGTCTGGAATACCTGACTTGTTTCCTCATTGCCTGTGTTACTGGTGTTTCACGTGAGATTTCAGCCACTTTTAGCTTTGCCCTCAGCCCCTTGCCCTGGCTTTGCTGGGCTGAATTTACCATGGGTAGTGGCTGGGCAGTAGCAGTAACCCCTCTCTTCAGCTGGACGCTGAGCACCGCGTGATGGGTCAGGATCCACAGCCTTCCTCGGGGCTGCT
The DNA here is from genome assembly GCA_026546715.1 of Gallinago undulata. Classification (NCBI taxonomy): domain Eukaryota; kingdom Metazoa; phylum Chordata; class Aves; order Charadriiformes; family Scolopacidae; genus Gallinago; species Gallinago undulata. Next base: position 66,887,148 of record JAOTQQ010000041.1, read on the forward strand.
GCTGGATCAGGCCCTGATTGTGCAGTGAAGCTTCCCCCTCTGATTTTCCCTGGAATTAAGGGATGCCAGTGAAGTAATTTCTGACACAGGTGAATCTGTGAGCATCTGAAGTGTTTATAAAGCCTGTGAACCCTGCAGGTGAGGCAGCTGGGCTGGCTAGCTTCCAACACACAGGGGTTGGGTTGTCTGTCTCCTGCTGTTAATGCCCAACAGAACCAGGACTTCTCACTGGCTGGGACATGGGCCGTCCCCTGCCTTTCCCGTCCTCATTCCCCATGAGATGGAGTGCCTGCCACGGGGCTGGCCGAGCTCACAGGGGGGTATGGCCTCTGGTGGCAGCGAGTGGGCAGAGGGGTGTGTGTAACAGCAAGTAAATGCTTCTGGCAAGATTGGGGAGTGTCAGGGTCACCTAACATGCCTCTTGCTAATGTCGGCAGGACACGGAGCTATAAACAAGCGATGGGCGCTATATGGAGTGGGCAGCAGCAGGGGGGTCAGACTCTTTCCCCTTTGGACGACAAGCACAAGAGTTCAGCAAACCAGACTCCAGCTTCCTCCTCTCCAGCTAGCAGGGTGAGTGGGTGCCACGGTCCTTCTCCCCCCTCTCCCTTCCAGCAGTGCATCCACCAGTACTTCCATACATCTTTTCCTCTTAGGTTGTGAGACCGCTGAAAAACTTCCTGCAGGCTGTGCAGCGAAACCAGCTGCTCACAAGCCCGGGGCCCACAGGACGCGGGGGCGTCATCAAGAACTTCATCAAACACAACACTCCCACCCGACCCAACCTTAAGGTGCGTCAGTCCCACCTTCCCTCACAGGGCTGGAGGAGGGGATCGAGTCTGGGGAGCGGCAGGTGGGACAGTTTGCTTGGAAAAGTGTGAATATATTACTAATTCTGTCTGCTGCCATGGGTCGATGCAGGTCCTCGCAGCAAACTGGCCTCACAATTCTACTTTGGCCTCCCCAGGGAAGGGAGACTGGCTGGTGTTGCCTTGTACAGTCTGTGCACACGTGTCGTTACTGGCTGGGAGTCTTTACCACCAGTCCTCAAACCTTCCTGGTACAAAGGGAAGCCTCAGCTGCTCTATCTGTAGCCAGAAGAAACATTTTTTTATTCTGGGACTGTTGAACCACAAGAAAGTAGGGAGCTTTTCTCTTTGCCGTGGGAATCTGACCTTGTGTCTGGCAAACTGGTGGCTGTGGGGCTGAAAGGCAGAGAGGGGTCAGGCAGTGGGCTCTCACTGGTAAGGAGCCGCAGCTGAGAACAGGGTGCATGTGCTGTGAAAGGGGGTTCTAGTGTTACTTCCAAACCCTCAATCATTTTTCTTTGTCTCTTCTCTACAGGGAGACTTTGTTGTAAGTAATGACACCCTCAGCAGTGGGGGCTGGAAGGTTCTAACAGCCTCTTGCCTCACGGGCACTGACAGCTCTCTCCCCTCACTGCCATCCACGCAGCTCACTGGCCAGATGAGTAAACTGGCCACACCAGTGGTGAGGTGGCAGGATCTCTTTGCAGGTGTGTTCTGCTGGGGCTGGGAAATGCTGGGAATGCTTTTTGTCACCAAGCAATACAACTTGCACAGTGCCCCTTTCTCCCCCTTCTCCCTGCTGCTGCTGTGGGTGACAGGCACAGAGCGTTTGTTGCAGGTGGTCACCTGCAGCAGGAGTGTGCTGTTCCTTGCCTAAACACTCCCTACTGAAGGATGGAGGTGTTTCCCTCCATCCCTGTGACTCTTCTGCTCTTATTAGTTGAATAAGTGCTGTTGCTAAACCCGTGGTGTTTCTTCACTACTCTTCCATTCCCATCTCAGTATGTGGGTGCCTGTGTCTCTGCCAGTGAGTCCTTTGTGGGCCTCTGGCTGCTGGGGCACAAGCAGCCCAAGGGCAGAAACAGGCCATCAGTGCAGTCTGCATTCCTCTGCCTTCAGGAGAAGGAGCGGCAGAGGCTGGAAAGCCTCAGGAAAAAGCAGGAGGCTGAGGAACAGAGGAGGAAGAAAGTGGAGGAGGAGAAGAGACGGCGTCAGGCAGAAATGAAGCAGTGAGTTGGGTCCTTTACCTCCTGCTCCTCCCTGCTCCATCACGGAGCTGCTTTGGGGGCCTGTCCCTGCCTGGTGGCCAGCACTGCTGCCCTGTGGCACCCCGGGCACTGCTGGCCATGGCTTGCTGCAGCGAGGGCTGCAGTGGTGCAAAGCACCCAATAACATCTGAATTTACTGCAGAGGTGAGCTGGGCCCAGGCTCAGCCAAAGCGAGTCAAGCAGTGTCACTCTTTTCCCCAGTTACCCCAGCAAGTCCCCGTTCCCCCATCACCCTCTGTACAGGAGTAAACAAAGCTGACCAGCCCCTCTCCCCCACACACACAGGAAGAGAGAGGAGCGTCTGAGGAAGGCACTGCAGGCTCGGGAGCGGGTGGAGCAGATGGAAGAAGAGAAGAAGAAGCGGATGGAGCAGAAGATCTTGCAGAATGATGATAAGGTAAGAAGGCTGACCAAGCTGTGGACCGCTTAGTGCAGTGACATTGTCTCCCTGAGCTGTGAGACCAAGAGGGTGCAAACAGGCCATTGGCACAAGCCCAGGGTTGCTGCTGGCGGTGACTAATCAGGTGGTGGGTACGTCTGCATCAGAGACAGTGGAATTCTCTGTCGAGCAAGAGGAGGCTTTTGTTCTCCACACCTCTGCAGTGGTGCTAAACGTTCCTGTTCTGACACGCAGTGTTCGTGGTTCTCTGCGCTCATGGAATGTGGCAGCATCCCTTGTCTGTGAGGAGGCCTGAGATGAGACGCCCTTTACCCAGCTCACGGTGTGCGGGGCGAGCTCTTTGCACTAACCTTCACACACACAAAGGCATGGCACTCACAGGGGGTTGCAAAGACGCAGTGGGAGAGGACAGCTGCCGAGCACACGGGGGATGCTCCTGGCTGGTAGATGGGGCTGTGTGTGCATATGCAAACGTGTATCATGTTTGTATATTAAAGCCCTGTCTGCCCTCTCTTGAGGATGGGTTGAAGATGAAGAGCATGCCAGGTTGGGCTGCTGATGGCTGTGTACAGACAGTATTGCTGCTTCCCTACAGCTCTGCAGGCTCTTGTGGGGCTGGGGGAGGCTGTGCCTGCCTGACCCACAGCCACGGCAGCCTTTGGAAAGGCTCAGCCTTAGAAAACATAGGAATTGGGCTCCTCCCAGTCTTTCCCAAAGCCTGAGTGGCTAAAAGCACTGCCAGCGGAGGTGCTGGTGCTCCTGCTGGGACAGAGCTGGGGTGAAGGAGCCATCTCTGACCCCCCAGCTTTCACAGCCCAGTCTGTGCTGCAGCTCAGGCAGCAGCAGCACCGCAGGTAGAGCCAAACCCAGGTGCTACATCCCCTTGTTCTGCAGAGAGTCACAAGAGGGAGGCCTGGATTTCGGGCCATGTAACGGTTTCTGTTCTCATTTCTCCCATCACCCAGGGATTGGTTGTCTCTGCACATGGCCTGTTAAGTGGTGGACTTGCTGCTGCTGGAGACTGGCACTAAATCCAGTGTCTTTGTGCTGCTTGCTGGGTGGTGGGTTCTCAGTCTCATCAGATCCCAGAATATCACAGAATTCTGAAGCCTTCCCTGTCCTCCCCTTGGATGAGGCTGCGAGGGGTCCTCAGGGGCAATGGAGTGGACACTGTGGCTTTCTCAGGTGCGTCTCTCCCAAGTGCGGGAGGAGAAAGGGGCAGAGGAGTGGAGCAGGAGAAAGCTGTCGAGGAAGCCTGGGGAAGCTGACGCACGGAAGCAGAAGGCACCGAGGGAGGTAAGAACAGCTCTGAGCCCCTCCTGCATGTGGAGAAAGAAAGGGGTAGCAGGGAACTGGTGGGATGGGGACAGGTTACTGCCCCTCCTGCTGCTGGGATTTTGGGGTCCCTGTGTGGGATTTCTGCTCAGATGATTGATGTTGGGTTTGAACACAAAGGTAGCTGTGGGGACAGGAGGCAGCTGCTGGGCAGGCAGTGGGAGGTAGGAATGAGATACAACACGCACAAGTTGTCTCAAAGTGTTTGTGTCATGTCCTCCCATCTTTCCCCATGTGAACTGGAGGGTTACAGAGGTTTTCTTCTGTCTTCTGCAGGAGGAGGGTGAATTTGAGCAGCAAGGACCACTGCAGAAAAGGAGAGAGGATGAAATGAAAGAAAATGGAAATAAAGTCTTGGAACTGAGAAACCTTGTGGAGCAGCAGCAGGTGGAACAAGTGAAGGAGAGGTATCAGCTGGGGTCTGTCCTGGAGGAGGGGAGCAGGCAGCAGGCATGGTAAAGCAGTAAATATATATATATATGTATATATATTGCTGGAACTGAGAGGGTGATGGGAGTGTTGGGCTGTCCCCAAGGTCTGGGGTGCTGCAGCAAGGGGCTGTGAGGGTACTCGGGGGGGGGGGGGGGGGGGAGGTGGACACGCTTTCCTCTGTAGCTAAATCCTAGGGGTTTTTTTCACCAGGGATCACAAACAGCGTGGGAAAGAGAAGGCCCCCCAGCCAGAGCTGGAGTCAGCAGTGTTTGCTGAGAAAAACATAAAGGTGGGGAGTTAACCATCTTGGAACAACGTCTGTGTGGTGAACTAGTGAGGCATAGGATACACTGACTGACTTTAACAGACTCATTTCTCGAGTGCTGTGTTACTGTTTAAGGTTGTAACACTCACTATTAAGTTATTTAGAGAAACAAATGCAATAAAACCAATAAGGAGCCAAACATGTTACTGTAAGGAGTTGGGGTGTGCGTAAGAATAAGCCAGCCCATCACAAGGTGGGTGACAGCCATACAATGGTGCTTTGAAGAACACCTCCAAGTGGCATTCGCTGATACTTAAATGAATTTGGAAATTAGCAAGTGCGAGAGCCGATACAGGCAGGACGTAGGAACAACCACAAAACCATGGATTAAGGGCAAAAAACTAATTTAATCTCAATACCTCATGGATCAAAACCTCTGAAGACAGCACCTGGGCAGAGGCAGGCAGGCAGGGGCCGCGGACACGGTGGAGCAAGAGTCCTTGCTGCTGGGAGTGAGGGAGCGAGGGAGCTCCCACTTGCTGTTTGGGCCTGTATTTCAAGGATTCTGGCAGGGAGAGTTTTCTACTGGGCTTTGATCTCTTCAACAGCAGGGTAAGAATCTCAGGGGTGCCTTTGAGTCCATCCCAGGTCTGTGTTATCTGAGTGCAGATGTTCTACTGGTTGAGCATACAAAACTAAGCAACAATTAGTGTGATAGATGTGTTTTCCAGCACCCTGCACACGAGTCACTTGAGCGTATTTACCGTCCTCCTCGCTACATTCACTCTCTGTATTTGGAGGATGCCATCCCTGTAACAAACTTCAGGCATCAGATGGCTTCATGTAACATCATTTGCATTTATACAAATAATGTTATGGCTTAAAGTCAAGGCTATTTGTCTCAAAATATCACAGTAACATTTTCTTTCCACTCACTTTCTACTCTTAACATCACTCTTTCTTTTCCCTCTTTCATTACCAAAAAATCAAACCCCCAATGCTGCTCCTCTTAAGGATAAATCCCTCCTCCTGTGTTTGCTGTTGCTGCTCTTACTGGGTCTGTGACATTCAAGCTCCTATTAGTGCTATATAATTTTAATGAAGGTCTGAATTCTTTGTGTGTTGCCAGCAGCTGGGCTGGAGGAGCCCCAGCAAAGCTCCTGCAGACAAGAGACAAGCTGGATATAATGGAAGGTGCCTGCAGCTCCAGCTCCTGTTCACTCTTCCCTATGGAGCAGTGCAGGGGGAGAAACTCCTGGTAAAGTGCTTTGGGTTGAAAAAGAGTTTAAGCAGTGACTTTTTTTTCCCTCTTTATTAGGAGGCAGAGAACCCGAAATTGCTGCCTGGGCAGGAGAAGAGAATCAAACTGCCAGAACCCATTGCTGTGGCTTCTTCTCATCCCTGGCTCAAAGTGGCAAAGGTGAGCGTGAACTCGAGAGACCTTGTCAATCAGGATCTGAGCAGAGACAGGAGTAGCTTTGAGTCCTGGAGTTGGGTTTTTTCTGCAGAAGACGACACAGAGGGACTGAGGATTTTTTTTCAATTTTTTTTTTCAAGGAACCCAGACAAATATGGCTCAGTTCCAGAGATAATCTGGTTGTTTTGCTTGGGTGAACATGAATGAAGAATAATGTAATTCTTGTGTCTTAACAGGAAGATGATGGTCTGCAAAAGCCCTGGCAGCAGCTGAGAAAGGAGGAAAAAAACAAGCAACCAGAAGGATTGAGTGATGCCTCTGGCACATGGCTGAGCAAGATGGTGAAGGTGAGTCCTGCTTCCAGCAGAGCCCTCAAAACCAGTCTGGTGTCTAATCGACTCAGTGTTTTCTCTCTGAAAGAGAAACACTGAAAAAAAAAAAAAACAAACCTCTGAAAGAGTGTTTTCTCTCTGAAGAGAGGCCGGGGATGGCCACGGGATGGCAGCACGCCGTGAGGCAGCAGCTGAGCCTGCGGCACCCCGATCCCGCCGGGGGGGCTCCAGAGCCGCTTGGAACTGTAGCTGCTTAGACCTGGTAACTGGAGGGGTGGGGGAGAAGCTACTGAGACAGACCTGAGCACTAACTCTGCCCGTAAAAGCTCCGCTCCTGGGGCTGAGCAGCTCCCCTTCCTGCCGGACTCCTCCGGCTGAGGCTGGGGTCAGAGCTCCAGAGAACAGAAAGCAGCTCCACCATAAGGCGTGTGAAAGGGTTCAAAAAGCCAAGCACTTAGATGTGCAGGGTGTGTCTTTCTAGAGCTTTTCTACCAAAAAAAAAAAAACAGGAGGGGGAAAGGGTTAAAAGTAGTTATAAAGTCACTGAGCACAGTGAGGGATGTATTTGTACAGATGTGCGTGCACTCCTGTGTTCCCTCCATGCGAAGGGCCCTGCAGAGCGAGGGCATCTTCCTGGGGTGTTCTCTGGTCAGCACCTCTGGCTATGACTGTCAGGTCTTCTCTTCCTCCCTGCTGCTCACCGCAGAGCCAGGAGGTGGCTCTGAGCCCTCGCCGTGGCTTCGTTCCTGGCCGGGTTCTGGCGGGTTCCTCCCGGCAGTGGAGGCTGCAGGGCAGGCGGTGGCCATGTCACCTCTGCGTTTGCCATCCTGCCACAGGGTGCAGCCCCCAGCTACAGCTCACTATCGAGACTGGTTTCATGGCAAAGTTCCGTTAAAATAAAATAAAAAAAAAAAGCCAAAAGGATTTGAGCGCTTCTGGGTTTTACCAAAAATCTCAAGCTACCTGTCAAGTGGGAATGTTTCAGATGTCCCAGTTAAGGGGTCGGCCAAGGGCTTCCCGTACACAGATGACCCTTTGGGCTCTCCCGGTTTTTATTGAACTAGGGGTGAAAATGAGTGTGTGATGCATCTGCTGTAGAAAGTCAGGTGTCAGCTCTCGTTTCTGGCTGCCTTCCCTTGTCAGGGCAGTTCTGTGCCCAGCGTGTGCCATCGGGAGCTCACCCCCTGGGCGCCCTCGGTGCGAGGGGGCTGCCGCAACAGCCTCTCGCTGTGGGACCTGGGCAGGATCCACTTGTCTGGCTGGTGCCTGATCCCGCTTCTCGCTCTGATCCATGCTCTCTCTGCTCCCAGAAACCCATCTCCACACCCTGCTTAGTGCCCCCGAAGGGCACAAAGGAGTCCAGATCCCCGATGGCAAATGAAAATAGCTATGGGATGGACCTGAACAGCGATGACTCCACAGATGATGAGAATGCCCCTCGGAAGCCTGTCCCCGCCTGGGCTGATGGTAGGTGCTAAGTTTGTTTTACCTTCTTTTAATCCCTTCCCTGGGCAGCTGGAGCTTTCCAGGCTCACTCGGTGCAATCTCAGTGTCCCCCTGGAGCAAAACCTCAGCAGCACTGGCCCTGAGTGGGGAGGGAGCTGGGGCTGCTGCCCTGCGAGTGCTGTGCTGTTGGAGTTAAACCAGAGTCCTCCCTGTCTCTGGATCCGAGGGTGGGAAGAGGCTGGAGGTGGCACCATCCTCCTGAGAGAGCAAGGTGTGAAGGTTTGGGGTACATCTAGGGTGCTGAGGAACTGAAAGCTAGCCTGCTGCCAGCCCGGTGATGGGCGAGGGGCTCAAAGCTTTGCCATGAGTGGGAAAACTTAATCCCACTGTGGAGGTAACAGCTTTTCCAGCACAGAACTGTGTGACTGTCCTGCCCGGCTGTGGGAAAGGGCACCCAGAGCTGCCTGGTAACGAGTCCCCTTCTGCGCTGTGGCTGTTCCTGCAGGGTCCCAGCTCAACCAGACCATTGTACACCAGTACTATCACCCCCTCAACGCTGACCAGATCTTCGGGCTGATTCCCAGCCCCAAGCTGGAGGATATTTTTGGCAAGACCAAGCCTCGGTACTTCAAGCGCACGAGCTCAGCTGTGTGGCATTCCCCACCCGGGACCAAACCCACCTGCGGCCCATCCTGCAACTTCAAAAACTGAGAAATGGCAAAGAAATGTGGTTTTGGACAAGATGGTGTGTCAGTTGGTGTTTTAGCACACAGTGCATTTACAATTTTAATTTTTTTTTCAAAAATACTGAATAAAACCCTGTTGCAATAAACACTCTGTGTTTGTTTGTCTCCCTCCTTTCCCCCATCACTGTGGGATGGTGCTTCTCGGTGGCGGATTCGAGACCAGGATGTGGTTTCTGCGAGTGAAAATGCAGGTGTTGGAAGGCATGGTGTTGCACTATCACATGTTCCCTCGAACTGCACGCAGGGTCTTACAGAAAGAAGCTGTGAGACCCCTCTAGGAAAGAGCAAATTTCTTAATCAGCCTGAGGGGAGAATGTTTTCAAAACCCACCCTCAGCTTTTTTCCTGCATTTTCCAATGCTTCTAACCACAAGCAGCTTTCCTTTGAGAATTCTCGTTACCTCTTGTTGCTCTGAGCCAGGATCTTTTTCCTGCGATAAGAAAAATCTGCTTGGACGGTTCAAGCGCTGTCTCAATGCCTTGTCCCTGCTCTCTCCTAATGGAGAAACGATTCTGCTTTTCCAGGAGACATCAGTGCACGCTGCTGCCGCGGCAGGAGGTGGATGTTTGGGTGCCATGGCTTGGAGAGGGTGGTGGGTAAGTGACTTCCTCGGGGCTGTGTTGGCATCGCCCCTGAGTGCTCCCTGCCCTGGGCATCTTCTGGCTCCTGCAGCGGCTCCCTGGGGACAGTCACCACATGCTGGGGTGGCCATGGTGGATCCTGGGACACCCCCCCTTGTGTCCCTTGCAGCCAGCAGTGCTCCAGGAGCCATTTGGGCAACCAAACCCATTGACAGTAGCACTGAGGAAGGTGCTCGATGAGAAGGGAAAGTCCCCAAGGGGAGCCACATCCCACACTTGTCATAATAACCTTTTCCTTCTTCTTTCTCCAGTTCCTCCTTGGGCTGCACCATCCAGCATGATTGTGAGCACCATGGAGGAGCTCTGTCCACTGTAGCGACACGATGTGTGGGGCTGGGGTCCCTCCTGCAAGTACAGAGCTATTTACCGCATCTACACGGTCAGAGCTGTGAGCCCACCCTGAGGTGGGGGGTCTGAGTCCCCAGCCCTGTCCCTAGTGCCATAAAGTCTCCTTCCCCTTCACCTTCAGGTGCAGGCTGCCCCGAGCCACCACAGAAATGTGGCCACAGGCCTGTTCAGAGCCGTCTGGGCCTGCTGGCCTCCCTTCAGAGGAGGTGTCCAGCTGGGCAGAGTGGTTTTGTGGAGCTTTGTGATGGGCTTGGAGGGTTTTGAGCAGTTCAAAAGAGTTTGCAGGTGTCTTGGTGGAAGAGTCTTGTGGGCAGTTAGAGCTTTCTGTGGGTCTTTAGAGCTCGGAGCTCCACAGAGCTGGTGACAGTGGTTGGGATGAGCTTTGTTGAGGCTTGGAGCACGTGAGCAGAGCTCCACAGCAGCCACGGTCTCTGTCCTAGCTGCCCAATTGCCCCCTGACTTCTGGGCCCATCCAGCTTTTCTGTTCATCTTGGGCTCCCTTATTGACCCACTGGATGTCTGTGGGGCTCGTGGTGCCTCTTGCCGCCTCCTCATCACTGCAGTAAGATCTGGGGGCACTGACAGCAGCATCTGGGGTCCAGCAGGTCCTATGGCTCTGGTGGGACCTCGGCGTGTCCCCACCACGTCCAGCCCAGTCCTTCCTCTCGTGCGAGGTGCTGCAGAGCTGATTGCAGCCAGTGATTCACCCTCACTTCATCTTCTGTGGATTTGCTGGTTCCTCTGGGCTTCCCTGGGTGCTCTGGACCCCCTTGGTTCAGCTCTCTGGGGCCTCTTGGATTCACCTGGGCTCTCTGGGGTGCTTTCAGCATCACTTGAGCTCTCTTGGCATCTCCCTGCAGGTTTTTTTGACGAGTCTTTCTTTGGACTCTCCTGATCTCTCACTAGTGGCTTTATCAGGTGCTTTGCAGGTGGCTGTGATGCCTCAGGGCTTCCTTAATCCTTGCACGCTCTCTGGGATGCTCTTGCGTTGCCCCTTTTCCCAGGCTTTCCTGGTGCTCTTGGGCTCCCCTGAGCACAGGCTCGGGCTGTTCCCTGCCAGATGGCTCCTGTCCCTCATGGTAATCCTCAAATTACCTCGTTAGGCGCTGCCACAGCGGCAGCAAGTTCCGGATGATGGAGCTGGAGGTCAGAGCCTGGCTGCAGAGGGTCAGGGTTCGAGGCAGGAGGAATGGGGCCCATCACTCAGCGTCAGGCTGGGGATGGGGTGGATTTGTTTTAGCCCTGCTGGACCCCTCAAACCACCAGCTCCACCAGCAGGAGCTCCCAGGAGGGGCCCTACCCAGACTGCAGCACTGCTAAGTGTTTCCAGCGTGGGACAGTTGATGGACAATGGCTGCAAAGCCACCACGGAGGAAGTGGCCGGGCCAAGGAGTTGGTGGAGGCTGTGAAGGGCCCTGGGAGGTCCGATCCCCTCTGCAGCCCCGCTTCGGCATCACGCCGGCGCCCAAGGCTGGCAGCTGGTACTGTCCCCTCTCCATCTCCATCCCCGCTGTCCCGTTTGGACATTGCACGCACAGTCCTGCACAGAAACCTTCCCTGTGCCACCCACCCACCCCAGGTCCTCTGCGTGCCCAGAAAGAGCTTCCCCGGGGGGGGACTTGCTCAAAAGCCTTGCTCCAGGCTTCTGGTGAGGTCTGAGGCTGGACATCACCTCCCCAGGATGGGGAACATCCCTTCAGCTGGGCATGGGCAGGACTGGGCTCCCTCTTGACTGGGGTACCCCCCCATTGCTCCTCACAACCCCATAACGCGACTGGGGTGGTCTTTAAGGAGCAAAGGTCTGTGTAGGGGCATCTGAAAGGTGCTGGCGGATGGAGTAACTGCAGCTGGGCAGGGAGCATGCTGCCCCTTCGCCTGGGAGAGCTTTAAATCCTCCTTATCTCAGCTGGGTGATAATAAATGATCTCATCTAGCTGACACATCAATAATTTTATACTTTTAGGCTGTTAGCACCCTGACTGTCGAAGCTCCTGGCACCCACCCAAGGATGTTCCTCTGCCCCGGAGAGGGACGGTGCCCGGAGGCTCCTCGGGGGAGCAGCAGAGGGTCCCTGCAGAGAGCCCCTTCCCAGCCCCTCACCTCAGGGTCTGCAGCCGGCAGGCGGGATCCCGCAGCCCCTCGCTCAGCTGCTGCATGCCTCCGTCCCCCAGCTCCTTGTCCCCTGGGTGCAGCTCGGTCAGGCTGGTGCTGGCCTGGAGCACGGTGGCCAGAGCCCCGCAGCTCGCCTCCGTCAGCCGGCAGTGCCACAGCCTGCGGGGACAGTGCTGGGACTCAGTTGGGACCGGCCAGCCCTCCTCTCCAAAAACATCTCCCAGGAGCAAGGCAAGACCCACCAGCCCCCCGCCCTGTACCGCAGCCGCTGGATGCTGCAGCCGGGTCCCCCCAGTGCCCCGCACAGCTCCCGCATGCCACCGTCCCCCGGGGGATTGTCACTCAGGTCCAGATGGGCCGGGCAGGGCAGGGCGCCCAGGTCCCTGCAGCCGGTGGCCGTCAGGTTGCAGCAGCCCAACCTGCAGAGAGGCGGTGGTGAGGTCGGGGGAGTCCTCACAGTGTCCCCCCACCAGGGCCGGGCACGCAGGTGGCTCCCGCGGTGGCTCTGGGGACACTGTGTTGGAAAAGCGAGGGGAGCACCTCGCTGCCCACCCCCCCATCCCTCTCCCGAGGCTGGAGCTGGTGTCCACGGGCTTTTGCTGCCAAGTGTCATTGTTGGGCATCCCCGGGGGGCAGCGGTGCTGGGAGCTGCTGGAACGTGCTCCAGAGCACAACCCACAGCCCGGCTCTGCGGGCTCCGAGGGACAAGGCGCAGCCGCGGGGCCGTGCCCGGCAGGAATCCCGCTGTGCCCGAGCCTGGGAAGGAAGAGGGGAGGTGACCAGGCAGCGTCCGCTGCGCCGGCGAGTAAATGTCTGGGGGCAAACAATATCTCCTGAATGGCTGAGGCCAATCCGCCTCTGGAGTTCCTGATTCCCGCTTCAGATCTCAGGAAAAGAGAAGGGTGGCTCTCAGCATCTCCCATAGAGTGATGGCAACAACCTGGGAGATTCAAAGTGGAGAAAGCGAGGTTCTTGGGTACACAGCAGCACTGTGGCTGCTCAAAGAAAGGGCTTCATTCCCCTCCCTATGCCGAACACACTGTAGGATATGCTGTTTATTTTAACCTTAAAACCATTCCTTTTAAAGGACTCTGGAAAATGAAAGCAATATTTTATCTATCTACCTTCATAAGAGAGCCGGCAGAAGTGCTTGCAAGTCACTCCATCATTTATTAGTCCTGGCTAACTGGGGAGGTCCCTGTTGACTGGAGGGTAGCAAATGTGACGCCCACCCAAAGAAGGGCTGGAAGGAGGACCAGGGGACTATAGCTTTTTAAAAGCCGTGTAGATGTGGTGCTCAGGGACATGGTTTAGTGGTGGACTTAGCAGTATTAGGTTAATGGTTGGACTCGATGATCTTAAAGGTCTTTTCCAACCTAAATGATTCTATGATTCATTGTCCAGGTTGAGCCTGTTCCGGGGGAATGGAAACACCCCCCAAAAACATAAATGGAGGGGGAAATGCAGAGAACACTAAAGGACTGTTCATCCCAGAAATGGTCCGTGGGCTGAACCCCCTTCTGCAGTTTGGTGTTTCTGCAGAGTGCGTGGCCAGCCCTGCCCCTGCCCGGGCACACAGGGACCCCAAACACCCACGGCTGCAGGGCAGGACCAGGGAGAAGGTTCCTGGGGGCAGAGAGACACCCACAGAGGAGCCAACAGCAGCAATGGCAGCACAGACCTCTCCTCTAACTTCTCCATCTGGCCTAGGCACCCAAAATGAGTTCTCTCTTACATTCCTGCAGCGTGACTCATTACAAATGACGAACTAAGTTATATGATGGAAGAGACAGTAACGAGGGTCAGGCCCCGACAGGCAGCTCTGTGGTGCCTCAAGCTACCCTGGGCAGCAGCAGCAGCAGTGGATGGGCCTTTCTCTTCCCTTTTCTCTTTTTTTCCTTCCTTTCCTCCTTCACCAGGAGAAGCGACGCGTGGTCCCGGAGCCGCCGTGTCCCTCAGCGCAGTGTCTGCACCCCAGCCCCTCGCTCAGCCCCCTCACGCCGCCGTCCCTTGGCCCCTCGCTCCCCAGGTCCAGCTCCGTCAGGGTGGGCTGGGGGCTGAGAACGGCGGGCAGAGCCCGCAGCAGGCACCCGTGAGCTGGCACCGACCAGACCTGAGGGGGAGACAGGGAGAGGAGCCACGGGAGTGGGCACCCCCGCCCGGGGACACCAGCCAGCCCCTCACTCAGACGGCCATCACCCATGTTCCCCCCTCCAGGCATCCCCCTGCACCCGCACCCACTCCCCCAGCCCAAACCATCCCCACCTGCATCAGCACGAGCAGCAGTGGTGCAGTGGTCCAAGGGCTCGCCACCAAGAGCCATGTCCCACCACCCAAGCAGTGTTCACACCAGGAGAGCTCTGGCACACCAGGGGAAAAATGTCCCCACCAGGAGAGCCGTGCCCCACCGGGACAGCAGTGTCCCCACCAGGAAAGCCATATCCCCACCAGCAGAGCAATGTCCCCAGCAGGAAAGCAGTGGACCTACCAGCAGAGCAGTGTCCCCGCCAGAAGAGCAACTTCCTCACCAGGAGCATACGGTCCTCACCACCAGCGCGATGTCCTCACCAGAGATCAGTGACCTCGCCAGTAGAGCTGTGTCCCCGCCAGAAGAACCAATGTCCCACCAGGGTCACAGCCGGGCAGCTGGCTGTTTCAGGCAGCGTGGGACACACGGTGGAGTGCCTCCAAGCCCCCGGCTCTGGGGAGGGGGCTGGGGGGGCTGGAGATCTTGCTGGTAGGGGCAAACCTGAGCCTGTGAGCAGCACACGCGCTTCCCGTAGGGACAGCGTTCCATTCCCACAGTGTGCTGCTGCTTCCTTCCCTCTCGGGTCAAGGTTTCTCACACTTCGTGTCCCTTTCTGCACCTCGTTTATTTCCCCCTTTTCTCCTCTTTTCTTCTTGGCACCTCCTCCTGCCCCCTCTGGGTGCAGGCTGTGCCAGAGGTGTGGAGACCCCGCTGCCCACCCTAGGGGGCTCAGCCGTGCCCGGTCCTGCTCAGCTGGGGACAGGCTGGTGAGCCCAAAGAGCCGGGGCTGGGCCAGGCAGAGGGTAGGTGCTTTTTGCTGCTTCTCCTTGGAATTCCTCCTGCCCTGGAGCCGAATGTGGGATCCGGTGTCCCTCAGGCAGGGAAGGGGCTGGTCTGCTGGCCCATGGCTGGCTTCACCGGGCGCTGGAGGTGGCTCTGCTCTCCCCTGGGGACTTCAGCAGGGTCCTGCAGTGGGAACAGGTCACAGCACGGGCCCTTTGGTCAAGCAAAAAGCTCCAGACCCTCCGGCTGAGGGATGGGTGACAGCTAAAATCCAGTGGGATCCGGCTGAGGAGCAGCCCCCGGGCCACAACCCCCCACCCCCCCCCAGCCACCGCACGCTCCCGGCACCGAAAACTGGCAGTGAGTGAAGAGCCGTGGGGGGCTGGGCTGGCACAGACCCTTTGGGGGGAGCCACCGGTGGGTTGGGGTGCAAAAGCCTCTCAGCAACGTGGCCAGCGCTGCGGGGAGGGGGAGAGGTGGCCAAGCCCCCCGAGAATCGCTCTGCGGCCCCGAGCGAGGCACAGGCAGAACACAGCTGTGAGGTGAAGAAAACCCCAACTCTTGCTGAGACTGAAACTGCAAAAAAAAAATCCTCTGAAGCCACTTTGCAGGGGACGATGGGGGAGGGGGGGGGGTGCCAAAAGAAACCCACAGCGAGCCCTGCCCCAGCGACGGCTCCTCCTGCCCAGCCCCGCTGCTGCTCCTGGTGTCTGCAGAGAAATCCCAGGGAGACACCCAGCCACCCTCCCCGCAGCCGTGGCCCGTGTCCCATGTCATGTCATGTCCTGTGTCCTGTGTCCTGTGTCCCGTGCCCCACGCCAAGGCCCATCCCAGCAGAGCAAAGCCTGTTTGGCCGATCACAAAGCATTTTGGAGCCGTAACACCCCAGCTTGGCAGGGACATGCCACGCTCGACCCCAAAAGTGCTACAGGTTTGGGGTTTCTGCCAGCAGCTGGTGACAACGGAGCGTCAGCCAAAGGAAAATGTGTTTTGGGTGCAAAGAGACCCAAACTGAAGTCAAACCCAGCCCGGCATCCCAGCACACTCCCGTTTCCCCGAGGTTTATCCATCTTGCAGCGGTGGCTCCAGGCTGGGTTAAATTGGTGCAAACTCAGTAATGGTTGTGAAGAATTTTTTTAAAGAAAAAAAGCCCAGGACTCGTCTCACATACCCAGGCTGATGCTGGGGAAACCAAAAGTCACTCCTGCCCGACACCGGTTTCATTGCTGCACCACTGCTGGTGCCGGAGCTGGCCGCCGTGTCCCGGTGCGGGGTGCGGTGCCGTTTGGTGGCACTTGGCTGGCTCGTTGGCACAGCCGCGGCCCCCGCTCTCCCTTGTTGCCCTTCCCCTGAACTTCCTGCCCCACCGGGGCAGACTCGGGGCTGTGGTCTCACGGGTGCCACTCGCACCGAACGGGGCCTCAGCAGAAGCCGGGAACGAAACCGCTTCTCCCCGGCTGCAGCCCCAGCCCTCCCCGGCCTCCCTCGCTCCCCGGGCTGGCCAAACCCCCGGGCTCGCTCGCCACGGGGGCCAGGAGAGGGCTCGTGGCATGGCCAAGCCCTGCTCCGGTCTCCCCGTTGCTCCCAGCACAGGAAGGTGTGTGGCCACCGGTGTCACCCGCAGCCCCGTTGCGTCCCTGGGTGCTGGCGGGGGAGGCGGATGCAGAAAACCTTATTTTTTTGGGGGGTGCAGGTGTCACCGCAGCCGATCGGCCCCATCAGCAAAAGCTGGCGGTGGGGGCCCGGGGGCTGCTGTGGGGAGCGTGGGCCATGTCCTGCCACTGTCCCAGGTGGCAAACCAGGGGCTGAGCTGCTTGCAAACGTGCCCAGGAACCTGGGGGAGCTCCTGTTTGTGACGGGCAGCTTTGGCCACCACAACCATGCCTTCCCTTTCCTCCTCCTCGCCAGAGCTCGGCTGCGCACGGGTGAATCGCGGGGGGGCATCGGGTGCTGCCCTGGCAGAGACAGAGCCCTGATACAGGGCAGCGCTATGGGGCCGGGCTCCTGGGGGTGGGGGGCAGCCCGCCTGGGGGCTGCGGGCAAGCGAGGCCGAGCCTCGGCGAGCCAGCTGCGGGAGAGGAGGTGTCCCGCTCCCAACACCTCCCCCAGAAAGGGGAGGGGGGAGAAAATTTGAAAAGGGGGGCTGGAAGCAAACTGGGAGCAGCCCGGGCTCCGTCCCAGCCCGAAGGCGAGCGTCCTAGCCCCGGGGACCAGCGGGGACGGGGTGGCCGCCGCCGTGTCCCCTGTGTGGCTGTGACCACAGTGGCTTTGGCGAGGGGGCTCCAGCCGAGCTCCCCGGGGCCGTCGCGAACTGGCCCCGCTCGGGGTCATCGGCTCGTTTATTTGCTGCCAAGGTAGCCCGAAATGCTGCGGGAGTCGGGGGGGGGGATGGCGCTAATCGATGCCGGGAATTGCTCTGCCCCCAGGCCGGGGGCTTATCTCTAATCACGCGTGTGCGGGCCGCAGCTGGCTGCGGGGATGTCTGGGCGCCTTGCTCGGCTCCCGCAGTCTCCCGGGGGGGCTCCGGGCGGCGCCAATTAACCCCCGCCGTCTGGGCGCCAGCCCCGCGCCCCAAGGACCCGCATCGGGCCGGCGGCGTCAGCGGGGAAAGGGGGCAACTGCGTGACAACAGCAGGAGAGGGTTAAACCAGGGACACACGGACACACGGACACACACCCCCCGGCTGAAACGCGGGGTTTGGGGGTGCCCCCTCCCCGGGAACCCGACGGCCGCGGTGCCGCCGCGCATCCAGGGCCAAGCACGGGCACCTGCGGGCCCCGCGGGGGCGGGAGCAGGGCGCTGGAACCCGCTTCCCCCCCCGCATCCAAAAGGAGAAGGAAAACAGAATTTTTTCGGCTCGCGCGGAGCGAAACAATGAGCGTCAACCGGGGGGATTTTCCAGGGCTGCGAGCGGGGAAAATAACCCCCCCGTTACAGCCCCGAGCGGGGGGGTTGTGCGGTGGGTGAGGTCGGCTCTTACACCGCAACGCAGCCCTCCCTGCGGCAGCCACCGCACACACCCCACACCCCCCCGGCCCGTGGGAGTCCCCCACGCCCCGGCCGGGGTGCACTGGGGGGGGGAACCCCCCGCTTTGGCCCGGGCTGCCTGCTTTGCCTGCCTTTCCCCTCGCCGAGACGTCAGTTGTTTCTGTTTTCAGCGCCCAGGAAACCCTGATTCACCCCATCCCGGGGGGGGCGCTCCCCGGGGCCGGGGGGGTGCGGGGAGGGCGGGGGACCCCCGAGCGGGGGGCAGGGGGACACCCCCTCTTCCCTCGGCCTTTGGGGTGCGTTTCCCCCGGCCAAGGGGGGTGCCCCGGGGGGGGATAGAGGGGGGGCGAGGCGAGGGGGGGCAGCGCTCCCCTCCGCCGTCTCCATGGCCGGGCCCCGCATCCATCCCGCTCTCCTGTTGCTCAGAGATGTGGAGGCAGTTGCTAAGAGACACCGAAACGTCAGTATCTGGCCCTCAAGGAAAAAAAGAGGAAAAAAAAAAAAAAAAAAAGAGAGAAAGAGAAAGAGAGAGACAAGGGAGGACGAGGAGGAGGAGGGGAGGAAGGAGGTGGGGAAAGACCCGCTCCCATCGCCAGCCTCGGCAGCAGCCTCGCCCGCGGCTGCGGGAGCCGCTCGCCCAACTTGGCGGCCCCGGGGCGGGGGCAGCCCGGGGACCCCCCCCCCGACCATCCCCCGGCCGGCGTGAGTACCCCGGGGACCCCCGGAGGGCTCGGGGGCCGGTGGGGAAGGGGGTGGCCGGGGCGGTGGTGTGTGTGTGTGTGTGTGTGTGTGTAGCCCCCCCGGGT
>JAOTQQ010000041.1:66911751-66928774 GCA_026546715.1 Gallinago undulata
TCATCTTTCCTCCGCCGCGCTGCCGCAGGAAGGCAACACCTTCCTTATCTCCTTCCGACGGGTGGTCCGGGCCCCCGCGGCCCCTTCCCCCCCGCCCCGGCTCCAGCCTGGTGTTTTTTATGAAGTGTCCCTGGATTTCCCCCCAGAGACTCCTCAGCTAAACATTTCCCTCCTGGAAGGGAAAGGGAAATCTCCAAGAGGCGGATAGAAAGTCGGCGGCTCCTGTCTCCGCTGGCAGGGTGCCCTGCAGCCATTTCCGCGCCCCGCTGCTGCGCTGGGGAGGAAACCCCCCCACCCCGTCCCCGCTGAAAAACAGGGCCCCCGACACCCCCTTTGGCGCTGGGTCATTCGGGGTTGGTGGTGAGATGGGAGGGATGGAGGGATAAAGGAATGAGGGATGTCAGATGAAAGGATGGAGGGATGGATGGATGGATGGATGGATGGATGGATGGATGGATGGATGGATGGGTGGATGGGTGGATGGAGAGATGGAGGAATGGAGAGATGGAAGGATGGAGGGGTGGAGCAAGGGACAGAGAGATGAAGGGATGGAAGGATAGAGAAAGGGAGGGTGAGAAGGAGGGAGGGAGTTAGGGAGGGAGGGAGTGATGGACGGATTGATGGATGGACAGATGGATGAGCAGTGTTGGGGAAGGGGGGGGGTGTCTCTCCAGGGCAAGCAAGCCTGGAAGGCACCTTGAATGGAAACACGCTTCTCCCCCAGATTTCCCGTCGGACTGTGGCCCCAGGTGCAGCATTTCCACCCCACTCCCCTGCGCGCCCCCCCCCCCAGCTCTTAGACCAACCCAGAATGATGGGGAAACGCCCCAAAAATCCCCAACTGGGGTGAAAAGAGCGACCACAGCCTCACAGCCCTCAGCACCGGGGGGTTATCCAGACCACAGCCCCCACCAGCCACCTCCCCTATTTACTTCGTTAAGACAAAGGGCTGTCCCCGGGGAGGGATGACTCTGGCTGGGCTGGCTCCCAAAATTAGGTAGTGGCAAACGGGAAGGTTAATGCAGCCCCCCCAATGGGAGCTTCCCAAGGAACCCAGTAATGATCCCGCATCCTTTCCAAGCAGGAACAAAGGCCAAGGAGACAGGATAGTTCATCACGAGTAAATGAAGGATGTAAATAACAAATAGGGGGAAGATTTATTTAGAGCGGAGCCTCAGGAAGCGGCGGGGGCCGGGAGGGAAATGGGAGAGGAGCCATTTGGTGGCTCATCAAAACCCCAGATCAGCCTGGGCTGCTGTCCTGCCTGGCACGACTCATCCAACCCCAACCCTTCATCCCAACCCCAACTCCTCATCCAAACCCCAACCCCTCATCCAACCCCAACCCCTCATCCCAACCCCAACCCCTCATCCAAACCTCAACCCCTCATCCCAACCCCAACCCCTCATCCAAATTCCAACCCCTCATCCCAACCCCAACCCCTCATCCCAACCCCAACCCCTCATCCAAACCCCAACCCCTCATCCCAACCCCAACCCCAACCCCAAACAGCCCCGTGTCCTTGTTCCTCAGGTTTGGGTAATTAACAGCATCAGCAGCCCATTTTCACACCGCAGGGGTGGGTCACACAGGGCTCCTCCTGGCCCCAGATAAGGAGGAAAAAAACCTGAAAATGGGATTTGGTGGGACAGAGCGGCTGCCTGATGCAATCAGAGCTGGGGGGGGGCTGGGGCAGGCAGGCGCCCACCCCACGGCGGGACATCTCAGGGGGGGCTGGGCTGCTGCTCGGGCGCATTGGGATGGGAATTTTTGCATTTCCCAAAGCAAGTGCTGGGGAAGAGACCAGGGAGAGTTTGCTCTGGGCTTGAGCCCCCAGTGGCAGCTGAGGGGGTCCAGGAGTGCCCAGGAGGGGCCGCAGGTGGCTGCAGGGACACCCCAATTTGCACACACACATGCTACACCCCCCTCACACACACCCCCCTCCCTAGAACCCAGCCATACCCTTCTGTGCTGCCCCACACCCTGTCCCCCCCGAAACCCCACTCCCTCCCCATTTCCCCAGAGGGAACTGCGCACACCCTGCTCCTTTTTTAACCAAAATTCATTTATTTGTCACAAAATCCAAAGCCCTGTGGGTGCTGGGGGGGAACCGCCCCGCCTGAGCCCCCCAGGGGCTCCTCCAGCCCCTGCCTCAGTTTCCCCTTCCCATGAGTGGGGCTTTCCAGAGGTGACGGGGTGAGGGTGTCCCCAAAGCGAGCCAGGCTCTGGGGCGAGGAGGAGGTGGTGGGGTCCCCCCAAGGAGTCCAGCTCGGGGGGCACCGGGGGTGGGTTGGGGGGGGGTGGGTGTCAGGCATGGAAGAGAGTCTCCTGGGTGCTGGGGTCCAGCTTGCCCCCCAGGACCGGTGCCCCCTTGCCTCCGGGGGGGTGGCTGTGGCCTGAGGAATAGCTGGCGGAGCGGTCGGTGCCGGGGCCGGGGGTCCGGCAGCAGAGGAGGGCAGCGCAGGCATGGCGGAAGCGGGGGTCGAAGAAGGCGTAGAGGAAGGGGTTGAGGCAGCTGTTGACGTAGGCGATGCCGCTGCAGTAGGGGTGGATGTTGTTGAGGAAGGTGTGGAGGCCGCAGGACCAGGGCAGCACCTCCAGGTCCATCAGGACGTAGAGGGTCTTGACCAGGTGGAAGGGCAGCCAGCAGCCCCCGAAGGCGGCCACCAGCACCGTGATGATGGTGAGGAGGCGCTTGCGCTTGCGGGGGCCCTCGGCCCGCTCCCGGCGGAAGTGGCTGGCCACCGTGCGGGCGATGAAGAAGTAGCAGGTCAGCATGACGGCGAAGGGGACCACGAAGCCCAGGGCGGTGGAGGAGAGCCCCAGCCCCACCTCCCAGGCGCCCTCCGTCCCCGGGGCGGCCAGGCCCCCGTAGTCCATGTAGCAGGTGATCTTGGTGTCCCCCCCCAGGGCAGCCGCCTGACGTAGCACCAGGGCTGGCATGGCCAGCAGAGCTGCCAGCACCCACAGGGCCACCGTGGCCACCAGCCCACTGACCCACGAGCGCAGCTTGGCGGTGGCCAGGGGCCGGACGATGGCCAGGTAGCGGTCAAAGCTCAGCCCCGTCAGGCAGAAGACACTGGCGTACATGTTGACGAAGATCAGGTAGCTGCTGACCTTGCAGGCGGCCGTGCCGAAGGGCCAGTGGTAGCCCAGCCAGGCGTAGGCAGCCCACAGCGGCAGGGTGGCCACGAAGGTGAGGTCGGCGGCGGCCAGGTTGGCGATGAAGGTGTCGGCCGAGCGCCGCCGGTCCCGGCCACCCTTGAAGATGGTCCAGAGGACCAGCCCGTTGCCCGCCGTGCCCAGCAGGAAGACCAGCAGGTAGATGGTGGGCAGCAGGGCCAGCGAGGGGCCCCACTCGGCGTATTCGCAGTCGGTCTCGTTGTCCCCGTAGGCGTAGGCGTCCGTCGCCGCCTCCATCGCCGCCGGGCTCAGCTCAGCTCATCCCGGGCTCACCGAGATCCTCCGGCCCTCTGAGCCCGGCCCAACGACCCCCCCGCGTTACCTCCCCTTCCTCCTCCTCCTCCTCCGCCTCCTCCCTGATGGGACGGGACGGGCGGGATGGAGGGACCTGGGCGGGGGGGGAGCCCCCGTGGGAAATTTCACAGCTCCCCCCCCCCCACACACACCGCATCTGGCTCCTTCCGGGGGGGGGAGTTACCGAGCTCTCACCCAAGTGTCAACGCGTCAACCCCTGCGATAACCCCCGGCGGGGCGGGGGGGCTCCTGGAGGGGCGGGCAGGGGGGCCGCCGCCCGGCAACTCCGAGTTCGCCTTTGGGGTTTCGCCCTTGGGGCGCTGCTCCCCCCCCGGGGTTCTGCAGGGGGGGGTGTCCGCTCCGGGCGCTGCATTTCGCACCGGGAGTGTCGCACGGGGCGCTTTGCAGCGGGGTGTTGCCCCGGGGGGGGGCGGGGGTGGCATTTGGCGTTTGGGGTGTTGCGTTTGGCGTTTGCCATTTGGGATTTTACATTTCGCTCCCGGTCGCGGCGCTCGGAGGGTCCCCAACTGCCGGGACCCGCGTCCGAGGGGGAGAAGACCCTCGCGGTGGGGAGGTGCGTTTACCAAAAATCTGGGGAGGGGGAGCTCCGGGACTCCCCCCGCTCTGCAAAAAGACCTTTTTAAGGCCCCGTCTGCCCGAGGGCCGGAGGGCGATGGGACCCTCCGCCGCCTCCCGGTTCCGTGCGGGCTCCGTGAAGGAGCCGAACGCGGCGGAGCCGAGAAAGGAGAAAAAACACCCTCCCTACACCCCAAAAATAAAATATTGGGAGGGAGCAGGGGGAGGAGGGAAGCCCCCCCGCAGCGGGGGTTGTCCCGCCGGGGCTGGACTCTGGGAATTACGGCGCTGGGGGAGAAGCGGAGCAGGAGCCGAGCGGGACTTCGCAAAAAGTCAAGTCTGAAAAGTCTCGATTCCCCGGGAAAAGTTCGGGGAGGGGAGGGGGCCATGGGGGGCCACCGGGGCTCGGAGCCGGAGGAGCGTTTCGCTGTGGGAGTCGGTAAAACACGAGAGGAACGGGCTGCCAGAAGGGCACGGTTATAACCCCGGCGCAGGGGCGGGGGGGGGGGGACACGGTGGGGACGGAGACCGGGGAGGGGGGGGCTCAGTCGGACCGAGGGCAAAACCCCCAGAGACCCCCCGTCAGCGCTTCGGGTCCCTTGTGCCGGCACAGGGGTGTGAAGAGGCGGGTGGAGGGCAATTAGTGGCTGAAATTGGGGAGGGGGCGGCAGCTGGAAGAGGTCTCCTAATTGAGAAAACAGGGAGCGGCTGGGGAGGGGGCGGGGCTGGGAAATGGGGTAATGGGTGGGGGTCGGGGAGCAGTGGGAGCCCTGCGAGGGGGGGACGGGACACGGCGGCCACCAAACCAGCCCAAAGGGTAGCCAAAGCCACCGGCCGGGGGCAACAAGCCGGGGCTGACTCGGCTGGAGGTAATTAATGAATTATCCCGATGAGCCGGGGGGGCGCAGCGGGGGTGGTGGGGGGGGAAGGGAGGGGGGGACACACACACTGCTCTTTGCAGAATTGAAATAAAAAGCTGCTAAAAAACTGACGCATAAATGCGGCGGGTGCTGATTTAAGTTAAAACCTGAAGTTTGTGTAAAGAAGGGACGGACTCCCCCCGCAAACCGAGCCCGGTGAAGACGTTACTTAAGCCTATTAGCTAATAAATGGGATAAACCGGGGAAATAAAAGAAATGCTAATTAGCCCCTCGGTACCGCCAGAAACTGCTCCAAAGGGAGGTGTTCCAGCCCGGGTGATGAAGATCACTATTAATAACGAGCCCGGCTATTTCTGTCGCCCGTGGGAGGCGCGGTGCAGATAACCCTTTCCAGCCCCGCCGAAAAGCCGCCGGCGGTGCGGGGGGGGAAGGGGGGGCTGAAGGGTCCCCCCCCTGCGACCCCGGGAGCGAGGACGGCTCCGCTCTTACCGCCCCGGGGACACAGCGGCCGCCCCACGAGCAGCCTCCTCCGGTGGGCCGGAGACCCCCGAGGGGCAGTTCGCCGTAGCCCCGGGCGGTGGGTCGGTAGCCGGGGCTGGGCGAGGGGCCCCGAGGCGCGGAGGGCAGCGGCGGGGCGTTATCAGCGGCGGGGCCGATAACGAACACCGTTATCTCTGACGCCGTCGGGCAGCGGGAACGTGGCGGGGGGTCTGGGGACCGATCCCGGCAGCGAGGGGCTCTGGAGGAGCCGCTCTCCCCGGGGGGCGAGGGGCTGCCCCGGACCGGGCAGGAGCCAGAGGCTCCGGGGACCCTCACTCCTAGTCCCCAGGGAGCAAATCCCGGTCCCGGCGCCCGCCGAGCCCAGTCCCGGGAGGAAGGAGGGGGGGCCTCCCGGGGGGTTCGCCGCAGCCCCGGGATGAAGCGGAGGGCTCGGGGCGAGCGGGATCCCGGGGACCCGAGCGACCCCCGCCGGGCTCCGCACAAACCCGCCCGGAGGCGTCCCGCTCCCCGTGCAGCCCCCCGCGGGGGACGGGAGCCCGGCCCCGCTCCCGGCGCTGCCCGGGCAGCCGGTGCCGGGAAGGGCCGCGCCACCGTGCGGGATTCGGCGGTTTCCTGCCGGAGTTACTCACATCCCACCGGGGGAGCGGCAACGGCTCCTCGGGTCCGGCTTTGGAGCTCCCTCCTCCCGCTAGGGACCCCCCCCGTCCCGGGGGGGCACAGCCGGCTCCCGGAGGGGCTGGTCCCTACAGCACGGCGCGGCTCGTTTCACCGAAAGCCCCCGGGGGAAGGACCCGCCGGCACCGCTTCTCCTCGGGCGGTTCGGGCCGCGGAGCCGGGGACCCCCCCCTCCCTCCGGGACCCAGCCCGAGGGTCGCACCGCAGCGGGGGGCGGCCGGGCTGGGGGGAGTTTTGGGGCTGGGGTGGGGTCCGTCCCCGCTCCTCCTCGGGGGGACCCGGCGGGGGGGCAGGGAAGGGGCAGGACCCACCACCCGGTGCAGACGCGGCCCGTTTGCACGCGTGGGCACAGGCGTACACACACACACACACACACACACACGCGTGTGCCCAGCCCCTGCACGGGGGTCGGCACAAGTGCAAGTGTGCAAGGGGCTGCTTCTGCAGGGGGATGCTGGGGGGGTGCAGGGGGTACGTGGGGGGCACAGCGCCGTGGGGAGGAGTATGGGCAGCTCACCAGTGTGTGTGTGTGGGGCCAGCTGGGCCCCCCATCACTGGGGGTGGGAGCTCACCCGAGGCCCCCCCTGCGCCGGGTTGGGGGTGCACCCATGGGGGTGTCTGTGCCCCCCCCCCGCAGGAGCGCCCGCGGGGGCCCCGCTGCGGGCTGAGAGCGCCGCCTGGTGGCTGTCCCCAGGCCAGCGCCCCCACCCGCCCCGGGGACAGCGGGGGGGGGGGATGAGCAAAGAGACAGGGCCCCCCTAAAACAACCAACGAACTTTTATTGTCCTGTCAAAGTGGCACCAAAATCCTGACCTGTTGCTCTTTGTCTGAGGGTGATACAAGAGCAGGGGCGAGGGGAAGGGGGGGACGTGCTGCCCACCCCCCAGGGGCACGGGGACCCAGGGGAAGAGGGCAGCGGAGGAGGCTGGGGGGGGGGGGGAGGAGGTGTGGGGAGGGGGAGAGGGACCCTGCAAGCTTCGTACAAAGTGCATAGATGTGTGTGTGTGTGTCCCCACGGGGAGGGGGAGGCCTGGCCCTGGGGACGGTGGCCGTCAGCCTCGGGGGCACGCGGGCAGGAGGGCGAGCCTAGAAGAGAAGGAGAGGGTGAGGGATCCATGGGGACCCCCGGCCCCGGGGGGGGTCCCAGGCAGAGGAGGCAGGAGGGGGGGCTGCCCCTCCCGGCAGCAGAGCCCTGGGATGCGGGGACACGCTCCCCCCTGCAGCCCTCTGGGACACACAGCCCAAGGCAGGGACCATGGGGAGGGGGTACCCACCTGCGCCCTGCCCTGGGGGTCCGGGGTCAGTCCCCAGGGACCCCCCAGCGCCCCCACTCACCCCACTCAAGGTTTCTTCTTTTTCAGCTTCAGCGCCTGCAGCCAGTGTGGGGGGGAGCCCTCGGGCCTGGAGGTGTTGGCTCTGCATCAGCACGAGCCCCCCAGATACCCCCCCAGGACCCAGACCAACCCCCGGAGGCACAGCCAAGAGGGGTCCCCGGCTGATCTCTGCTCCCGGGGGTTGGGGGGTCCCGGGGGCTGTGTCCCAGACAGTGTTTTAGGGGGAGCAGCCCCGCTCCCTGGGTAAGGGCCCCTGGGGAAGCCGTGGTGCCCAGCAAAGCCTCCCCCCAGCCCACTCCAGCTGCCCGTGATCACCAGAGGTGCCAGCCCAGAGACCCCCTGCACCCCTCAATATCCCTGTACACCCCCAAATCTCCTGTGCCTCTGCAACTTCCCCCCTCAGTACTGCTACAGTGGGCCATGGAACCCCACCCTGCAGCATCCTCCCCCCCCCCACAGCATATCCCCAGACCTGCAGGCAGCCCCCCAGCACACACACACCCCGCCTTCTTGCCCCCATTGCTCCCCAAGCCCATCCCTCTCCTCCCCACAAGAGTCCCAGACCCCCAGCACTCACCCCGAGGACTTCTCCGGCTTGGGGGGCAGCGACAGGGGTTTCCCACTCAAGCCGGGGATCTTGCAGGACTTGGAGCGCTGCACATGGGGGTCCTTGGGGGGGGTGACCTTGCTGTCCCCTGCTGCTGCCCCCTCCTCGGCTGAGCGGTTTCGGCCCCTCAGCTTGGCCTGGGCACAGCAGAATGAAGTCAGGGGGGGCACGCTGTGCTCTGCCCCCTCCAAACCCCCCACCGCCTCCTCCCCAGCGCTCACCGCCCTTGGCCACCCCCCCCAGTCCCAACGCACCTCAGTTTCTCCTCCCCTTGTTCAACCTCCCCCTCCCTCTCACCCAGCCAGAAGCCATCACCCCCCTCTGGGCATCCTGGGGGTCCCCACCTTGAGGGCAGAGGTGCTGAGGCCGGGGAAGAGCGGCACCTTCACCCCCTTGCTCGAGAGGGACGCTCGCACCCGCCGGCTCTTGGGTTCCTCCACCGTCTCCTCATCAGAGGATGCTGCCGGGGCTGGCCGGGGCTCTGCGGGGAGGACCGGGGGGGACATCACCGTGAGACACCTCTGCCAGGGTCCTCGCAGTCCCTCAGAGCTGAACTCCCTGCTGACCGCCCCAGGGGCTCTCACCTGTGGAGTCGCAGAAGATCCAGCTGTCCCCCTCGGCGGTGGCCCCGGGACGGAGGGCCGGTGCCCGGTGCCGGCGCTTGCGGCCCAGGTTGGCCTTGGTGCGGTAAACACTGCTGTCCAGGACCTCTGTGTCCTGTGGGGGCCATGGGGACAGGTCAGTGACCAAGCCTTTGCCCAGCCAGCGTGCCCACAGACCCCCACAACAGCACAAGGGACCCCGAATCCTCAGCCTGTCCTTTGGGGGAGGCTAGGGGTGGAGGGTAAAGCCCCCAGCCCCAGAGCGGGACAGGAACGGCGCCCCCAGACAAGCCAGGCGCCCCGGGGCCGTACAAGGGGTTTAGAGGCTGCCCCCTCCCCACTCACCTCCAGGAAGGTGAAGTCCTGCCCGGCCTGGTCAGTGGGTCCCTCGGACTGCGACGGGGCCAGGGAGAGCTGCTTCTCCTCCCAACTCGGTGGTCTCTGCCCATCCGGATGGTCCGAGGGGGGGTCCTCACTCTCCATGTCCAGCAGGGTCCCGCTGGCAGCCTCCGGCAGCGGGGGGGAGGCCCTGGGGCTCAGCGGGGCAGCAGCCAGCTCGAGGAGGTCCCTCTCCTCCTTGGTGGGGTTGGGGGGCTCGCTCCAGGGGGATGCTGCAGCGGGGGGGTCAGCCAGAGTGCTGTCCGTGGGCAGGTTGGGGTCTGAGAGAGGGACGCTTCTGTTCAGGAAGACAAGAGGAGACCCCAGAGTTCCTCCAGCTCCAGCCAAAACAAGTCCTTCCCCTGCCCCAATCCCAAAGGCTGGGGCAGAAGTTGGGGTCTGGGAGGGCAAGAAGGCCTGACTCACAGGGGACTCAGGCCAACTCTCTCCCTTGGGGCAGAAAAAGAGGCCAGACCCCCCAGTAGGGTCCTCAGTCCCAGGCAGTGGCCAAGGAGGCACTGGGCAACTAAGAGGCCCCAAGGAGAA
This sequence comes from Gallinago undulata, assembly GCA_026546715.1. Classification (NCBI taxonomy): domain Eukaryota; kingdom Metazoa; phylum Chordata; class Aves; order Charadriiformes; family Scolopacidae; genus Gallinago; species Gallinago undulata. The sequence goes on from JAOTQQ010000041.1 coordinate 66,921,329, forward strand.
GGAAGATCAGGGCCAGGAGGGCATGGGACAGTGTGGGCAGCAGCCTGGGGGCTCCCCATAGCCCCATGCAGGGCAACCAGGCAGGGCCCTTCCCAAGCCCTGTGGGGCTTTCATTTCCCTCCTCCTGGGATCCTTATTTTCAGGCAGCTTGAGGGAATTTATCATTTTGTGAATCCCCAGCTCTATAAATTTGACTGAAAGTGGTTGGAACTAGATTATCTTTAAGGTCCCTTCCAACCCAAACTATTCTATGATTTTATGAAATCAGGGTTCCCACACCCTGGCAAAGCCATAAGGGCATGGGGCTGATTCTGCTGCTTTTTTGGGGGGGTGAGGGAGCACCAGCATCCCCAGATTTGGTACACGGCTCCCCACATCAGAGGGAGATGGGCATAGGAAGCCCCAAAGGCATCATTCCCTCCAAGATCAGCTCAAGATGGCAGATCCTGCTGCGTCAAGTTGAAACCCAGTCCCTCAAAAACCTCCGGCTCCAGCCGAGGGCTGCAGGCTGCAGGGGAAGTGTGGCAGTTGCAGAGGGGGTGCCCTGGCAGCCAGGGGCTGGAGCAGCAGCTCCCCCAGCCACCCGTGAGCCATGGTAGGATGCCAGCACGAGGCCCATGGCATCAGAGGACTGTGCCACAGGATGGCAGAGGTACCCGATAGGGATGGACCCCTCCTGGGGGTCCCACTGCCACCACCACCACCACTCTCCTTACCTGTCCGTTGAGCCAGCGGTGTCCCCCAGGCTCTGCTCCTCAGCGCTGAAGTCCCGGCTGCGGGCGGCGCAGCGGGCACCAAAGGCACTGGCCCACTCCCGGCGTGTGGCCTCGGTGTCACACAGCTCCACGCTCCAGCCAGCCACCTCTGGGTCCCGGCTCCAGCCCAGCTCCTCCAGACCAGCCTCCCGGGGCTGGTCAGAGCTGCCCAGGGTGGGCAGGTGGCCCAGGCTCTCACCCCAGGCCGTCTGGCTCAGTCTGACCCCGCCGGCATCACCGGTGACCACATAGCTGGCATCATCCCTCTGCCAGTCCCTGTGGGGCTCCCGCAGCCCCCCGGAGCTCGTTCCACCAGCCCAGGACATCGAGCCATCCGACGACCCTCCGGCACTGCAGGGATCTGGCACCCGCTCCGTCCCAATGATGCCAAATTGGTTGTGGCACTCGGCTTCCCCAAGCTCTTCAGCCCACTCCCTGCTGTGGGTGGCACCGTGCTCCTGCCAGCCAGTGCTGCCCCAGACGGGCTCCTGCGCCGGGGGATCGGGGGCACCAGAGCCAGGCAAGTCACCCTTCCTGACACCAAACGCATCAACCAGCTCCCTTTGGCCAACGTTGCACTCACCAGCCCAGCTCAGCTGGCCAGGACTGAACGCTCTGTCTTCCTTTTCGGTGTTTGTAGAGCTGAACTCACAGGCCCAGGCTGGTCTGCTGGGGCTTAACTCCTGATCCTGGCTCTTCATGTCCCTGGTGCCGTATCTGTCCTCCCACATCAGCCTGCTGGGCTTGAAGCCGCTGTCCTGGCTCTCCATCTCCCCGCTGCTGCACTCGCTGGCTACGGCTGCTCTGCTGGGGCTGAACTCCTGCTCCTGGCTCTTCATCTCCCTGCTGTACTCACTGGCCCAGGGCAATCTGCTGGGACTGAACTCCTCATCCTGGGTCTCCACGTCCCTGGTGCTGGGCTCATCATCCCATCCCGATCTCCTGGGTTGGAACTCACCATGCCGGGTCTCCACATCCCTGGTGCTGCACTCGCTGGCTACAGCCTGTCTGCCGGGGCTAAATTCCCTGTCCTGGCTCTCTGTGTCCCCGCTGCGGTACCCAGTATCCCAGGCTGCTCTGCTGGGGCTGAACTCCTGGTCCTGTGTTTCCATGTCCCTGGTGCTGCACTCATCATCCCATGTTGATCTCCTGGGTTGGAACTCCTTATCCTGGGTCTCCATGTCCCTAGTGCTGTGCTCATCATCCCATGCTGACCTCCTGGGTTGGAACTCCTCATTCTGGCTCTCCACGTCCCTGGTGCTGCACTTGCTGGCTGTGGCTGGTCTGCTGGGACTGAATTCCCTGTCCTGGCTCTCCACATCCCTTTTGTGGTACTCGCTATCCCAGGCCGTTCTGCTGGGGATGAACTCCTGGTCCTGGGTCTCGGTGTCCCTGCTGCTGTATTTGCTCTCCCAGGCTGGTCTGCTGGGGCTGAACTCCCTGTCCTGCCTCTCCACGTCCCTGGTGCTGTGCTCATCATCCCAGGTTGGTCTGCTGGGCTCGAACTCCTTGTCCTGGGTCTCCATCTCTCTGCTGCTGTATCCATCACCCCAAGCTGATCTCCTGGGCTGGAACTCCCTGTCCTGGTTCTCCACGTCCCTGGAGGTGTATCCACCGGCCTCAGCCGGCCTGCTGGGGCTGAACTCCCTGTCCTGGCTCTCCATGTCTCGGGTGCTATACTCGCCACTCCAAGCTGGTCTGCTGGGGCTGAACTCCCTGTCCTGGCTCTCCATGTCCCTGCTGCTGTATTTCCTGTCCCAGGCTGGCCTGCTGGGGCTGAACTCCTTCTCTGGGGTCCCAGTGTCCCCAGTGCTGGATCTGCCAGCCCAGCCCAGCGTAAAATCCTCCTCCTTGCTCTCAGCATCCCTGCTGCTGTATTTGCTGGTCCAGTCTGGGGTGAGCTCCCTGTCCTTCGCCTCTGTCTCACTGGTGCTGTATCGACCAGTCCAGGCAGGAGTGATGTCCCCATCCCGGCTCTCGATGTCCCCAGAGCCGTACCTGCCAGCCCAGCTGGGCTGCCTGGAGCTTGGCTCCTCCTGCTGCTGCTGGCCGTGTCCCACGCCGTAGCTGAGTCTCCAGTCGGCCTTCCCAGAGCCCATCTCCTCCCTGCTGCCTGCACTCTCCAAGCCATAGCCCATGCCCCACTGGGGTTGGCCGGCACCGAAGGCTTGATCCCGCAGGCAGCTTTCCTCAGTGCCACGGGACTTGGGCCAGTCACTGCAGCCCAGTCTCGTTTCCCCCATCAGCTCCTTCCCTTTGTAATCGCTGCCCCAGTTCTTCCCTGCGCTGCTGAAGGGGCTGTCCTGCTGGTCCTCATCCCTGACGCTGCGGCTGCTGTCCCAGCTCGATTTGGTCCCAAATTCCCGGTCCTGCTCTGTGTCACCAGGCCAGTCTCTCTCCCTGGCCACAGCCTGCGGGGTCCAGTCAAAGGTGCGGGCCTGCTGAGGTCTGCCAATGCCAAACTCACTGCACAGGTCCTTCCGCGACCAGCCGAGCAGGTCCTGGGGAGAGGGGGAGAAGAGGGGAGAGGGGGCTGAAGGGGGTGGCAGTCCCAGCTCACACAGCAGAGAGGAGAGTTGAGAGGAACAGAGAGAGGGAAATACCATGGGACACCTCGGGGACACAGCAGAGCACAAGGTCCCATCATGAGGGGAGGTCAGACCCTGCCCCCTGCCTCCCTCACCCCATGGGGCCCACCATTCCCAGACCAGGGGGTCCTAACCACAACCCTTTGGCACCCACCAACACCACAGTCCGGCACCCCCCTTACCTGCGGAGAGCTGTGGGCCCCGGGCGAGGACAGCAGCTCTTCCAGCCAGCCTGGGTCACCGTGGGGCTGGGGGTCCCTTGGGGGTCCCTCAGCCTGGCCTGGCCCACCGGGACCCTGTGGGCTGGCGGGGCAGTTGTCCACTGTTCCCGGAGCTGGTGGGGTGGTCTCGGTGAGGGGCCCAGGCTGCGCAGGGTGCTCAGGTTCAGCTGGGTCCTGGCTGGGCTCCGTCACACAGAGAGGGAAGCAGGGAACAGTGGCATCCCGCTCTGTCTCCCCTTCCTCCTCCTCCTCCTCCTCCACTGCTGAGCCCTCAGCCTCTTGCTGGGGCACAGGGCCCCCCGGACATGGAGCCCCCTCCGCTCCCCAGCTGCCGGCCCCTTGGGACCCACTGTCCCCTCGAGAACATGGGGGTCCTGGGGCCGGGTCCTCCCCATCTGACTCCCCCTCTGCAGAGAGCCCCGAGTCGGCTGTCTCCTGGATGGGGGACTGGGGGGGAGACGCCAGCCGCCGTGCCCCCCGTGAGGGGAACGTCCACTCAAAGGACTGGGAGAGGCTCCAGCCAGACTCGCTGCCCAGAGATGGCTCTGGAGGCAGGTCCCCAGGACGGGGCAGGGCGCTCAGCGAGCCCCCAAGTTCCCCCAGGCCCTTCCCCACTGCCAGGGGCTGCAGCACCCCCTCTGAAGAGCGCCGGAGCCCCGAGTCCCTGCAAGAGGGAGGGGGGCTGAAATCAGGACCCTCAGGAGACTGTGGGGACACTGGGGAGTCATCGGGTCCCTCTGGGGAGCCCGGGGGACGAGTGGCTTTGGCAGGGAGCTCAGGGGGTGGGCTGGGAGAACCCGGGTACTCAGTGGCAGCCTCAGGAGAGCCAGGGGGGCAGGTGACTCTGGGGGGCAGTTCAGGAGTGCTGGGGGGGCTGGCAGTATCGGGGGATCCCTCTCCAGGAGTGTGGGGGGAGCCGGGGGAGCGGGAGACGCTGAGCCGGGGTTCGGCTGCGGAGGAGGAGGAGGAGGGAGCACCCGGGGCCTGGATGGAGGCGCCCGAGACCTCGGATGGAGGCTGAGGGGGAGATTCGGGGGAGCCGGGGGCCCGGTTTGGGGACCCAGGGGCCAGGAGCTCTGGGGGGGCATCGGGAGAACCGGGAGCCGAGGCTGAAGGCTGGAAAGGAGCTCCTGGGGCTGGGCAGGTGGGGGGCCTTGGGGAGCCAGGGGGACCAAGGGCACCCAGCTGGAGAGAGGAAAGCTGTGGAAAGAGCCGGAGGTGTGGGGAATGTCGTGTCACTCAAGAGGAACCCTCCAGGTGTCACCCACCCCCAAATCACAGCCCCCCTCCCCAAATCCAAGGCAGCCTGGGTGGCTCCCAGTGGCCCTCAGCTGAGTGCCCCCCTTGAACACCCACCCTCCGACAGCACAGAAACGGATGGAGAGGAAGAAATGAAGCAGGAGGAAGTAAAAACACCCTCAGCCCAGATCCCACACCCCGCCATGGGGCTGGGCACCCCATTGGCAGTGACACCCTGCCAGCTGCCACCCCAGTGTCACCACGGTCTGGTGTCATGCACGAGGTTGGCAGGGAGCCCAAAAGGGCCTGCCCTGCCACATACCTGCCGGGTCACCAAACCCCGGCTGGTGACTCACAGCTGCTCCCTGCCCACGCCTCGGCAGCGGCGCTGGCACACGCCACCCCCCGCTCCAAAACCACCTGGCCCCACGCCCAGGAACCCAGAGGAAGGAATGGGGGGCACCCCAAGGAGAAAGGAGAGACACGCACCCCGCAGAGAGGGAGCCCCGGAGGAGACAGGAGAGCCCCGAAGGAGAGAGCCCAGGAGCGGAGCCACCGCGGCACGGGAGGGCGAGGCGAGAACTCACGTCAGGGGGGGAAGGCGGCCTCCGGCGTCCGCGGGGGTCCCCGGCACAGCTCGGGCCGGCTGGGGGGGAGCCGCTGCCAGAGAGAAATGGGGAAGGAGGGTAAGTTTTCCTCCAGTGCCTCTGCTTTCCTCTCCCGCCCCCTGCAGAAGCACCTCCTGGCCCCAAACCACCCACTCTGGCCACAGGATGGGGTACGGTGAACCACAAGAGGCCCTTCAATGGCTGCAAGCCGTACCAAAAACCAGAATAAATTATCAGCAGGGTTGACTGCGGAGGGGAGGGAGGCAAATCAGCCCCAATCCCCTTTCCGGAAAGTTTTCGGTCCTTTGGAGAGCCAGTTTCTCACACTCTGGTTTAAAATAGACCCCGTCTCGCTCTACCGGAGGTGCCCAGCCTTCAGGAGTGTGGCCAAGTGCTGGCTCTCACCCAGGACATCCTGCAGCCAGGAGTCCCGCAGATGGGTCAGCTCCCTCTGCCTTGGCACAGCCCGGCGGGGTGAAAAAATAGCAAGGGTGGGAAAAAAGGGAGCGTTTTCCCAGGGGAGCGACCCCCTCCCCGTTATTCCTAGCTCGGGCTGCTCGGGACGGCCGGCTGGCTCCATTCCTGGCCCCGGGGGCAGCAGGCGCGGCGGCAGCTCCTCGGCCGGGACGGCCCGTTTCTGTGGTCTGAGCAAACCGCCCGGCGCAGCAGCGGCCGCCCCGGCCTTCCCACGGAGGCAGCTCAAGGCACTGCTGGCCTGGGAAGAACACTGGCCACCAGACCTCAGCCCCGTTATTCCCATCCACAGGATGGCTCGGAGCAACGTCCCCCCACCCACACAGCCCTCCCCGGCTCAGTCCCCAGGCCCTCACCTCATCTTGGCAATTGGGTGCTTGCCATCCCCCGTCCCCAGCTCGCCTGCCCTGGGCTGGGGCGTCTGGCAGGCTTCACTGGGGGGGGCTCCATCCGCCTCCCCACTGGGACGTCTCCGGAAGGCGGTGAAAGTCTTGGAGCCGAAGCGGGAGGAGGGATCGGAGCAAAAGGGCGAGAGCCGGGCTCGGTCCGGGCTGCCCGGACCCTCCCTGCTGTCCATTTTGGCCAGGATCTCCTCCACAGTGGTGCCTGGAAATCGCTCTGGTTTGGTCGCCACCGGCACCAGTGTCACCTTGAAGGGAGCTGGGCCTTTGCGAGAGGGGGTCGGCGGGGCGGGGGGCACCTCCTCAGCGGGGGCTGGACCTGGGTCCTCAATGGCTGCAATGGGGGGGGACGGAAGCCCCTTCCCGTTGGGGGTCTCAGGAGACTTGAGGGTGAAGGAGGGGCGCTTGAGGGGCCCCCCTGAGCCGCCCCCACTGTAGGGCTGGGGTCCAGCCAGGCGGTTCATCTTCTCAGCGGAGGGCAGCTCCGGGCGAGGGTGCCGAATGCCCGGCGGGGGCTGCGGCAGGGAGGGCTTGGCGGGCACGGCTGGCTTGGGCAGCACCCGGGGCTTGGGCCTCACTGGTGGCTTGGGGCGAGCGGGGCCTGTGAGAGAGGAGAATCATCATGTTGGAGGAGCCCCATGGCCCCACTGGGCTCCCTGGGGAAGGCCAGGGGGGCACCCCGGGCCGAGCACGGGGTTCACGCATCAGAGGGGCATACCCAGTGCAGATTAGGCCAGAAGCCCCCCACCCCGATTCCTCCCACCCTTGCGGGGACAGACCTTTGTCAGGGGTGCCAGCCCCCAGCCCAGCCCCACCAGTGCCCGTGGGGGAGGCGCAGGGCACGGCAGGGCGCAGGGGCTGTGGCTGCGAGGCCATGGTGGAACCGGGCCTGGGGCTTGGCGGACACGGCGCAGGGTCAGCCCCTGAGGAGAGAGAAAGGAGTGAGAAGCATTTTGGGAGTGTCCCTTTGCCCCAGGCGCTGGGGCCGGCGGGACACGGGGCTGGCAGCCACCTCCTCCAGCCATGCTGTGCTGCAGTGCCAACGCTGTGCCAAGGCCTCGTGTCCACCTGTGCCGGCAGCCGGACCTCTTTCTTGGCAGAGAACAGGCAAAGCTCCTCCTAGGCCTTCCATGTATTGGTATCCTATAGAAAAGCTCTCA
>JAOTQQ010000041.1:66940457-66956598 GCA_026546715.1 Gallinago undulata
TAGTGGTTGAAACAGGACTGAACCCCCCCCTCCAAAATACTCCATGTCCCCCCCGAGCCCCCCCCGCCGCTGGCTGGCCGCCTTCTTCTCCTACGAGACCCCCAAGTCGGTGGTGGTGAAGAGCTGGGTGGTGGGGGCCGTCAACCGCGCCGTGCAGCTCCTCATCCTCGCCTACTTCATCGGGTGAGACCCCCCCCGCCACCCCCCCTCGACCACCCGGGGGGACACACACCACCTCTTCTGGAGGTGGCACCCGGGGGTCGCTCGCAGCAGCCCCCCCCGTGACGGGAGGGCTGCTGCGAGCGACCCCCGGGTGGGGACAGCCTGGGCGGGGGAGAGGGATGTGGGGGGGGGAGTGAGAGAGGGGGCGACAGGTGGAGGAGAGGTGACAAGTGCGTGCCGGTGCGGGTGACACGAGGGGGACAGCCAGGAGACCATACCTGTGCGGGTGACAGGAGGGGGACAAGGGGGTGACACGAGGGGGACAAGGGGGAGCGCATGCTGGTGGGGGTGACAGGAGGGGGACAGCCAGCAGAGCGTGTTGGTGCGAGTGACGGCTGTGGGAGTGCAGGTGACAACAAGGGGGACATTCAGGAGGACATCCCAGCGCGGGTGAGACTATGTGGATAAGGAGAGCATGCCAGTGTGGGTGACAGGGGGGTGACAGTGCAGGTGACACAAGGGGAGACAGCCAGGAGAGTGTGTTGGTGCAGGTGACACGATGAGGACAGTGAGGAGACCATGCCAGTGTGGGTGACACGAGGGGGGGTAGCCAGGAGAACGCATTGGTGTGAGTGACAGTGCGGGTGACACAAGGGGGACAGCCAGGAGAGCATGTCAGTGAGGATGACAGGAGGGTGGTAGTGTGGGTGACATGAAGGGGACAGCCAGGAGAGCGTGTTTGTGCAGGTGACGGCAATGGGAGTGCAAGTGACAACAAGGGGGGACATGCAAGAGAACATCTCAGTGCAGGTGACACGATGGGGACAAGAAGGAGAGCGTGTCAGTGCAGGTGACAGCAGGGTGTCTGTGCAGGTGACACAAGGGGGGCAGCCAGGAGAGCATCTTTGACGCAGGTGACAGCAGGGTGATGGTGTGGGTGACATGACGGGGACAGCCGGGAAGGCATGTCCTGCAGGTGACAACAAGAGCGTGTTGGTGTGGGTGACAGGGTTTGGTGGTGCAGGTGACACAAGGGGGACAGCCAGGAGAGCGGGTGACAGGAGGGTGACAGTGTCTGCGGGTGACAGAGACGCAGTGGCAGCAGCCCGGCCGCAGAGGGTGACAGGGGGTCTCGGAGCCCAGGTGCTCCCCGGGGGTGACAGTGGCCACCAGAGGGGCACGGGATGTGTGTGTGGGGGGTGACAAGCGGGTGCTGCAGGGCTCTGGGTGGGCGGGGGGCAGTGGCAGGTCCCCGGGGGGTGGTGGGGGTGGCTGTCCCCCCCGTCACCCCCGGTGTTGTCCCAGCTGGGTGTTCCTCCATGAGAAAGCCTACCAGGTGCGGGACACCGTCATCGAGTCCTCGGTGGTCACCAAGGTGAAGGGCATCGGGCGCTATGCCGGGCGGGTGCTGGACACCGCCGACTACGTCACCCCCCCCCAGGTGCGGGGCTCGGGGTGCCCGTCCCCCCCCCCCCAGTGTCCCCTCCGGGAGGGGCGGGGGTCGGGGTGACGGTGCTGCCGCCCCCAGGGCACCTCGGTGTTCGTGGTGGTCACCAAGCAGATCCTGACGGAGAACCAGGCGCAGGGCGTCTGCCCGGAGGTGCGGGGCGGGAGGGGGGGGGGCACCGGGAGGGGGGGGACACACACCGGGGATCCCTCTGTGTCCCCCCAACTCACGGCCGCCCCCCCAGAGCGACGCCGAGTTCCGCTGCGCCGCCGACGGCGACTGCCGGGGGAGGACCCCGACCACGGGCAGCGGTGAGGGTCCCGCGGGGGGGCCTTGGGGGCGGGGGTTGGGGGGTGCAGGGGTTCGGGGGCGGCCCCCCCTGGGCCCCCCCCCCCCCCCCGCACTGACGGGGGTCCCGCAGGGGTGCTGACCGGGCGCTGCGTCCCCTTCAACCGGACCCTCCGCACCTGCGAGATCCGGGGCTGGTGCCCGCCCGAGGTGGACACCGTCGACGTGTGAGTGCGACCGGGGGGGGGGGACATGGGGGTCCGTCAGTCGCCCCCTCGGGTCCCCAGGGTCACTCCCCCCCCCGTGTCCCCCCAGCCCCGTCATGCTGGAGGCGGAGAACTTCACCCTCTTCATCAAGAACAGCATCCGCTTCCCGCTCTTCGGCTTCGAGAAGTGGGTGGCGGGGGGGGGGACAACGCGGGGGGGGGGAAAGAGCTGTCCCCCGGCCGGGTGGCTGATGGCCTTGTGTCTCCCCCCGTGTCCCCCAGGGCCAACCTGCCGCCCCCCGGCAGCGGGGGGGCCCTGGGGCGCTGCCGGTTCCACCCCGAGCTGCAGCCCCTCTGCCCCATCCTGCGCCTGGGGGACGTGGTGCGTCTGGCGGGGCAGGACTTCCCCACGCTGGCTGCCACCGTGAGCGGGGACAGGCGACACGGCGGGGGGGGGGACCCGGGGACACAGGGGAGAGGTGTGGGACATGGGGATGTGCGGGTTGTGAGGACAGGGATGTGACAAAAGGGGGGCATGGGGAAATGGGGTGCCGGGACATGGGGGTGCAGGATACGGGAGGTGGGGGTGTAGGGACACGGGATGTGGAGTGGGTGCACATGGGGACATGAGGATGTGGGGACATGGACCTTGGGGACACAGGGATGTTGGACATGAGGATGCAGGATGTGGGGACACAGGGACACAGGAATGTGGGGACACAGGGATGTGGGGACATGGGGACATGGGAATGTGGGGACACGGGGATGGGGGGACATGGGAATGTGGGGACACAGGGATGGGGGGACACAGGGACATGGGGTGCAGGGATGCAGGGATATGGGGAACGGGATGTGAGGACACAGGGATGTAGGATGTGGAACTTGGGGACACGGTGATGTGGGACTTGGGGAGGCAGTGATGTGGGATGCAGGGCACAGGGTGTGGGGACACGGGGACACTGACGTGCCCCCCGGGGCAGGGGGGGGTGCTGGGCATCAAGATCGGGTGGGTGTGTGACCTGGACCGCTCCTGGGAGCGCTGCCTGCCCCGCTACTCCTTCACCCGCCTGGACGCCCGGCCCCCCGCGCCCGCCCCCGGATACAACTTCAGGTGGGGCACACGCCACGGCACAGGGACACGTGTGTCACACGTGTGTGCCCAGCCCCGCACGGCCCCTGTCCCCCGTGTGTCCCTGTGTCCCCACGCAGGCACGCCAGATACTACCGCTGGCCCGACGGCACCGAGCGCCGCACCCTCATCAAGGCCTTCGGCATCCGCTTCGACATCCTGGTGTACGGCAACGTACGTGGGGGGCTCGGGGGAGCCCCGGGGGGAGTCCTGGGGGGGGGGGGCAAGGGGGTGGGGGCCCCCCACCAAGCAGGGTCTCTGCACTCACAGGCTGGGAAGTTTGGCATCGTCCCCACCCTCATCAACACAGTGGCAGCTTTTACTTCCATCGGTGTGGTGAGTTGTGGCTGTTCTCAGCCCCTGGGGGGTAGAATCTCCCCGGGGGGTTGGGGAGTCTGGGGGGAGAGACCTGTGCACCCCACAGGTGTGGGGCAGAGGGACATGGCGAAGCCCCTGGGCAGCCTGGCTCATGGGGGGCTGTGGGGTGTTGGGGGGGGTGCCCCATGGTGCAGAACCCCCCCCATCCCAACGCTGCCGCCCCCAGGGCACGGTGCTGTGCGACATCATCCTCCTCAACTTCCTGAAGGGAGCCGAGCACTACAAGGCCCGCAAGTTCGAGGAGGTCAGTTGTGGGGCTGGGGCTGCCATGGGGCTGGGACCAGAGCAGGGGGGCACCTCTGGCGGGGCTGGATGCGGCCACACCAGGGGATGTGTGGGGCTGGCCAGGGGGGCACATGCAGGCAGTGCCCCTGAGCCCCCCCCGGAGCCCTGGCTATGGGGCAGGGAGTAAACTGGCACCCATCCCCTGCCCCACAGGTGCCAGAGGCCGGTGTGGCTGCACCCCCTGCCAGCCCCACGGAGTGCCTCCCCGGGGCGCTGGGGGGCTGCAGCCGAGACAAGCAGTCCACCGACTCGGGAACCTGCTCCCTTGGCCTCTAGCCCTGGGTGCTATGGGGCAGCCCCCCACACCTTCCCCACCAGTCCTTCCCTTGCCTGGCACCCCCTTCCCTGCGCTGGCAGTGGGACAGGGCAGGGGGGACACACAGGGCTGTGGGGGGTGACGCTGGGGGCCGTGGGGCAGGGGTGGCCACAGGGACAATGTTGGGGCCATGGGGGTGGCAGCAGGAGCACAGGGGACAGGGCATAGGGTGGCTCTGAGCACGGTGGAGTGACAGAGGGGGCACGGGGGGTGGGCAGAATGGGGGTGAGTGTCCTGGTGTCCCCAGTGCCCCCCCGTGTGTCCCAACCACGTCCCAGTATTCCCAGTACCCACCCTGGGTGTCCCAGTCCTGTCCCAGTGTCCCTTGTTCCCACCCCTGGGTGCCCCAGTCCCATTGCCCCAGGTGTCCCCCCAACACCTCCCTGCTCCCAGCTGGCCCCCCCTCAGGGAGGCTGCACCCCCCCACCCCAATAAACCTTTGACTCACAGCACCCCTCTGTCTCCAGCCTCGGGGGGGGGATGGGGGGATGAGGAGGGGACTGATGGGAAGGGCTGGGGGCAAGGGAGGAGGAAGGGGAGGTCGGGGTGATGCCGCTGGTCTGGGGGTGCCATGGGGCCCATGGTCCAGCTCCCACCCCCCAAATAGCAATATACTATCCCCCGGTACCACCTCCCCATCCTGAGGCCACCAGAATCCCCCCCACCCGTGGGCAGAGGCTGCCAGGACAGCCCCCCAAGACCCTGGCAGTCCCCTTGTGCCCCCCCACTCCCCCCCACTGACTGATGGTGTAGGAGCAGCTCCTGTCACCCCTACACAGTGGTCAAGGGCATGGGGACACCCCCAGCACCAGGCCTGGGGGGGCCTGGTTGATGGTGGGGTGGGGGACAGGCTGGGACACTCAGGGTGGGCACTGGGGACAGGGCTGGTGCCCCCAGGCTGGGCAGGGTGCCACGAGGGTGGGTGCTGGCAGGGAGGGGTCTGCGCCCCCAGCCCTGGGAGGCAGTGGGGTGCCCACCCCCATAGCAGACACTGGAGAAGCCCCGCTGGCTGGGGGCACTGGGAGGGGGCAGTGCAGTGAGCAGAGAGGGCATCGATATTTATTGCTCCCCCAACGCCCCCCGTCCCATGGCGCAGCACCCCCACACAAGTCCAGTAGAAAAATAGGATGTGGCAGGCACTGGGGGCTCAGTGGGGCGCCTCGGCGGGGGTCTCGGTGTCCGAGGGGGCTGCGAGAGGGGTGCCGGCAGCCCCCAGCTCCTTGGCTCGCCGCTGGCACTCGCGGGCCACCACCACGGGGCTGACAAAGGCCACCAGCACCACGGCAACGAGCCCCACGTTCACCTGGGGGGAAGCGTCAGGGCATGGGGCTGGGGGCCTGACCCCCCCCCCCACAACAGGGTACACCTGGGCCAGCCCCACAGCCCCCCCAGGCCCCCTGTGAGATGTGTGGGACCCCCATTCCCCATGGGTCAGGATGCCCATCCCTCCATCGGGCAGGATCCCCACCCCACCCTGGGGCAGGAACCCATCCCTCCAGCACAGGACCCCCCCCCCCTCCCGTGTGGGGCAGCCGTGGGGCAGAGACTCACGTAGAAGGGGTCCCCGCGGAGCGGCCCGCGCACCAGGGCGACGCAGGGGTACTGCAGCAGGGCCACCAGCGCCGACAGCGCCATGGCCAGCCCGTACAGCTTCCCGAAGTGCTGCGGGGGGAACCTGCCCGGCCACCGCCATGTCACCGCTGCACCCTGACACCCCGTCCCCTGCCATCTCCCCAACCCCACCACCAACCCTGCCATCATCCCCTGACACCCTGTCCCCTCTTCACCCTGACCCCATCACCGTCCCCTGCCACTCTCACAATGACCCTCCTGCCACCCCCTGCTGCCACCACCCTGCTGTCCTCCACTGGCCTGTGCCTTGCCACCCTGACCCCACCACCTCGTCCCCGACACCCTCACCCTGACCCCACCACCATCCCCTGCCACCCCTACTATGACTCTGCCACCACCACCCAGTTCCCCGCTGGCCTGTCACTGCATCCATACCCTGCCTCTGCTGTCACCAAACCCTGCCACCACCACCCTGTCCCCACCACCTTGTCCCCCTGCAACCATCCCCTGCCACCGTCACCCTGTCCCCTGCCACCCTGTCCCCACCATCTTGTCCCCCTGCAACCATCCCCTGCCACCACCACCCTGTCCCCTTCCACCCTGTCCCCACCACCTTGTCCCCCTGCAACCATCCCCTGCCACCACCGCCCTGTCACAGCGGTGGCCACCAGACTCACGCGATGGCCAGGAAGGCGGCGTTGCCCCCGTAGAGGAAGGAGCGGCTGAGCACCTGCAGCACGAAGGTGGCGAACTGGACGGGCAGCACGGGCACGGCCGCGCAGACGGAGAAGAGCAGACACTGCGTCACCGTCACCGCCAGCGACAGCACGGACGCCCGCAGGTCAGCCAGCGCCCCCAGGGCTCCTGCGGGCAGGGGACGGGTCAAGGCACAGGGGGGACACACACGTCCCCATGTGCTGCGGGGTCCGGGCACGGCAGCGGTGGCACTGCCCAGGGTCCCCGCTGCGGGCACTGGGGGGACAGTGGCAGCACGGGAGGGACGGTGGCAGCACAGGGGCTGCCCGGGGACCCGCGGGGCCAGTTACCCTCGGGGTGGGGGGCCTTGCCCCGCTTGTGTCGGTCGAGGATGAGGCCGTTCCAGGGGGCGCAGAGCACCCCGCAGAGCTGGGTGAAGGCGAAGGCGTTGGTGTAGGTGCTCACTGCGGGGACACAGCGTCAGGGCAGGGCCCCCACGGGGTGTCCCCGTTCCCCTCCCATCCCGTCCCCCCCCCGGCTGTGCCCTACCCAGGTGGTGGTCCCCGCGGGCCAGGTGGTCGAGGAGGGGGTTGAGGGTGCCGATGAAGAGGTAGTGCCGCAGCTGCATGACAGAGAGCCAGGCCACGTGCCAGGCGAACAGCCTCGAGCGCACGCAGGCCCCGAAGGGCACCCCGGGGGGCTCCCCGCCGCCTGCGCCTGGGGGGGGGACACACAGGGCTGGGGGCGTGTCCGCGCAGGCCACGCCCACCATCAACACTGGCCCCGCCCACTGCTTCCTCATCTCAGGCCCCGCCCTCAGACCCACCCACTGCTGCCCCGGTCACGCCCAACCACTGTCCCACCCGCCCGACCGCGCCCCTTCATCTGCATCGCCACGCCCACCCCACCGAGCCACACCCATTCCCGGCCACACCCCCTTCTTCTGCACGGCCACGCCCTCTGACCACACCCACACATAGCCACACCCGGCCCGATCCCACCCCTCATCTGCATAGACATGCCCCACCCTCCAACCACACCCATATACAGCCACGCCCATTCCCAGGACACACCTGCCTCGTTTGCATGACCACACCCACCTGCCCCATCCACACCCCCTTCATCTGCATGGTCACACCCACTGCAGACCACACCCATGCACAGCCACACCCACCCTCCCGGGCCACACCCCCTTTGTTGTACAGCCCGCCCCCTACTCACCCCCGTGGCCACCCCCCCCCCCTTTCTGCCAATCACAGCATGACCCTGCCCTCCCCAGCTGGCCCCGCCCCCTCCAAACAAGGCCCGCCCCCTCCAAGCCCCCCCCCCCCAGCACCTCTGGGCACGGTGGGCTCCAGGGGGGTCTCCTCGGGGCCGGCCTCCCCCGGCGGGCGCTTCTCCTCGTAGGTGCGGTACGACTGGGACCGCCCCGGGCACTGCAGCCTGTGGCACCACCGTCACCCCCACACCCCCGTGGGACGGGACCCACCACCACCCACGGGACGGGACCCACCACCACCCATGGGATGGGATGCACCAACCACCACGGGACGGGACCCACCAACTACCCACAGGACGGGACCCACCACCACCCACGGGACGGGACCCACCAACTACCCACGGGACGGGACCCACCACCACCCATGGGATGGGACCCACCAACCACCACGGGACGGGACCCACCAACTACCCACAGGATGGGACCCACCACCACCCACAGGACGGGACCCACCACCACCCACGGGACGGGACCCACCAACTACTCATGGGACGGGACACACCACCACCCACGGGATGGGACCCACCACCCCGGGATGTGAAAAAACCTACTAACCACCGCAGGATGGGACCCACCACCACCCACAGGATGGGACCCACCAACCACCACGGGACAGGACACACCACCGTGGAACAGGACCCACCAACCACCATGGGACGGGACCCACCACCACGGGATGGGACCCACCAACCACCCACGGGACGGGACCCACCACCACAGGATGTCAAAAAACCCACCAACCACCATGGGACGGGACCCACCAACCAACATGGGACGGGACCCACCAAGCCCCCATGGGATGGGACCCACCATGGCCACCACCCTCAGGATGGGCACCACCACTACCACCAACCACCCCCAGGATGGCCACCACCCCACCATGGGATGGTCACCACCATGGTCACAGATGAGGCCCCCTACCCGTAGTCGTAGGCGGGGGGCAGCGGGTAGGGGATGCGGGAGCGGGGCATGAGGAAGAGGGTGCGCAGCAGGTGCCAGGCGCTGCAAGCCGCCATGAAGAGGAACATGGCCCGCAGGGACAGCCCATGCTCATACAGCACCTGGGGACAGGAGGGGACAGGGACAGGCTGCCACTAGGCCACACGGCCACCCGCCACCCCAGCGTGGGGACATGGCCCTTCTCAGGCCCCCGTGTGTCCCCACCAGTGGCTCAACCGGTGGTGACCCAGATGTGTCCTCAGCTCTGTCCCCAAGTATGTCCTCTGCACTGACCCCAAGCATGTTCCCAAATATGTCCCCAGCTCTGACCTCAAGTGTGTCCCCAAATATATCCCCAGCTGTGGCCCCAAGTATGTCCCCAGCTGTGACCACAAGTATGTCCCCAGCTCTGTCCCCAAAATATGTCCCCCACTCTGACCCCAAGTGTTTCCCCAGCTCTGACCCCAAGCGTGTCCCCAGCTCTGTCCCCATCCCTCCCTGTGGTGCCTGTGCTGGGGACAGACACCCAGGGACACCCAGCACCTCCCCCTGGCACCACCATGTGTCCCCCCCGGCGCCCACCTTGATGATGAGGAAGATGGCGGAGGAGGAGTCGAAGGCGCCGTTGTAGAGGGTGATGATGATGGAGCGGTACTTCCCAAAGAGGTTGCCCACCTGGCAGGAAGAGACCCCCCCTGCGCCATCAGGGCCCCCCCAGTGCCATCAGGGCCCCCCCAGCGCCCAGATGGGGGTCAAGGTGCAGAGAAACCCACCTGCATGTTGGTGAGGATGAGGAGGATGCCACCCACTGACAGCATGGACATGGCTGGGAAGAGCAGCACCGCCAGCTCTGGGGACATGGGGGTCAGCGGGGACGAGGGGGGGTCCCTGACGGGTGCCCCCCCCCCCCGGGCCAGGTCCCCGATACCCACGGGGTCTCACCTGGGGTGGAGAAGGCGACGAGCAGGGTCCCACCGGTGTAGAGGGAGCTGAGATGTGGGGACAGCAGTGACACGTGGGGATGGGGTCCTGGGGGGCAGCTGGCACCCCCAGCCCCGGTGCTGCCGTCACATCAGCACCCCAATACCCCACGGGTGCCCCACTGCCACCTGGCCCCCCCAGGGCCACCTGGGGACACGGGTGGCCCCTACAGTTATTGGGGAGCTCCGGGAACACGGGGGGGGCTGGGGACAATGGGGGCCCCTCTGGGGCTGTGGGGGACACACTGGGGACATTGGTGGCACTGGGGGATGGGTGCCAGGAGGGGCTGTGCCCCCCCCCCAGTGACCCAAAGCCAGCACTGGCATGGGTGTCCCACCCACCATCACCAGTGCCCCCCCGTCATGCCATCATCCTGGCCACCCCGATGACCCCCCCGATCCCCACAGCAGCCCCCACCCCACCACCAGCGCCCGGACGAGCTCCCCCCGGCACCCCTGGGTGCCCCCCCAGCCCACTCACATGGCGATGAGGCGGGCGATGGTGGTGCCGAAGCGGTCGAAGATGAAGCCCATGGGGAAGGTCATGAAGTTGTTCATGAAGGAGCCGATGGTGAAGACCAGGGAGAACTGCTCGTCCTGGCGGCTGCAGTCTGCGGGACACCGGCACCACAGGGCACCGGGACAGCGGGGACGGGGACATGGGGACAGCGAGGACATGAGGCACCACAGAGCACCAGGACGAGGGGGCAGCGGGGATACGGGCACAGGAACAGTGGGGACACAGGGCAGAGGGACAGTGGGGACATGGAGCACAGGGACAGTGGGGACACGGGCAGAGGGACAGTGGGGACATGGGGCAGAGGGACAGCGGGGACATGGAGCACAGGGACAGCGGGGACACGGAGCACAGGGACAGCGGGGACATGGGGCACTGCAGGGCATCAGGACAGCGGGGACAGGAGGGTGCCACAGGGGACGGGAAAAACAGGGACCTGGGGAACCAGGACTGTGGGGACATGGGACACCTCAGGCCACCAGCAGCAGGTGGACGCTGTCATCGTCCCGCCGGGACACAAGCACAGAGGGGACACGAGGCAGGCTGACAGCGGGGCCAGGGCCACCGCAGAGACGGGACGGTGGCCAGCAGTGGCCGGGGACCCTACCGGGCAGCAGGGTGCGGTTGGGGGCGGCGGTGGCCGGGGGCTCGCACAGGTCCTCGAAGTAGCGCAGATCCTTGAGGACGAAGACGAGGGAGGCCCAGCCGAAGATGATGCCGCAGAAGGCGCCGCACTCCAGCAGCCCCGACAGGAGGGTCCCCAGGCGCTTGCCCACCCCCGCGCCCCCCCCCGCCATGTCACCGGCCTGGGGCGTCCCCGCCGCGCCTGTGGGGTGACAAACAACCGGGGCGTCACAGCCCGCTTGGCACCGCCCGACACCCCCCCGTGCCCGCCCGGCACCGGGAGCGGGGGGCTCGGGGGCACGTTGGCCACCCGGGCAAAGGCCACCGCGGTCCCGGCTCTGCCCCTTGTCCCCGTCTGCCGGCGGCTGGCACCGGGCCCCCTCCACGCACCGGGCACGGAGCAGGACCCTGCTGGCGGCCGGGGCCCCGCACACGCGTGCACGCCCGCTCACACACACACACACACACACACACATGCACAGGCGCTCACACGTGTGCAAAAGTGCCCACACGCGTGCACACACACGCACACCCCTGCTCCCCCCACCCACCTGCACCGGGACGGGCCCTGTCACCGTTGCCGCCGCTGCGGAGTTTGGACCCTGGGACACAGAGCCCGGGGCGCACCCCTCACCCCCCGGCACGGCCCCCCGCAATCTCCCGCCGGCACCCACAGCCCCCCCGGGGCTGACGGTGCCCGATAGCAGCCTGCCCCCGCCCCCCGCCGCACCAGGACCCCCCCGCCGCTGCCTTATCTCCCCACGCCAGCCCGTCCCAGGGACCTGCCACCTCCCCTGGGTGCCCACGTGTCCCCTGGGGGTCTGGCACAGCTCTGTGGACATGCTGCCAGGCACCCCGCTGTGTGCTCCGGGGACAGTGGCACACAGCCCCCCCGGGGACAGTGGCACCCCCCCGGGGACCTGGCAGGGCGGCTGGGAAGCGGGCAGGCCCCAGCGGTGGCCCTGGCACACCCCCTGGGAACCTGGCACCCTCCCCGGGGACACTGGCACGCTGCCGGGCGGGCTGTCACACCCCCTGGGGACAGCCACACACCCCCTGGGGCCCCAGCACACCCCCCTGGCGACCCTGCCACAGCTCTTGGGGACACTGGCACCTCCTTGGGACCCTGATACACCCCCCCCAGAACCCCACCGTGTCCCCAGGGACCCCAGGACAGTGCTGGGCACTGTGACATGTCCCCCGGGGACACTGTCACCCCCTGGGGGCCCCACCACTACACCGGGGACATTGTCACCCCGATGGGGGCCCGTCACCCCCTGGGGAGCTGCCACACACAGGGGACACCCAGGAACCCCCCCCTTCCTGTCCCCCCCTTCCTGTCACCGATGTGACCCACAGCCGGGTGCCACAGGGACCAAGGCCACGTCCCCTGTCACCGTCACCCGTGTCGCCCCCGTCCCACTCACCCGCGGGCTCCCTGCGCCTGCCCGAGCCCCCCGTCAGCGTGTCACCGTGTCACTGTGCCTGTCCCCGTGTAATGGTCGGTAATGAGGCCTCATTACAGTGGCCAAGCGGCTAAAGATTAACCCGCGCGGGGCAGGGGGGGCACTCTCCGGCCGGGGGGGGCGGGCAGGCTATCTTTAGCCGCCCCTGGGGCACTGGAGGGGGGGCACCGGGGAGCCGGGGGACATCGCCTTCCCAGCGCTGCCGGGTGTCCCTGCCTGGGGCACCCCCAGACACCCGCCGTGGGTGCCACCAAGCCCAGTACTGGTCACTCCAAGCCATACTGGTGTGTCCCAGACATACTGGTGACTCTCCGACACCGGTGAGCCCCCCCGGGTGGGAGCAGGAGGGTCGGGGGGCCCTGGCACCCATGACTCCAGCCCCTCCAGCCATGCCGTGTCCCCCACAGCTCACCCCGAGCCATGACCAGGGGGGCAGGTGGGGACAGGGGACAAACACCGACCCCAAGGGACCCAGGGTGTCCTGCGGGGCGCGCGCTGCTCGGGCCTCGCTCCAGCTCCTCGTTCATTTTAATAATTAATTGCAATGAGGGCCAGTTCTTTTCTGCAGGGACTGCCTGGTCCCCAGACGGAGACCGTGTGACTTCTCCAGAGGCTGCTATGGGGCTGGGCTGTGGGTGTCCCGCAGGCCCCCTCCTCGCCCCACTGCCCGCTCGAGTGGGGTGGGGGTGCCCCCAGGGTGGGCAGTGCCAGCCCCCACGGAGCAGGGGCAGGGGCAGGGGCAGTTGTGGCAGTGGCAGCCCCGGCCACGGGGACTTTGCCCATGCACGTGTGGTGGGGGGACACGTGTGGCAGGGGGGGGATGCACGTGCCCCTGGGGGTGGGCAGCCGTGGGGCACAACTGTGCCAGCATCTCCAGAGCCTGCCCCACACCATGGGGGCACCAGGATGCCCCACAAGGCCCAAGGGTCCTTAGGGAGCTATGGGGGGGGGGTGTAGGGAACATGGTGGCAGGGGGACACACAGGAGGGGACACCCCAGGCACAGCCCTACCCCACAGCCCCGGGGGCTGATACAGCTCCACGGCCCACCCTGCCACGCACGCCCTACAACCCCCCCGATTGCCCCCCATTGTGTCCACACAGCCAGCCCCCAGCTCCCCCCACCCCACAGCCCCATGGTCCCGCAGCCCCCCATCCCCCCGCTCCCCCCACTCCACGGCCCCATGGTCCCGCACCCCCCACCCTGCGGCCCCGCAGCTCCCCGCACTGCCTCCCCCGGGGGGGCCGGGACCATCCGGGCCCCTCCGCTCGGCTCGGCTCCTCCCGCCCCCCCTTCCCGCCGTCCCCGGGCGCTGCTCACCCGCCTTCCGCGGCTCGGCTCGGCGCGGCGGGGAGGGACCGCGCAGCCGCCAGTGGCTCCCGGTGCTGCCGGCGGGTCCCGGTGCTGCCGGTGCTCCCGCTCCTCGGCGGCGGCGGCGGGCGGGGCGGAGGGGCCCGGCCCAGACCCTCCCCCTCGGGCCTGGTGGG
Source organism: Gallinago undulata (assembly GCA_026546715.1). Lineage (NCBI taxonomy): Eukaryota > Metazoa > Chordata > Aves > Charadriiformes > Scolopacidae > Gallinago > Gallinago undulata. Next base: position 66,954,229 of record JAOTQQ010000041.1, read on the forward strand.
GGTCGCCCCTTGGGTCCGCCCCGGGAGGGGCTGTCCCGGCTGAGGGCCCTCCCCCCAGAATGCCACGGCACAGCCCACGCCCCGCGTGCCCCCCTCCCCCCCACGGTGCCATCCCCGTGTCACCCCTCTGCCACCCCACCCCCATGCATCTGCCCCCCGTGTCATCGCTCTGCCCCCACATGCCATCTCCAGTTGTGCCACCTTCTTACCTGGTGTCCCTGTGATGTTCTTCAGCTGGGGCCACCTTTGCACCCTTGGGCCACCCTTGGGCTACCCTTGGGCTATCTTTGGGTCAACCTTGAGTCACCCTTGGGCCATCCTTGGGTCAACCTTGAGTCACCCTTGGGCTACCCTTGAGTCACCCTTGGGTCAATCTTGGGCCACCCTTGGGCCACTTCCAGCTGTGTGACCCCCGAGGCAGCCCCTGGCCAGCCCCCCTGTGCCACCCCACATGTGCCATCCTGCCTGGGCTTTGCCCGTGTCTCTGCCCGCTCCTGCCCGCTGACGTCCCTGCCCTGGGGGTGTTGGCCCCTGCCTGTCCCTGTCACCCACCCCACAGCCTGCCTGGTCCTGCGCCCCCCCACCTCCACCCCACCCGGGGCACCCCTGTCCCTCCCACCACCCTCTGTCTGTCCGTCTGTCCTCCCAACACCTCATCCCTCCACCCATCCATCCATTGGCAATTGCAGCCACCCCTCCAGCCAGCCCTTCAGCTGCTCAGCCAGCCACCCATCCATCTGTCCATCACCCATCCGTCTGTCCATCACCCATCCATCTGTCCATCACCCATCCGTCTGTCCATCACCCATCCATCTGTCCATCATCTATCCATCTGTCCATCACCCATCCATCTGTCCATCACCCACCCTTCTGTCCCCCTCCATCCATCCATCCATCCTCCCTCCTGCCCAGCCGTTCTTCTGTCCCACCACCCGTCCGGCCACCCTCCCTGCCCTGCACTCCCCCAGCCACCCGTCCGTCCGTCTGTCCGCCCCTCCATCTGTCCTCCACCCTGCCATCATTTCACCCACCCATCCCTTCCTGGACCGGGTCTGGCCGGCAGCATCAGGGCCAGTCCCTCTGCCCCCCATGGTCCCACGTCCCCATGGGCAGGTGGGCACCCGCGGGTGGGCACATCCCCCCGGACCCCCTGCGGACCCCACGGGGCGGGTGCACTCAGCTCCTCGGGGGGTGCCCGGGCCAGGCTGTCCGTGGGCCCGTGCCGGGGACGCTGTGGGGCAGGGGTGTGTGGGGGGGGAGCGGATGGCGGCCCCTGAGTCAGCCCCGCGCCGCCCACGCCCCCTCCCACGGGTGCCCGCCGCGCCTGCCGCGCCAGCTTGTGGTATTTCGCTCGCCGGGAGCCGCGCCGGAGACGGCGCCGCAAACACGCCGCCGGTGCCAGCTCCTGCCGCCGCGGACACGCGTGTCCCCTCCCTGCCCCACGTGGGGTCCGCTGCGGGGAACGAACACCCCGCACCCCGCGCGGGGGGGGGTGTGTGTGTGTGTGCGGTGTCCCGGGTGGGAGCGGCACTCGGGACCATGGACAGCGCCGCGGCAGCACCGCGGACAGCGCCCCGTCCCGCGTGGGTGTGGGGCAGCGCCGCATCCCCCCCACACCCCGGGTCCCCGCGCGGGTCCCCAGATGGCGGGGGAGAGGGAGGGAGGGAGGGGACCACCCGCCGCTCACAGCCCCCCCGCGTCCCTACCGGGGGCACCAAGCCCCGCGTCTCCGGTGCGGGCATCCCCACCGACCCCCGCGCCCCCAGGGGGTGTCCCTCCCGGGTGTCCCGCAGCGCGTCCCCCGTGGGCACCCGCAGCGCGTCCCCCCCTCCCCGCCGGGGTCCCCCGTGGCCCCCCCCGCGTGGGGCGGGGCGGCCGGCCCGGGAGGGGTTAAGCGGCGGGGCCGGCGGCGGGGGGCGGAGCGCGGCCGCCCCGGGATAAGGCGCGGTGCGGGGCAGGGCTGAGCCCACCGGAGCCGCGGGCAGCGCCGCGCCGAGCCCGAGCCCACCCGTGCCCGCAGCCCACCCGTGCCATGCCCCGGCGGCGCGGCGGGGGCGAAGGGGGCGAGCAGCCCCCCCGGCGCTGGCAATGAGCCCCCGGGCAGCGGGCAGCGCCTGAGCGGCGGCCCCGCCATGCGGCCCCCCACGGCTCGCGACCTGCCCCAAGGTAGGCGTGGGGGCGGGCGGGGGGCCCACGGGGGTCGGGGAGCCCCGGGGTGGGGTGAGACCCGGGCGAGCGCCGTCCCGGACCGGGGTGCCCGCGGCAGCCCGGGGTGTGGATGCACCGGGGCGTGGGGAGCCCGGTGCCGCCCCCCCCCCCCCCCGCGGGGCGCACAGCCCGGCGGGGGGGGGCCGCCCCGGGGCCCCCCGC
>JAOTQQ010000041.1:66966752-66981565 GCA_026546715.1 Gallinago undulata
GCAGGGGGTGATGCTGGGGGTACGGGGGGTGATGCTAGCTCTGAGGCTGCTGGGGGGGGTCCTGAGGGGGGTGCCGCTGCAGAGGGGCAGCAGGAGGGGGCTGGGCTGGGGTCGGCAGCAGCGGCCAGAACCCGGGGCCGTCAGGTGAGAGGGGGCATGGGGGGACAGGGGTGGCAGTGGCAGGGACAGGGTGACAATGGCAGGGTGGCAGTGCCTATGCTGGCAGTGCCACCCTGCCTGTGCCCGCAGGAGCCCACCTGGCTGCAGGACGAGGAGGATGAGCTGTGGCCTGAGTTCCCTCCCTGCTCGTCCCCAGAGGGGGCCACCAGCCCCACGTCCCCCCTCTCCCCAACATCCCCCGTGTCCCCCATGTCCCCCACATTCCCGGCGTCCCCCACGTCCCCTACAGGTAAGGGCCCCCCCTGGGCGGTGTGGGCAGGGCCCTGCGATGGCACCGGAGGCCCCTGGGGTCACCACAGCCCCACACAGTGTCCCCCCCTTGCAGTCCCCTATAGGTCCCCCATGTCCCCTCCCCGTAGGGAGGAGCTCCAGCCCCATGCTCCAGGTGGTGCCCCAGGGATGCCCCTCCACATGGGACCCCACTGGTGCCCAGGGGGATGTGGGTGCCCACCCCACTGACTCCTGCTCTCTCCCTTGTAGCTGGCACCACTGAGGGCTCCGGGGGCAGCGAGAGGTGAGTGTGGGCAGGGGGAGGCACAGCCCCACGGATGTCCCATGGCCAGCCAGCATCAGAGCTGCCCCATAGCCCTGCCCCACTGCAGGCACCTGGTCCACCCCTGTGTCCCCCTGGGTGCCCTCACCACCACCCACAGGGCCACTCATGTGCCTGCAGGGGTGTGCCAGAAGGGGGGCTGCGGGGCCGGGCACCCCCCGGGACATCAGGGCCGAGGCCGAGGCCAGAGGGGGCCGGGGGGCGGCCACGGACGAGTGCCCGGGCACAAGGTCGCAGCGCCATCCTGGAGAAGTTTGGAGGGTGAGAGGGGCCTGGCCCCATGGCAGCCACGGGGGGGCTGGGGGCCATGGGGCAAGACACATGGGAACTGGGTGACCATGGGGCAATAAGGGGCATGAGAGGGCTGGGGGTCCATGGGGCAATGGAATGTATGGGGGGGGCTGGGGGACCACGGGACAATGAGGGCCACAGAGGGCTGGGGACCATGGAGCAATACGGGACATGGGGTCCTGGGGGTCCACGGGGCAGTGGAGGGGCACAGGGCACTTGGGGAGACATGGGGCAGTGGGGGGACTGGGGGCTATGGGGCAATGGAGGGTACAGAGGGGCTGGGGAGGCATGGGGCAATTAAGGGTATGAGGGTCCATGAGCCAATGGCGGGCACAGGGGAGGACTGGGGGTCCATGAGAGAGTGGGGCTGTTGGGGGGGGCACAGGGAAATGTGGGGACTGGGGGAGGTCAGGGCCGCTGGCCAGTGGGGAGCCCCCGGGGGGGATGTCTTGAGGGAAATGGGCCAACGAGGACCATCGGGTTGGGGCAAGGATTGGCCAGTGTTGGTGGGGGTCACCTTGGGGAGCATCAGACCAAGGGTGGGCAGGGAGGCTTGTGGGGTGCCCCACGGCACCCGGCGTCACCCACAGGGCAGCCAAGGGCCCGGCCCCACACCTGCGGCGGGCGGGGGGCACGGCCACAGTGAAGGCGATGCTGCTGGAGTGGTGCCGCGCCAGGACCCGCGGATACCAGGTGAGGGGAGGGGAGGGGGGGGGCATGCCGTGGGGCACGCCGTGGGGTGACCTGACCCCCCACCCTCCCGCGGCAGCACGTGGACGTGCAGAACTTCTCGGGGAGCTGGGGCAGCGGGCTGGCCTTCTGCGCCCTCCTCCACAGCTTCTTCCCCGACGCCTTCGACTACGGCAGCCTGGACCCTGCCGCCCGGCGGCACAACTTCACCCTGGCCTTCAACACCGCCGAGTGAGAGACCCCCCCCCATTCCACACACCGCCCCCCACCCCAGTGGTGTCCCCCGAGTGTCCCCCAGTGACAGCGGTGTCCCCGCAGGGCGCGGGCGGGCTGTGCCCCGCTGCTGGAGGTGGAGGACATGGTGCGGATGCCGGTGCCCGACGCCAAGTGTGTCTACACCTACCTGCAGGAGCTGTACCGCTGCCTGGTGGCCATGGGGCTGGTGAAGACCAAGAAGCGCTGAGGGGGGGCGGGACGGGGGGGCTGACCTCGGCTGGGCGCTGTGTGCCCACCCAGCCGCTCAGTGTGTGTGTGTCCCCCTTTCAGCCGTGTGGGAGGAGAAGAAAATGGGACGGAAAAAACCCTTCACGGGTGAAGATAAAGGCAGTTTAATAAATCAGGAGCGAAGTCGTGCCCAGAAGCAGAGGGAAACAAAGGATTTATTCTCCGCTCCCCGTCCCCGGTGACACCCAGCCCTTCCCGGGCACTGGGGGCTTCAGGGTGCTCCAGAAGAAAAATGTCCCAATAACAGATGCCCCCCCCAACCTTCCTCCCTTCCTCTTGGCTTTTATTGCCGAGCACCACGGCACACGGTTTGGAATATTCCTTTGGTCACTTGGGGTCACACATCCCGGCCATGTCCCCTCCCAAGACTGTCACCCCCTGGCCCATCACTGGAGCAGCCCCAGTGCTGCCAGCGCTGCCCAGGACACCGGGGGGTCACCACTAACCACCCCTCAGCCAGACCCAACACAGGAGGGTCCCCCACGGCCCCAACCCATGCCACCCCCCTGCTTCATCCCCTGGCAGCAAAGGGGGGGCCCAACTGCGGTGGCCTTGTCCCTGGAGGGGAGACACATAGGCACGGGGACACCAGCACCCGGTGAGTGTCTGGGGGGCGGCAGGAGCCAGCAGTTGGGGGAGGACACAGCCCTGGCATGGCCCCGCTGCCACCGCAGAGGGGACAGGCAGGACCTCCAGGTGGCTCAGGGGGGGCAGCTCATCCCGCTAACCCCCCCCCATCCCCAGGAGGCATCACGGGGCCAGACCTGGAGTGTGAGAAAATTCATCAATATGCATTAACTGACAAAGAGGTGCCCCAGCGCTGAGGGGGGGGCGATGCCAGGGCCGGCCCCGGGGCGGCAGGGTCTCAGGGGGCAGGGGGGCCGTGGCGGGGCTCGGCATGGCAGCGGGTGTGCTCCTCCGCCCGGCGCATGAAATCCTCGGGGTGGTCCTGGAGCTGCCGGGCCAGATCCTGCCGCAGCACCCGCTGGGGGTCTGGGGTCTCCAGCAGCTGCAGCAGGTCCTGCAGCACTGTGGGGGCAACGGGGGCGTCAGGGGAGGCAACTCCCCCCCCTAAATGCCCCCCGTCCCCCACCCCACATTCCTCACCTTGGACAGCACGGGTGGTGGGCTTCCAGTACTCGGGGGAGGTGAGGGGCTGGCAGACGTGGCCCTGGGGATCCACGCCAGGGTGGTAGATGCTGGTGCAGAGGGTGGCACGGGGGGGGGCCAGCGGGTGGTGGGGGGAGAAGGTCAGCTCGAAGCGGAAGGCGCCTGTGTTGTACGGGGGTTTGCTCTGCCGGGGGGGGACACACAAACCTCAGATCCCCTCTGCCACAGCCTCCATCAGGGGGGGACCTTGTCCCAGCCCTGGGACCCAGGGGAGTCCCCCCATGGAGGGGACACACCTCCAGTGCCCCCAGTCCAGGCCCCAGGGTCCCCACAGAGTGTTCCCAAGGGGACACACCCCCCCCCCCGTGTTGCCCTGACAGGGACACTCACTCACTGCCCCCCAGGGCATGCTCCTCACCCTCGTTTTTCCCATGCCTCGTGCCCCCCATGCCAGGCATCCCCCCCAGTCCTCAGGGTCCCTCCAGGCCCCTGCTCCCCAGGGGACCCCCCTCCGTGCCCTCAGGCCACCCCCTCCAGCCCCCAGGCACCCCCCAGCCCCTGGTGCCAAGGGACCCCCGTGCCCCCCTGTGTCCCCCCCTGCCCCCCGTTCCCCACCCACAGGCTGCAGCAACCCCCCCATGACTTCCAGCCCCCCCGTGACCCCCCGTGCCCCAGGACCCCCCACCCACCGGCAGCAGCAGCCCCCCCATGACCTCCAGCCCCCCTGTGTCCCCCCGTGCCCCCCGTTCCCCACCCACCGGCAGCAGCAGCCCCCCCCACCGCAGCACATTTCCCTCCAGCGGCCGCAGCCCGCGGGCACCGTCCCAGCGCCGCGCCTCCTCCAGCTCCTGCGGGGGCGGGACAGAGGGCGGGGTCACGCGGAGACACGCCCCCGTGGGAGATGTCTCGGTTCGGACACGCCCTCCGGGGCGGGAACATCGCCAAAGCCACGCCCCCTCGAGGAGCCGTCCCGCCTCGGGAAACGAAACCGGCACCGCCCGCACAGGCACCCCCCGCACCCCGCCGGCACCCCCCGCACCGGCACCCCCCGCACCCCGCCGGCACACCCGCACCGGCACCCCTCACACCCTGGCCGGCACCGGCACCCCCCCGCACCGGCACACCCCGCACCACCCGCACCGGCACCCCCCGTACCATCACCGGCACCGGCACCCCCCTCACCGGTACACCCCGCACGCCTACCGGCACTGGCACCCCCCGCACTCCACCAGCACCGGCAGCACCCGCACCGGTACCGGCACCCCTCGCACCTGCAGCCCTCGCACTCCCGCACCTGCACCGTCTACTCCGGTACCGGGACCCCCACATCCCGAGACCGGCCCCCCCCACCCCGGCGCTGGCGCCGCTGGGTGCTGGCACCGGGACCCCCATTACCCCCACGGCCTCGCGCCCCGGTCCAGCCCCGGGGTACGGCCGCCCCCCCGCTGCCCCCCCGCTGCCCCTGCCCACCTTGGCGATCCTCGCAGCCATGGCCACCCGTGCCCCGTGCCAACGGACCGGGATTCACCGGGACGCGCCCCCGGGGGGGGCGGGAAGAGCCGCTCCAGCCCCGCCCCGAGCACGGGGATGGCTCCGGAGGGACCTTGGGCACCCGGGGCCATAGAGACGGGGGGTGCCCCTTGGCACCGCAGGGCACACGGGGGGGTCAGTTGGGAGGCTAGCGTGCCCCCACTCCTCCTCCCAGGGGACGCCCACCTGAGCGGGCTGGTCCTCCAGCGCCGGGCGCAGAGCGGGATGCGGGATGCGGGATGCGGGGCTGGACAGGGCGGGGGGACACATCCTGCAGCGGGCGCCAGCACTCAGGCCGCCGCCCCCCCCGCCCCTGCCCCGGGCAGCCCCCGCTGCCAGCCCGGCTGATTTACGGGAAGCCGCCCCCCCCGCTCTCCTTAATCTTTAACCCGGCAGCGCCGGCGCCGGCCAGATCCCGCAGCGCCGCCGGGCTCACGGTGACCGACTGCCGGGCTCCAGGCGGGCTGCCCCCCCTGCCCTCCCACCAGCCCCCCGGGGGGCTGCACCAGGGAGTACGCCTGTGCGGGGGGGCACGGTGTGGGGGTACAGGTGGGGCAGGGGATGGGGGGGGGCGGGGGTGCCGGGGTGGGGTGGGAGGGGGCTGGGAGCTGAAGTGGAGGGGGTGCTGGGTGCCCATCGAGCCCTTGACCTGTGCTTGCCCACCAGGATGCCCACCGTGATGTTCTGGCTGCCCCTGCTGTGGCTGGTGGCCACAGCCATGGCTGCTGTCACCCCGGTAAGTGTGGCCCAGGGTCCCAGGCTCCCTGCGCCCAGGTCCCCCCTGCCCACCCTCACCTGGGTGTCTCCCCCGGGCGCCCCCCTGCCCTCCCTCACGTGGGTCCCCGTGCACAGGTGCCCTCACCAGAGGTGTCTCCAAGCCAGCTGAAGCTGCTCAGACAGGACCTGCCGCCCTCGGTGCCCCCCCATCCTGCCACAGACCCGACAGGGGATATGGGGGCACCCCTCCTGCCTGGGACCACCCCCCCTGCCCAGCCTGAGGACCTGCCCGGCTTGGGTGCCCCCTTCAAGGCCACAGACCCCCCCAGCTCCGAGGAGGCTGGCGGGGCACCCGAGGAGCCAGGCACCACGGCCAATGGCACCATGGCAACACCAGTGCCTGGCACCACCCAGACCCCCTCCGGCACCGTGGGCACCATCACCCCGCCGTGCCCGCCGTGCCCTGGGGACGAGGAGCCAGCTGAGGAGTGCGGGGCACCCACGGGGGAGCAGCAGGCGGCCGTGGCCGAGGCACTGGGCACCTTCGCCCTCCGCTTCTACCAGCACATGGCGGAGGCTGCCCAGCCCGATGCCAACCTGCTCTTCTCCCCCATCAATGTCGCCATGGGGCTCTCGCACCTCCTGCTCGGTGAGGGGCAGCCCGCGGGCACTGCCATCGCCATGGCCATTGCCGTGGGCACAAATGTGGGCTCTGCTGTGGGCATGGCTGTGGGTTCTGCTGTGGGTCCTGCTGTTGGCACTACTGAGGGCACTGCCGTGAGCTCTGCTGTGGGCTCTGCCGTGGCCATCACCATGGGCACCACAGTGGGCTCTGCCATGGGCATCGGTGCAGGTTCTACTGTGGGTTCTGCCATGGGTTCTGCTGTGGGCATCTCCACAGGCACCACCATGGGCTCTGCTGTGGGTGCTGCCCTCACCACCGCTACGGGCTCCGCTCTGGGCACCACCCGTGTCACAGCCCAGAGTACCGTGCACCCATGGGTGCCCCACTGATCTCCCCCTGTGCCTGCAGGTGCCCGCGGTGAGACCCGTGACCGCCTGGGTGCCATCCTGGCGTACCCGCAGGGGATGGCCTGTGTCCACGGCGCCCTGCAGCAGCTCGCCAGCGCACCCGGGCTCTTCTCCGCTGCGCAGATCTTCCACCACCCAGGTGAGGTGGGGGGGGTGGGCACCAGTGGGGCCACCGATGCCAGGTGGGCACAGGGCTGATGCCAGCTGTGCCCCCGGGCAGAGCTGCAGCTCCGGACGCGCTTCCTCAACGAGTCGCAGCGCTTCTACGGCGCTCGGCCACAGGCGCTGAGCGGCAACGAGAGCCTGGACCTGCTGCGCGTCAACGAGTGGGTGCGCGAGGCCAGCCAGGGGGTCCTGCCCAGCCTCCTGCCCTCCATGCCCCCCGACCCCCGCCTGCTGCTGCTCAGTGCCGTCCACCTCCGGGGTATGGCCCCAGACGGGATCTGCCCCGGGATCTGCCCCAGGTCCCACGCAGGGGAAGGGCTCTGGGATCTGCCCTCAAGATCTGCCCCAGGATCCTCTCGGGATCTGTCGTGGGGCTGAGCCCGGGGGTGCCCCGGTTAGCAGCCACCCCGTGTCCCCATCCCCAGTGCTGTGTCCCCGCAGCCGCCTGGCGGGTGCCGCTGCAGGCCAAGAAGACGGTGTCGCTGCCCTTCCTGCGCCCCGGGCGCCCCCCCTGCCTGGTGCCCACCATGACCAGCAAGAAGTACCCGGTGGCCTCCTTCATCGACTCCCGCCTGCAGGTCCAGGTACGGCCCCCCCCAACGGCTGAGACGCCGCTGCCACAGCATGGGGGGGCTGTGACGTCACTGCCGTGGCGTAAGGGGGGTGGCAGGCTGTGATGTCACTGCCACGGGACTCAAGAAGGATGCCAAGCTGTGAGTGAGGTCACCACAGTGGCATCGTGGGGGTGGGCTATGACATCACCACAGTGGCACTGTGGAGGTGCCAAACTGTGAGGTCACCACAGTGACGCTGGGGTGGTGCCAGGTTGTGACGTCACAGTGGTGGCAGCAGGGGGGTGCCAGGCTGTGGGGTTACAGTGGTGGCACCGAGGGGTGCCAGGCTGTGAGGTCACCACGGTGGCACCGGGGGGGGTCTGTCCCGCAGGTGGGGCGGCTGGAGCTGAGCGAGGGGCTGAGCCTGGTGGTGCTGGTGCCACAGGGGCCCCTGGGGGCACTGGGGGCACTGGAGAGGGCGCTGGACCCCCCCACCTTCCTGGGGCTGCTGCGGCGGGTGGCCCACACCCCCCCCCAGGCCACCGCGCTGGCCCTGCCCCGTCTGCACCTCGACCTGGCCCTGGACGTGGTGGCCCTGGTCCATGACATGGGTAAGGCCACCGACCCCCCCGGGGACCTGCGGGACGTGACGGCCCCCCCCAGCCCAGTCCCCGTGCAGGTCCCCGTCCCCAGGGACCCCAATGTCCCTGTGCCTTTGACGTCCCTGGGGTCCCCCAGTAGCCCTGTGTCCCTGCTGTCCCCCATGACCCCAGTGCCCTTGATGTGCCCCACTGCCCCCATGCCCCCACTGCCCATGATGTTCCCCTTGTCCCCAATGTCCCCATATTACCCCTGGTGTCCCCAGTCACCCCAACATGCCCCCCATCCCTTAGTGTCCCCCAATGCCCCCCATTGCCCCTAACGTCCCCAGCGTCCCTGGTGCGCCCCTACTGTTCCCCACATCCCCAGTGTCCCCAAGGCCCCTCAGTGCCCCCCATGTCTCTAGTGCCCCTTCTGCACCCGCATCCCCCTTGTCCTTCCCCGGTGTCCCCCGTGTCCCCGCGGGGCTGGCGCTGAGGACGTGTCCCGCAGACTTCGGGCTGTTCCTGGACGCGGAGCTGTGCGGGCTGGCGCGGGGCCCGGTGGTGGCGGTGGACACGGCGCGGCACCGGGCGGTGCTGGCGCTGGACGAGGCCGGCGTGGAAGCGGCGGGAGCCATGGCCACCTCGGTGGCCCGCACGGTCCTGCTGCTGGAGGCCCTGCGCCCCTTCCTCTTTGTCCTCTGGCATGACGCCCACGGCGTCCCCCTCTTCATGGGCCGCCTCAGCGACCCCCAGCCCTGAGCCCTGCCCCTGCCCTCCTCCTCTCACCCCTCCATCCCCTCTGCCCTCCCTCCCTTATCCCTACCTTCCTCTCTTCTTCCTTCTCTCCTCCCATCCTTCCTTCTCTCCCTCCATCCCTCCTTCTTTTCCCTCCCTCCATCCCTTGTCCCTCCCTCCTTCCTCTCCTCCCTTCCTCCTTCCCTCTCCCCTCCCCTCCCTTTTTACCCCTCCCTCTCTCTTTCCCTTCCACCACCCTCCACTTTCCATCCTTCCCTCTTTTCCCTCTCTCCAGCTCTCCTTCCCTCCTCCCGTCCCTCCCTCCCTCCCCACCTCCCCCCCATCTCCCACCCCTCCCTCCCCCACCTGCCCCCCTGTCCCTCCCTCTTCCCCCCCACCAGACCCCAGGGCAGTATGGGGTCCTGCCCCCCCTCCTCCTCCCCGTGCCTCAGTTTCCCCACCAGATTGGGGCCTGAGACCCCAATAAACGCTCTGACCGCAGCTCCTGCCTCTGGGGAGAGGAAGGGGCAGCCCGGGTACAGGGGGGACAAGTTGGGGGCTATCAGGACCCCCCCGGCCGGGTGCCAGGCCTGAGCCAGGGGTGGTGGCAGCGCCGGGGGCGGGTGACACCCAACACCTTCCTTAAAAAAAAAAGCCTTTATTGCCCTAGAAAAGCCCCCGCAGCCCCCCCACCCCACTGGTGACAGACACCGCAGCCTCCAGGGGGGCAGCAGGGGACACCCCCTGGCTGGGGGTGCCACCGGGGGTGTGTGCCCCTGCCGTGCCCCTCAGTCCCAGCCGTTCTCCTTCACCATGTGCGACATCTCGATGATGAACTTCCCCTCCTTGTACTTCTGGCTGCTCTCGAAGGCCTGCTCCTGGGGGAGACACCCTCAGACCCCCGCCCCCGGGGCTGCCACCCCCCCGCCGCACACGCCCCGGGGTTGGGGGCTGCCTCCATGCAGCCTTGGGGTGCTCGGGGTGCCTAGGTCTTGGTTTGGGGTGCCCAGCCCGGGGGCTTGGGGTGTCTGGGTTGCAGTTTGGGGTGCCCACCCAGGGGTTCCCAGGGGGTGCCCAGGTGACGGTTTGGGGTGTCCAGACTAGAGGCATGGGGTGCCCAGCCTGGGGGTCCCTGCAGGGTGCCCAGGTCAGAGTTTGGGGTGCCCAGCCTGGGGGTACCCGGGGTGCTGGGCAGGGAGGTGCTGGGGTGGGGGCACTCACATATTTCCAGCCCAGGGTGGTCTTGCAGCTCTGGCAGAAGATGTCGGCCACCGAGTGTAGCCCCGTCAGCAGCAGCCGCTGCTCCGCCGGGCCACAGCCCACGTTCACCCTGTGCCCGAGAGACGGTGCTGGGACACCGGCACGGCACGGCACGGCACCGGCACCGCGTTTGCACCGGCACGTCCAGGAGAGCAGCCCTGGGTGCCCCCCATCCCCTCCCCTCTCCCCCCGGGTACTCACACGGAGTTGAACAGGTAGGCACGGCCATGGCTGCCCTGGAAGGACTGTGGGGACACGGCACAAGTCACCGGCTGGGCTCTGTGTCCCCCCCGCCACGCTCCACGCCAGCCCAGGGACACCGAGGGGGGGGTGGTCACCTCCACGGGAGCACCACAGGGGACACCTGCCACCAGGACACTTGCTACCCTGGGGACACTGGCTCAATGCTTCCCACCACGGGGAAGCCATGGGGGACGTCCCCACCTCAATGACAACCTGGAGGGAGCGCTCCCCACCCCGGGGACAGCACGGAGGAGGGACATTTGCCAAGCGAGAGGCACCGGGGGGGGGACACGGAGACACTGACTGTTCCAATGACACCTTGGGAAGAAGCTCACAGCCCTGGGGACACCGCGGGGGGAGGACACTGGCTGTCCTGGTGCCACCATGGGAAAAAGCCCCACGACATCACCACGGGGTGGGGAGGAGGGGACTTGTTGACTGTCCCCGGGCAACCATGGGAGGAAGCTGACAGCCCCGGGGACACGGCGGGGGGGTCCCTGTCCGTCCCACCCCCTGGGGGGGCGGGTGGGGGTCCGGGTGGGGTGGTGGCGGCGGCGGTGGCACCTTGGATATGAGCTCCTCGTGGCGGGCGAGGTGGGCCCGGCAGTGGACGCAGCTGTAGGTGCGGAGGGAGCGGGGCAGGTAGCTGCGGAAGGTGCGGGGGGGCAGGCGGGCGGCGGGGGGCAGGCGGCGGCGGGGGGGGCCCATGGCGGGCGGCAGGGCCGCGGCGGGGCGCGGGGGGGCCCCGGGGGGCAGGGCGCACCCCCCGCAGAGCCGCTCGCAGGGGAAGCAGCGCAGCAGAGCGCCGAGAGCCGTCGTTCCTCCCGCGCCGAGGTCGGGGGGGCACCGCCGCCCCACGCCCCCCCGGCTGAGAAGGAGGCGGAAAAGGGGGGTGGCCTGCAAAGGGGCAAAAGGGGGGCGGTGTGGGGGGGGCACTTGCCTGGCCCCCTCCCCAACACCGCCCCCCGCCCCGCTGAGACCCGGCCAGCTCATGGCAGGAATGAGGGGCAGCGGGGGGTGGGGGGTGGCACTGCCCTGTCCCCGCTGTCCCTGGGAGGGGGGGAGCAAGAGAAAGTGGGGACAGAGGGGGGTTAGAGGTCCTGGGGAGAGGATGGAGGGGTCCTCCTGAGGGGTCCCGGGCGGGTGCGGGGGTCCCGGGCGATCAAAGGGATCCCGAGGGCAACAACAAGGGTCCCGGGGGGAAAAGCGGGGGTCTCGGGGAGGACAACGGGCGACCCGGGGAGGGAGTGCGGGTCCCGGGGGGGAAGTTAGGGGTCCTGAGGGGGGACAGGGGTTGTCGCGGGGGTGGTACGGGGGTCCCTGGGGGACATTGGGGGTCCCGGGGACAGGCCGGGGGCCGGGGGGACCGGGGTCCGCTCACCCTCTGCCGCTGTCCCCGCTGTCGCCGCCGCCGCTGTCCCCGGGGCGGGCACCGGGCGGCCGCGGGGGGGGGCCCTGCGTGCCCGGGAGCCGCATCACGGCACCGTGACTCATCCCCCGCCGCCGTGACGTCAGCACCCCACACCTCCGACGTCAGCACCGCCGCCGGGGATGCGCTGCGGACCCCGTGTTCCCCCCTCTCCGCCGTGTCCCCCGGCCCGCCCCTGGCCCCCGTGTCAGGTGGGATCCCCTGGGTCCCCCCCGGATCTCCCCGGTTCCCCGTGTCCTCCGGTCCCCTCCGTCCCCCGTGTCCCCTCGGCCCCCCGTGTGTTCCCCTGCCCCCCCGTACCCCCTCTGTCCCCCCCGTGTCCCCCGGTGTGTGCCCCCCAGTCCCGGACCATGCCGGCGGACGGGGGGGGGTGGGGGTGTCGCATTCTAATGAGATGCAAATGAGCCGGAGGGTCGGGCGTCGGGACGGGGCGGTATGCAAATGAGATGTAAATGACCCATGGCCAGGCCCGGGTTCCACCTCCTGACGTCACCCCGGGTAGCTGCCATGGCAACCCCCGCCGCAGCGCACCCCGCCCACCGCGCCGGGCGCGCCCCTGTGACCTCACTTCCGGCGCAGCGCGGCCGGCACGGAAGCACGGCGGCCCCGGTAGGTGCTTGAGGAGGGGGCGGGCGGGGGGCACCGGGGGTTTCCGTGGTAACGGCATGGGGGTGGGGGGCGGCCGGGACCCCCATCCCGGGCGGCGGCAGGGCCCGGCGGCGCGGGGGGAGGCCGAGACCCGGCCCCGCCGCCCACCCTCCCACCTCCCCGCAGGCCAGGCCGGAGACCCGTCATGGCGGACGACGGCAGCGAGGAGAAGAAGCAGGTGGCCAAGTTCGAGCTGGAGCGGGAGACGGAGCTGCGGTTCGAGGTGGAGGCCTCGCAGACGGTGCAGCTGGAGCTGCTCACCGGCATGGCCGAGGTCTTCGGCACTGAGCTCACCCGCAACAAGAAGTTCACCTTCGATGCCGGCGCCAAGGTGGCTGTCTTCACCTGGCATGGCTGCACCGTCCAGCTCAGCGGCCGCACCGAGGTAGCCTATGTCTCCAAGGACACCCCCATGCTGCTCTACCTCAACACCCACACGGCCCTGGAGCAGATGAGGCGGCAGGCGGAACGGGAGGACGAACGGGGGCCCCGTGTCATGGTGGTGGGACCCACTGATGTGGGGAAGTCGACCGTCTGCCGTCTGCTGCTGAACTACGCGGTGCGGCTGGGGCGTCGGCCCACCTTCGTGGAGCTGGATGTGGGGCAGGGCTCCGTCTCCATCCCTGGCACCATGGGCGCGCTTTACATCGAGCGGCCGGCCGACGTGGAAGAGGGCTTCTCCCTCCAGGCCCCGCTTGTCTACCACTTCGGCTCCACCACGCCTGGCACCAACATCAAGCTCTACAACAAGGTGAGCGCGGGGAACCTGGGAGGGTCTGGCCCCGGGGATAGGCCTGCTTCAGAGCCAGGCTCCCAAGCTTCCTGCCCACCCGGGATCATCCCTTGTTGCCACTGTGTAAGACTGGTGGTGTGCCCCCACCACAAGCACTGTGCCTGCTTCTGTGCACTGCAGCTCAACAGAGACATGGGGAGGGGAGAGGCGTACCAGGAATGATGGAGGGGCTGGAGGAGCCCCCTGAAGAGTGGAGAAGCTCTTCAGCCTGAGAGGAGGAGCTGAGGGACATGCCCTCGTTCAGGGCTAGTGTTTGCCAGAGTATAGTGTCTGTCACTGCAGAGTGCCCCTTACCTGCAGGGACACCCCCCCCCCCCCTCCTATCCCTGCTGCCCACAGCCTGCTGCTCTGTTTCTACCTGTTTCTACCCAGGTAGAAAGAAGTCCAAGAAAAAACTGAGGATCCCCAACTGGGGAGGCAGAGGCTGAACACCACCCACAGCCCTGTGCTGCCCCTGTCCCGCAGCGCTTGGGACAGAAAAGCATCTCTCCAGCTGTAGGGGAGCCCCCTGAAGTGCTCACAGTGTGTTTTAGGGGCAGCATCAGCCTCCTGCACGACAAATTGCCCTTTTGCAGGGCTGAGTTGAGGGTGGGGAAGAAAGGATTCTGTCCCAGGCGTCTGCCCAGGAGCCGGGCATCACTCCCGCACTGCAGCAGTAAATACACACGCTGAGCAGGGCGGGAACAGCATGGAGGGTCACCGTGTCCCTGGGCAGCAGGACGGGGCCTGGCACGGCAGCCCTCTGCCCTTCCGGTGCCGTCCTGGGGCTGCTGCTTGCTCCCCGGAGCCCTCACCCCAGTGGGAGCCGGCATGGTGCCACTGCGGGATCCATGGTTGTGGGGGTCCCCGGGAGCCGGCTGGGTCCTGGGGACAGGGGTGTTGTGTCACCTCCACCGTGTCTCCCCTGCAGATCACGTCCCGCCTGGCCGACGTCTTCAACCAGCGCTGTGAGGTAAACCGCCGCGCCTCCGTCAGCGGCTGCGTCATCAACACCTGCGGATGGGTGAAGGGCTCGGGCTACCAGGCGCTGGTGCACGCCGCCTCCGCCTTTGAGGTGGACGTGGTGGTGGTGCTGGACCAGGAGCGGCTCTACAACGAGCTGAAGAGGGACCTGCCCCACTTCGTGCGCACTGTCCTGCTGCCCAAGTCCGGCGGGGTGGTGGAGCGCTCCAAGGACTTCCGCCGGGAGTGCCGGGATGACCGCATCCGCGAGTACTTCTACGGCTTCCGGGGCTGCTTCTATCCGCACGCCTTCGACGTCAAGTTCTCTGACGTCAAGATCTACAAGGTGGGGGCTCCCACCATCCCGGACTCCTGCCTGCCGCTGGGCATGTCGCAGGAGGACAACCAGCTGAAGCTGGTGCCGGTGACGCCGGGGCGGGACATGGTGCACCACCTGCTGAGCGTCAGCACGGCTGACAGCCCCGACGACAACATCTCGGAGACCAGCGTGGCCGGGTTCATCGTCGTCACCGGCGTCGACCTGGAGCGGCAGGTCTTTACCGTGCTGTCCCCCGCCCCGCGGCCCCTGCCCAAGAGCTTCCTCCTCATCATGGACATTCGCTTCATGGACCTCAAGTAGCGCCTCCCCCCCCGCCCCCGCCACCTGCTCCCTCTCCCCGCGGGGAGACAGACAGACAGACAGACACACACACACACCCGCCCCGCGGCCGTTTTTACCCCTTTTGTAACGTTTGTTATTAAATCTCGGAGGTTTTCTCCCGTGGGTCAGTGTGTGACCGGGCCCGCCCCCCCCCCGCGCCCCGCAGTGCGCGGCGCCGAGTCCCGTTCCCCC
>JAOTQQ010000041.1:66991679-67012319 GCA_026546715.1 Gallinago undulata
CTGGTGTGGTGGGAGGTGTCCCTGCCCAGGGCAGGGGGTGGCACTGGGGGGGCTTTCAGGTCCCTTCCAACCCAAACCATTCCATGGTTCTATGACTGTGCTACCCCTTCAGGGGGATGAAGGAGAAGAGGAGGGAGCGGGCAATGTCCCCTGAGCGGCTGTACCTGACACGTCGTGACCTGGGGGGCTGCACTTTGGGGGGTGGGGGAGGAATAGCCCCCTTCCCCAAGCCCCATCTCCTTGCTGCTGTGTCCCAGCCAGCGGCCAGAGCCGTCGCAGCAGCCGCCGGGTGCCAGGCAGCGCCGGGAGCGGGGCTGGGGCCGCGGAGCAGGTTTGTTCACCACGGGAACACCTGGGCAGGGTCGCTTTAATTGTAGGTCAGTGGATGTTGTTTAACCTACTTTAAAACATCAAATTAACTCTCCAGCAGAGCAGGGGAGCGCTGAGCACTTTCACACGGCGAGGGACGTGCGCGCTGGCTGCTGGGGAGGGTTATACTGTCACCATCGGTCCCCAAGCTCATGCTTTGGGAAGTGGAGGCTGTGAGGTGGGGGAGGCCCCGTGACAGCCCCCACGGGGTCTCCCCCAGGCAGAGAGCAGCTGGGGCTCGGCACAGCCCTCTGAAAGGCTCCAGTCGTGGTATTTCTGGCATATCCACCAGTCGCCTTTTGGTCCATCCACACTGGCCCAGGATTTATATCTTTTGGCCAAGGACTCTATTTAATTGATTAATTTAATTAGGAGATGCTGCAGAACATGAGGCAGATGAAACGAGCTGAGGCTGGTTGTGCTGGAGGGAGCAGGCAGCTGGGAGAGGGGCTGTTCCCGGGGCAGGAGCGGGGGTCTCTGACCTGCTGGGTTCTCACACAGGCGCTGCTTTAGGGACCGAAGTTCCCCCTCGGGGTTACTTTGTCAGTTCCCGCGTCTCCCCCCAGGGTTTATGCTGGTCTCTGCTCCTGGTGCAGTGGGTCTCAGCTTCCCCTTCCCTCGGGAGGAGGGAGCTGCCCCCCTGGCAGGGGCACTGTGGGCAGCGTGCCCTCGCTCAGCCTCTTCCTCCCCTTCGCCTCGGCTCAGCGGGGATTTGGGGGCTGTGTAAAACCCTGCAAAATGTAAAGTGCTGCTGGCAGCTGGGTGAATCTAAAACCTCTGACCCCAGCTTTTCCTCCCAGCTTGGCCTCTTCCAGCACCGGTGGAGAGAACGGAGGAGTGTGAGGAGGGGGGGTGCCCGGGTGGGCTGCAGCAGCCCCTGGGGCCGGCGGTGGCTCTGGTACAGGGTAGGACATGCTCTCCTGGTTGGACCCAGGCTTGCGGGAGAGTGGGGTGAGCAGGGCCCTGGAGAGAGCAGCAGAGGTGGCCAGTCCAGCCCTCGGTGGGGTGAGCCCGGCCCCCCCGGCGCTGCGTGGCCGGTCGGAGTCCAGGGGGGCAGGCAGGGCAGGGAGGCGTCCCCGGAGAGGGCAGGGGACGAGGGACGCGGGGTGGCTGCGGAGGGGAGGAGAAGCCAGGCTGGGGAGTGACGGGCTTCTCCTGGTGTGACTGGTGGCAAACAGCCCGTCTCGATCCAGATGTGACTCAGTTTGCCCCAGGTTCCCTGGTTTCTCTTATGTGCTGCCAGAGACAAGTCCCGACAGCTCTCCTGGCCATGGGTGTGCTTTGCATCCCCATCTGGAGAGGGAATGCAGCGAGTTCCCTGGGACCTGCGTGGCCACCATGGCGAGCAGCCTTCCTCCTCTTCCTCTTCCCTGGGTGTTGGGGCAGGGTCTGCAGCCCCATGCCCTGCTTGGGGAGAGCAAGAGCCAGGAACATGTTGGTGCTTCTGATAAGGAGCTTTCTGCTGGGGGACCAGCAGCCACCTTTGCTCCCTCTGCTGGAGGGGTCCGTGTCCGGAGGGGTGGGGGTCTGGTCTGGGGAAGGCGACTCCCCTGTGTCTGGGACCATGACCATGGGTGGTTGGGTTTGAGCAGCGTATGGTGGGGATTCCTGCTCCCCTCTGTGGTGTGTGTGTGTGGTCCCTAGGTGCCGAGCAAGCTGGAAGAAGACCTCCAGCATTGTCCTTGCACCCCAGCAGTGCTCACCCTGGGGCCACCCTCATGAGGTGGGACTCCTCGTGGTCCCTGGGGAGGGTGTTCTGCTTGCCCTGGCCCCTGCATCCCCAGCCCAGGCATCTTTGTGTACCTGGCTGGTGGTTCCGGGTGTGCGGGTCTCTGTGCAGAGCAGCTGGTGAGGAGGGGGGTTGTAGGCTGTCCCCGAGGTGCCACACCAGTGTCTCCAGTCATTTCTCTGTTCTGAAAGCTGAAGTGCAGCTTTCCATCCATCTGTGGAGTCTGGCTAGCTCTTGGAGTAGTCGGGGTCCCCTGCTGTAGGGCTCTCAGCCCCCCAGAGTGGAGGCTGGGTTTGGAGGACGCACTGCAGCAGAGCAGGGCTGACGGGGGGATCGGTGTCCCCAGACAGGTCCCATTTGACCCACGGGCATTGCTGGTCACTGTTGGAAGCTGTGGCGGTGTCCTCTCCAGTGCCAAGGTGTCTGGAGGCCACTGGTGCTCCCTCAGCTAAAGGGTCGGTCTCTCTCACCCTGGGAACCTGCTGGTGTCCCCGGGAGCCAAGCGTCTCCCTCCTGGGGAGGGCTCAGTGCCCGGAGAGCGAGGAAGCGATGGGAGAGGCATTCCCTTCCCCGGGAAGGTCAGTCCTGCCCTTTGCCTCCCCCACAGCTTTTCCCCTTCGCTGGGGCAGCTCGGCCGTTCCCTGGCCGGGCTCTGTCCCCATGGTCCGGGCTGCGTGCTTGGCTCCTCGCTGCTGGCATCTCCCCTCTGCGGGGATGGCTGGGGGGCACCAGGTCTCCCTGGCTACCCCTGGCCCCTTCGAGCACAGATTTGGGCAGAGATTTCCCTTCCTAGAGAGAGGACCTTGCTCAGGGTTTTTCGGGAGGGGCTTTTCCTATCCCAGAGCCCAGGGGGCTCCACTTCAGTTGGGGTGCTCGGCTCTGCCCTTCCTTGGGACAAAGTGAAGTTATGAGTGGCCACCTTCCCCTTGGCACTGTCTGTGTGCGGTGCCCAGGGCAGGGGGAGAGAAACACCCCTCCAGAGGGGCTGCCCCCCCACGGGGGCAGAGAGCAGCCCTCCTGGGCCCCTCAAATACTGGGACAACAGCGGAGATGAAGAGATGGGGGCTAAGGAAGCCAACCATCTCTCTGAAACCCCACCGTCAGGAGGGGCCCTGGTGCTGGGAGCCGTGGGGAGCGGGCGTTTGCCCCTTGCCCATCTCTCCAGTGCCGTCGGGCTGTGGTTCCCTGCCCTGCCAGCCCGCCCCACCGCAAATACCAGTTTCCCCTCTGCGAGACTTTCTCCCCTTCCTTCTCTGCAAACCACTCGAACGTTTCTTGCCGGTGCTGTTTGGGGTTGGCCAGGGGCAGCCCCAGCAGCGCGGCTCTGGAGGCGGGAGGGACGAGCCCTGTCCCCGGGGGCAGCCCGCCAGGGGGGACGGGAGGCTGGGAGAGGTGTGACCCCCTTGATCCTGGCACGGCTTCCAGTCCCGCGGCAGCTCCCGGCGGTGCCGGTCGTACTGGGCTAGCTGGGCTCAAGGCGGCTGGTGTGTTCCTCCCCTGCTCAGGTCTTGCCCTCGCAACGTCACGTACGTCCCGTACCTCTCCAAGGGTTTCGGGGCGCAGACTCGGGGCTCCTCCTTGCCAGCCTGTCCCAGCCACTCTGCAGAGAATCTGCCTGGCCAGCTCCCAAAGGAGATGGCTTCCAGAGTTGACGGCAGGGCTGGTCCCACGCAGATTGTGAAGATGCTGCTCCTGCCCCGCAGGAGAGCTCTGGGTCCCTCCTGGAGGGGGAAGGCATCGCCCAAGGTGCCCAGAAGGGCTCGGGGGGCTCCTGAGCAGCATGGAGGAACCAGGGGGGTGTGAAGAAGATGTTTTGGAGAAGACAGTTTGCAGGTGCAGGCCTGGCCTGGTGTGCAGGGCTGGGCCCAGGAGGTGCTGCCAAGGGTGGAGGTGCCCAGCCCTGCGTCAGGCGAGGAGGAGGAGCAGGAATGTGCTGGTTGGCAGAGCAGGGATGGGGTCCCCTAAAATCGAGGGGGGTTGCCCTCCTGCTCTGCTCTCCTCTCTCCCTCCTTGCTGTGCCTGGACCAGGACCCCCTTGTCCCTGGCCATCAGAGGGCAGGTCCTGCTGTTGCCCCCCACCCTCCCCGGGGGCAGCATGGCCGGGGCATGGAGCCAGGGCCGGGGCATGGAGCCGTGCCCGGTGCTGGGTGCGCCTGCCCGCCTCTCCCCCTCCGCTGCCGGGGCAGGTCTGCCCGCTCCGCCAGCCCCGACCCGCCGTATCTGCTGCCCGACACCGCCTGCAGGGACCCCCCACCACCCTCCCTGTCCCCTCACACCCTGCCCTTGTCCTGGACCCTGGACGGGGCTGGGCTGGGGGCAGAGCCCTGGGCCGGGGATTCGTTCCCGGGGACTGCCTGCCCGTGCCCCGGCCAAGTCACGGCGGGTGGCTGTGGAGGAGGGGACAGGGCCAGCACCTGCTCCTTCACCTCTACCTGCTCGGGGGCCGCTGGGGATTAGGGCGCTGGCACCATATGTCACCCTGCCCGCCAGCCCCGCGCTGCGCTGCCTCCATCCACCCGCAGCAAGGGCTGTGGGGGAAGAGAGGGACAGATGCTGCCCTAGATCTGCGGGATTAAACTCCCAGCAGCAAAGCAGATTAGGGTATTACGCTGGCGCCTCCGAGGGGGAAGCCCACTGTCCTGAGCCCGTGCCTGCCCGGGGCAGGGGGACGGCAGCGATTCCCTCGCTGTGCTCCCCCTAGCCCCGTGGAGGGGCTGGGGGCTGACGTGCAGGGACGAGGTGCCCCACGCCACCAGAGTTGTCTCCAGGCTCCGATTCTGGGGTGTGAGGAGCAGGAGCAGCCCTGGAGGCACTGGGCCTGCTGCTGGTTTTGCATCCCCTCGCGGGATCCCCACTGTCCCCTGTGCTCGGGGTATCACAGGTGGAGGGTGACACTCAGGTGCCTTGTGGCCGGATCCCTCCCGGGTGTCCCCTGTGTCCCCCGTGCCATCGGCCTGGCTCACCCCATTGCTGCTGCCCGTGGGGCTGCGGGTGCACGGGGCCAGGGGTGTTTTTGCTCCGTGGTGATTTACGGGAGCGCTCCCACGGCACCCCCCGGGACGGGGTTAGGCTGGGTTGGGGGGGGGGCTGAGCACAGCCAAGGTCTGTGCCCTGGGTGCAGCTCCAGAGGGCACTGGGAAGAGGGAAAGAAGGAACTGATGGTGGGAACCTGCCCAGCTGCCTGGAAACACAGCAGGAACGTGGACTTGCCCAGTGGGCCACCACCGAGCACAGCAGGAACGGCTCACGGTGGGCTGTGGGGCTGGGAGGGGGCGGTTGGTGGCTGCTCATCCCTTGCTCGCTCTGGGGGACCCGGGGGGGACACCAGTGGGACAGGGCCCGGGTGTCTCACTGCTCTTGTGCCTGCAGGTGCCCAGGGCTCAGCCTCTATGTCTCCCCAGTCATTCCCA
Organism: Gallinago undulata; assembly: GCA_026546715.1. Lineage (NCBI taxonomy): Eukaryota > Metazoa > Chordata > Aves > Charadriiformes > Scolopacidae > Gallinago > Gallinago undulata. The sequence continues at coordinate 66,997,188 of JAOTQQ010000041.1, forward strand.
TCTACAATGCCGTCGTCTTCCTCTTCGTGCTGGCCAACTTCAGCATGGCCACCTTCATGGACCCCGGCATATTCCCGCGAGGTGAGTCTAGCTCTGCCTGGGAAGTGTCTTGGGTAGAGCTACCTCCTTCCCCTCTTCCTGCAAGGTGAAGGAGATTAACGGATCTCAAAAGGGAGAGCCCTCCATGCCCTGCCCGGGTGGTGACACATGCTCTGGTGACAGTAGCTCTGGGTTCAGCACCCAGCCTGCTGGGCCAGGTGTCAGAAGCGGGGTGAATCCTTGCACCCCACTTCGGGTACCTGGGGTTCAGGTGCATCTCGGGGTTCTGGGCAGGGCCTGGGAGAGCCCCTCTGGCTCCTCTACCTGTCCTTGGCGGTGTCCTCATGGTCCCTGTGCCAGGTGGGATGGGGCTGGTGGCAGAGGAGGGCGATGCCAAGTGTCCCCAGCTTTGGGAGGGCTGGAGGGTGGCTGGGCCTGACGTTCTGCTGGGGTTTCCCCGTCAGCTGAGGAGGATGAGGACAAGGAGGATGACTTCCGAGCCCCGCTCTACAAGACGGTGGAGATCAAGGGCATTCAGGTGCGCATGAAGTGGTGCGCGACCTGCCGCTTCTACCGGCCACCACGCTGCTCCCACTGCAGCGTCTGCGACAACTGCGTGGAGGTGAGGACCCACCACCTCTCGGTGCCTCTCCCTTTCTACGCAGGGTTTGATGCGTGGCGTGGGCAGGAAGCCCTGGCCACCAAGCCCCCCTTACTGTGCCTTCTCCCCACCCACAGGAGTTTGACCATCACTGTCCCTGGGTCAATAACTGCATCGGGCGGCGCAATTACCGTTACTTCTTCCTCTTCTTGCTGTCCCTCACCACGCACATCATGGGGGTGTTCGGCTTCGGCCTGCTCTACGTCCTCTACCAGGTGGAGGAGCTCTCCGGTGTCCGCATGGCCGTCACGTATCCTCTGCACGGCTGTGGGAGCAGGGATGGGGGGGGACGGGACACGGTGGCAGGGCTGGGGACAGCGTGCTGTGGGGTCGGGCTGTGGCTCTTCCTTAGCTGTCTGCGGATAGCATGGTGGTGATGTGCGTGGCCGGCTTGTTCTTCATTCCTGTTGCTGGCCTTACGGGGTTCCACGTGGTGCTCGTGGCAAGGGGCCGCACTACCAACGAACAGGTATGTCTGGGGGCTGGTGCAGGGCTGGTAGCCCCTCTCAGGCCATGTCTGGGTACGTTTTGGGGCTTCCTGGGACAAGACAACCATGGAGAGGCTGGACTGAGGCAAGGGAGGGCCACAGAGGCTGGTTGGGGGCTGGAGCACAAGATGTCTGTGAGGGGAGGCTGAGAGCATCTCGTCTGCACAGCCTGGAGATGGGGGTTCTGCGCAGTTGGGGGTGAGTGCGGGGGGATGGAGCTGGGCAGCCTTTTCTCAGGGGGGCAGGAGGGGACGGGCACAACTGGAAAGGGGGCAGCTCCCAGTGAGACATTAGGGAAAGACTTTTCCCCCTGGAGGGTGGCTGAACCCCGGAACAGTGTCCTGGAGAAGGGAGAGTTTCTCTGTCCCTGGAGACTGTTATGAGCTGGACAAACCCTGCTGGCTGGAGGGGGAACCCTGGGGTCCCTGCCCGCCCCGGTACCCTGCCATGCTCCTTGTCCCGCAGGTGACGGGCAAGTTCCGCGGTGGTGTCAACCCCTTCACCAACGGTTGCTGTAAGAACGTCAGCCGGGTCCTCTGCAGCTCCCCAGCCCCCAGGTGAGCTGGGCACAGCGTGGCGGTGCCCCCCTGCCCCTGCAACACCTGGGACACCCCCCCTATCCCGAGCTCTGGGCCCTGAGCTTCCTCCTGCCCCTCTCCCCAGATACCTTGGGCGCCCCAGGGCTGAGCAGACGGTGCTGGTGAGACCCCCCTTCTTGCGGCCCGAGGTATCAGACGGTCAGATCACTGTCAAGATCATGGACAACGGTATCCAGACAGAGCTGAAGAGGACGAAGGTGAGGAAGGTGGGGATTAGCGGTCCCTGCATTGGGGCCCTCCGTGGAGCCCAGGGGTGCAGGCCTGCATCCGTGAGTAAAGAACCGAGTGAGCCTGGTCACATTCCCCCGCCCCACTCTGTGTCGTCTTGTTCTGTGTCCCCACGGGACAGAAACCACGTCCTTCCCATGCGGCAGCAGCCACATGAGGCTTTGCACCCTTGATCGCCCTTCCCCGTCCCGTCCTTGCCCCTTGTAGTGTCCCATGGAGGTCCCCTTTCCCCAGCACCTGTGGCTCGTGCCACCTTCAAGTGCCCAGGATGGCCCAGGAGGCAGCAGGAGCCCCCCAAATGCCACTGCCAGCTCCCTGCCTGCCCAGGGGAGGCCTGAGCCTTGGTGCCCCTCTGACCCCCCCTCTGCGCTTTGTCTCTGCAGTCCAAAGGAAGCCTGGAGGTGACGGAGAGCCAGTCTGCTGACGCCGAGCCGCCACCCCCACCTAAGCCAGACCTCAGCCGCTACACGGGCCTGAGGACACACTTAACCCTGGCCACCAACGAGGGTAAGGAGGGATGCAGGGTCTCGGGCAGCCCAGGGCTGCCCCAGGCAGAGCAGGAGCCAGGGCCATAGGCGGAACAGGCTGCAGGGCAGACCCCAAGCACATCACACCTTGTGGGGCAGGACGTGCCTGTGTCTCCAGGCTGGGTTACATGGCCCCCTGCGCTGGAGAAGCCGGCGGAATGTTCACGGTCAGCTCTGCTCCCTCGGAGAGGAGCAGGAGGCTGCGATGAGCAGGCTGCAGGTGGCCATGCTGCGGGCAGGTGCAGGAGCATCACCTGGAGGAAGGAGGCGGAGGAATGGTGGGCCTGGCTTGGCGTCAGAGAGCACGTTGGTGGCAGCCTGCGTCACTTGCTGTCCCCCTTCCCTGGGTGCCGGCGAAGCAGCGCTGGGAGCTGCCTGCGTGGGCTTGGCGAGAGGTGGGATGTGAAGGGCAGAGCTTAGAAGCAGCCACTTCCTGCAGCTGGTGGGAGGCCTCTGCAGCTCTCCCCGTCCCGTTGCCAGGGCCAGTCCCGCTGCCGGGAGAAGGGCTGTGGCATGTGGGGTGACTGGCCGGCAGCTCCCTGGGGTGCCCCGGCACCCACTGACACCTCCATGCAGTGCACACCCCACTGACCCCAGGCTGTCACCCAGCTGGGGACACTGGGAGCATGGAAGTGCCAGCCCCAGACACGTGTCCACGGGGACACGTTTCCATCCTGTTCCATTTCATCTGCCCCCAGTGGCTTCTCCTCCAGCCTGTTCCTCTCTCCCTCTCTGCCCCCCTGGTCTGTCTGCCCCAGGCTCGGCGCTGGTTCTCGGGGAGGGCAGGGCTCTGTGGGGTGTCCCTTCCCCTGCGCCGCCCTGGGGAGCTCACACGGCTCTGAGCGGCTTTCTCCGTGTCCCCCCACTGCAGACAGCAGCTTGCTAGGCAAGGACAGCCCCCCGACCCCCACCATGTACAAGTACCGGCCCGGCTACAGCAGCAGCAGCAGCTCAGCAGCCCTGCCCCACTCCACCAGCGCCAAGGTAAGGCCGTGCCTCCCCTCCCCGAGGCTGGGTGAGGGGGGGAACCCAGCCTCCAGGGGCTGCCACCACGTTCCTGGCATCCTGGTGGGTGGGTGCTTCGGGAGCTTTGCAGGGTCCCCCACCTTCCTGTGGGTGACGGTGGTGTCTGTGCCCCCCAGCTGAGCCGAGTGAACAGCCTGAAGGAGCCCAACTCCATCTGCGAGAGCGGCCACAAGCCCAGCTACCGCTCGGAGCCCAGCCTGGAGCCAGAGAGCTTCCGCTCGCCCACCTTCGGCAAGAGCTTTCACTTCGACCCGCTCTCCAGCGGCTCCCGCTCCTCCAGCCTCAAGTCGGCCCAGGGCACAGGCTTCGAGATGGGCCACCTGCAGTCCATCCGCTCGGAGGGCACCACCTCCACCTCCTACAAGAGCCTGGTGAACCAGACGCGCAACGGCAGCCTGTCGTACGACAGCCTGCTGACCCCCTCCGACAGCCCCGACTTCGAGTCGGTGCAGGCGGGCCCGGAGCCCGACCCCCCGGTGGGCTACACCTCGCCCTTCCTCTCGGCCCGCATCGCCCAGCAGAGAGAGACCGACCTGCACGGCCGCTTCGCCGCCGCCATCTCCCCCAAGCACGCGCCGCCCCGCGAGCCCTCGCCCGTGCGCTACGACAATCTCTCCCGACACATCGTGGCCTCCATCCAGGAGCGGGAGAAGCTGCTGCAGCAGCCGCCGCCGCCGGCCCCGGGCCGGGAGGAGGACGGGGGGATGGCGGACTCGGGCATCCAGTCGACGCCGGGCTCCAGCAACGCCCCCCGCACCAGCTCCTCCTCGGACGATTCGAAGCGCTCGCCCCTGGGCAAGAACCCGCTCACCCGCCCGGCCCCCCCGCGCTTCGGCAAGCCTGAGCCCCCCCCAGCGCTGCGGGTGCGCTCCCTGGGCTCCCCCGACCAGCCCGCCGCCCCCCACCTGGGCAAATCCCTCTCCTACAGCAGCCAAAAAACAGCCCCTCAGCCCGGCGGCCCCGAGACCGAGGAGGTGGCCTTGCAGCCATTACTGCCACCAAAGTAAGTACTGGCAGTGGCCATCCTGGGCACGGGGCCACAGCCCCACGGAGCAGGGGCCACAGGGCAATCCATGGGGGTGGGGGGCACCTCGCTGGGACGCCCCACAGGGATCCTGCCGCCTCTTCTGTCCGTGGCACCAGCCCCCAGCAGCAGCAAAACATGCAGCCTGGAGGAGGGCGAGGGAAATCCTCCTCCCAGAACAGAGCTGGTGTCCCCTCTCCCCCCACCCCAAACCTCCCTGGGGTCCTGTCCCCCCCCTCACCCCACTGCACCCCCCCTCTCACACCCGTGTCCTTTCTTCCCCCCAGGGACGAGGTGCAGATGAGAACAGCCTACAGCAAGTCCAACGGGCAGCCCAAGAGCCTGGGCTCGGCCCCCCCAGGCCCGGGGCAGGTGCCCCTCAGCAGCCCCACCCGTGGAGGAGTCAAGAAGGTCTCGGGCGTGGGGGGCACCACCTACGAGATCTCGGTATGAGGGGCACGGCCGCTCGCCCCCTCACCCCCCCCGGCCAGCGCCCGCGGGACCTTGTGTGGCCGGACGCTCTGCGGACTCCAGGGAGAGCCGGGCCCGGGGGGCGCGGGCCAGCGGCCCCCACCGCTTTCCTCTTTCTCCACCCCGGGACGTGGGGGGGCTGACACGCACCCGAGCGGGGCTGCTGTGCCGCCGCCCACCCAGGACTGCCGCCGGTAGCCCCCCGGCCAGCGTGGGGGGCTCGGGGGGCCGCAGCCTGGCACCCCGGCACCATCTGGGCTGGGCCAGCCACCCGAGGGCCTTGTGCAATCAATCGCTCGCCTAGCGTGGTAGGAACGGATTGTTTTTAAACCAGAATACTTTTTTTTATTATTATTGTTACGGATTCTATTTTTTTTTCTCTTTCTGAGTTATCAGGTGTGTGTATATATAAATATCTATATATATAAATATAAATATTAAAAAAAAAAAAAAGCAGAAATTATATATCTTACCCAGAGAGAGGAAGAAACTACCCGCTCCCCGCCCGGGGCCTGGCCCCAACCTCTCCCCTGTCCCCACCGCAGGGATGTGGGGCCGGGGCTGCCTCCCACCCTAGTGGGATGAGTGTCACCGTCCCACCCCGGCGGGGCTGTGGGGTGCCCCGTCAAAGGCCAAGGTGCTTTCAGCCACAGCTGCTCCCCCCCTGCCCTGTTCTCGGCTTGTAAAGCTTCCAGCCCCCCCAGGGAGCAGGATGGGCTGAGGGCAGCCCCCTCCCCAAACCCCCGGCACCTGCGGGCGCTGGACAGCACCGAGAAACACTCATGGGCTCCGGCCTTTCCCCACCCTTTGATTTTTGCTCTTTGTATGTTTCCCCAGGGTTTGTGTTGGTTGGGAGGTGGGGTGGGGGCGGGTTGTTGTTTTTGTTGCCTTTTTTTTTTTTTTTTAATGGGTCTGATAGGGTTTTCTTGCTGTCACACAGTTGTTTTTATTTCCATTTGGGGAAGAGGAAGGCCAGCGGGGCACATCCCCGTAAAGCAATATTTTCTCATCACATGCCAAAAAAAACCCCTTACGCAGCCAAGGAGCCCAGTGCTCCCCGTCCCCCACCCCTGCCCGGGTAAAGCACCCCCGCGGGGCCCGTGAAACTTCAGGCACTACTTGACTCTCTACGGCAATATCTCTCCCGTGGCCTCCACGCAGCCACGCCATTGTTTTTTTATTATTATTAGCCATTTAAAAAAAAAAAAAAAAGAGGAATAAAAGGATATTTAATGAGCCACCCCAGCAGGCATGTGTGTGCTTTGTTTAGCATCCAGGGAGGGTGCAGCCCCCACAGGGCTCCTGCCCTCCCTCTGCTCCAGGGGAAGGGGGGAGGGGGAACGACTGAGGAGACCCTGAGCCCAAGCCCGTTTTGGGGAGGCACCTGCTCAGGGTGGTTTGGGGCAAACACCACTCCCACAGAAGGTAAGTTTCTTTCAGGGCAGGAGAAAAGCAGCTCCGGGGGTGGTGGAGCAGGAGCTGCTGAGGCTCAGGCTCCCACAAGAGATGCTGGGACCAGAGGAGGACCCTGGGGGGTGATGGCATCTGGAGGTCCCAGTGCCCATGACAGCACCCTGGGCGCTCTGCCAGCAGCCACCATTGCCTGGGGACAAGCTGCCTCTCCGGCGTGACTCCTGTCCTCACCAGGCCTGGGAGCTGAGGGGCAGGTGGGGCAGAGCCCCCTCATCCCAGTAGCCACAGCCAAGGTGGGACCCCCCCCCTCCTTCCCCCCACTGCTGCACCCTGCTCGGGGGAAGCAGGGCAGGAGGCACCGTCCTCCCTCCCAGAGCGCAGCGTGTTGGGGCAGTCCTGACCCTGCAACCCCCCTTCTCATGGGCTCCCCTGGTCTCAGCTCCTCCCCTCGCCCTGGTGGCCCAGGGTTGCAGCAGCCACTGCCACCAGCCCCTCCTCAGAGCAGAGACTTTAATTAAAAGGTGACTAAAAAAGAGAGGCCCCGATGCACCGGGATTTGGTATAAAAGGTCAAGGTCAGGAACTCCAGTGCCAGCAGAGTCTGTGTCCCCGGGTTCCAGGGGGCTGACGGGGTGTCCTCTCTGCCGGGAGGGGGAAGGACAGGCCAGCCCGAGCCCCCCCACTGAGCGCTGCAGGAGGGGTGAGTCCCTCCGGGGTTAGTCAGGCCGTTCCCGGTGGCTGGGGGATCCCTGGAGCGGCCTCACCGCAAGCTGCTGCTGCTGCTGGCCTGGGAGCCGCCCACCCCCGGGTGCTCCGGGCTGTGCCGGTTCTGTGGAGGAAGGACAGACAGACATATATCCCCTGAGACCTCCTGCTCCACAGCAGCACCCCCAGGGAGTGGCTGCTTGCTGCCCCCTGCCCTGGGCCAAACGTGCTGCCAGGTGGGCCCCTAGGGTGGGCACGGGCTGGGATTCAGGCCCTGGCTCTTCCCACCCACCTTCTTTTTCTTCTTCTCTTTCTTCTTCCTCTTCCGTTCCGGATCCTCTTCTTTTTTCTTCTTTTTCTTCTTGTGGTCGGAGTCCGAGGGGGTTTCTGGAGAAACGAGAGCGCTGGGGGAGCTGGGCATCCCCCGGGGCTGGACGGACGAGGGGGCGGCTGCGGCAGCGAGGCGCAGCCCCTTACCTGGGGGGACGGGGTCCTGCGTGCGGCTCTGCTTGTGCTTGTGCTTGTTCTTCTTCTTGGGCGGCTGGATGTGCATCAGCCGGCACTGCTCGGGCAGCTGGGGAGGGGAGACGGGACCAGTCAGGCCAGGCCGGGCACCGCCTGCCCCCCGCAGCCGCCCCCGGCTCTTAGCCCCGAGCTCACCGGGCCGGCGTGGAGGCGGAACCCCGTCAGCATGGTGCCGGTGAGGGGGGTGAAAGAGCTGCTGCAGATGGGGGGCTTCTCGATGAGGGAGCGCAGGCTGCTGTTGTCGTGGGAGCCGGGCAGGTCGATCATGCCGGGCAGGTCGGGGAGGAAGTTGCTGAGCTTCTCCTTCACCTTCTTCCCGCAGAACTTGTTGTAGGCGTGCTCCAGGTTGTAGTGCGTGATCAGGTTGGTGCTGCCCGTCAGCTCCGTGGTGCCTGCGCCGGCCGCCGCCGCGGGGAGGGGGAGGGTGAGACGGAGGGGCTGGGCCCCCCCTCTCCCGCCGGCCCCGCTCTCCCTTCCCGGACCGCCCCCCCCGGCCCCGATCCCCCTCCTCCCGCCGGGCACCGGGGCCCCGGCCCCCCAAGAGGCCCCATTTCCGCACTCGATCGCGAGCCGCTCGGCCCCGCCTCCCCTGCACGGTCATTGGCCATCCGCGCTGTCAGTTCGCCCCTCCCCGCCCGCCACCTTCTCCCCTCATTGGCCCATGACAACGCCAGTTACCGTCGCGTCGCCGCTCGGCCGCGCCGATTGGCCAAGCGCGGCACCCGCCCCCCCGCCCCGCACCTGGTAGCTCCCGCAGCAGGTAGAAGGGGCCAGCGGCAGCCTTGCGGGCCGCGTCCTCGCCCGATGGCGGCGCGGCGGCGGCGGGGGGCGGCGCAGCCCCGGCTCCCGGCGCTTTGGCGGGCCCGAAGCCCAGGGCGGCGGCAGCGGCGGCGGGCGGCGGCTCAGCCCCGCCGAACAGTGCCGAGAAGTTCTCCATCTTCCCGGCGTGCCCCGCGCGGGGCCGTCCCGCCCCGCCGCGATTGGCCCAGCGCGTCAAGGCCCCGCCCACAACCCTGGTTGCTAAGGGAGACTCAGGTCCGGCCTCTGATTGGCTGCCTCTCTCGTCCCGCCCTCATTGGTCTGCAGGGATGTGGGACGCTCTTGACAGCGCCTCTCGCTATTAGCCAGCGGGGGAGCAGTCCCACCTCCCGTGGAGGAGCAGTCGGGTGGTCCAATCGCGGCGCGGCGCCGTGCGCGCGGACGGGAAGATGGCGGTGCTGGCGCCGCTGCTGGCGCTGCTGTACTCGGTGCCGGGGCTGTGCCGCTGGCTGGCGCGGCCCTACTACCCGCTCTCTGCCCTGCTGGCCACCGCCTTCCTGCTCGTCCGCAAGGTCCCGCCGCTCTGTCAGGGGCTGCCCTCGCAGCGGGAGGACGGCAACCCCTGCGACTTCGACTGGGTGAGGCGGCCCGGCCCGGGCCCACCCCCGCACCCAGCTCCCCTCCTGCCCCCGCAGCCTGCTGGGCCTGTGGCCCACCCCCCTGGGTCCCTGGGCCCGGCCTGCCTCTGGTCCTGCTCCCCCGGCCCAGCTGAGGCAGGGGAAAGCCCAAGTCATCGCTGGCGTTGCTCTGCCGGTGCCGCTCCACTGCTGAGGGGCGCCCCAGGCACCGGCGATGGTGGGAGGCCGTGACCATCGTGGCAGGGACAGTCCGCTCTCCTTGCTTTGTCCCCCTGGGGATTTGGGAGGGAAAGGCTCCAGGAGGATGCAGGGAACTGGCAGGAACCTGGGGCCTGCAGGTCCTGGCACGGCCACTCATCCCTGGGCCAGGCTGGGCTAGGAGCAGCCTGACTGCAGGAGGGTGGAACGGCTGCGGCTGCACTGGCGGCTGCTCCCCGGCCCTGCAGCACTGGGCAGCTGCAGGGCCCTGTGGGTGCCTCCTGCTCATGCCGTCTCTCCTGTCCCAGCGGGAGGTGGAGATCCTCATGTTTCTCAGCGCCATTGTGATGATGAAGAACCGACGCTCCAGTGAGTTGGGGGCTGTGCTGTGGGGTGGGCACAGGGGACTGCTTGCAATTCTTCCTACAAGGAGCTGGATGGGTTGGGATCTAGACGACCATGTCTGGCCCACCCTCGGGATTCTCCCTGGTCTTCTGAGGAGATCTGGCCCCATCTTCTACCCCTCTCTCCCTTTTCCAGTCACTGTGGAGCAGCACATTGGGAACATCTTCATGTTCAGCAAAGTGGCAAACGCCATCCTCTTCTTCCGCCTTGACATCCGCATGGGCCTGCTCTACCTCACGCTCTGCATAGGTGAGACATGCGAGGGGGGGGACCTGTAGCACCAGAGGCAGCAGTGGTGCCCCCTTGGCACGCCTCGGCTTGGTCTGCCCTCCTCACCCTGCCATGGGGCTGACCTCTGCTCTTTGCTGCTGGAGTAGAAGGCATCTCCATGGGCTCACGGGGCAACGGTGGGTTGGGGAGGGTGCTCAGGGAGTGCCTGCCCCCAGGCTCACTCTGCATCAGTTGCCATGGGTTCCCTGGGGTGGGAGGTGCCTGGTCCCAGACCCATCCTGTGCCTTCTGGGCGCTGGGGGGGCTCAGGGGCGTTGTCGTTACAGTGTTCCTGATGACCTGCAAGCCCCCCCTCTACATGGGTCCCGAGTACATCAAGTATTTCAGTGACAAGACCATCGATGTGAGTATCCCCTCCCCAGGGGGTGCTGGGGGACTCTGCCCACCATCTCCTGCTGAGCCCCGCACCCCTGTGGCAGGAGGAGCTGGACCGGGACAAGCGGGTGACCTGGATCGTTGAGTTCTTTGCCAACTGGTCCAGTGAGTGCCAGTCCTTCGCCCCCATCTTCGCTGACCTCTCTCTCAAGTGAGTAGTGCCCACGGGGAGCCTGGGCGAGCGGTGGGGCTGGGGCCAGGCCTCGCTCCCAGCCCTGCGGTCGCCTGTGGTAGCTGCAGCCATGTGTCCTCCTCCTCCCCAGGTACAACTGCCCCGGGCTGCACTTCGGGAAGGTGGACGTCGGCCGGTACACGGACGTCAGCACCAGGTCTGGGGGCGGGCTGGGCAGCAGCGCCCATGCAGGGGCCGAGGCCTAGGGAGCCCCCAGGGGTCACCATTGGCCTCTCCCCCTCCTGCCGCAGGTACAAGGTCAGCACCTCACCCCTCACCAAGCAGCTGCCCACCCTCATCCTCTTCCAGGGCGGGACGGAGACCATGCGCCGGCCCCAGATTGACAAGAAGGGCCGGGCTGTGTCCTGGACCTTCTCCGAGGTGGGTGGGCCCCCCCCCCGGTGCAGGAGGGGGCTGGGCGGCTGGCTGCCGCCCTGGGGGGAGGGGTCCACGGTCGCTGACGCTGCCTGTTGGCTGCAGGAGAACGTGATCCGGGAGTTCAACCTGAACGAGCTCTACCAGAAGGCGAAGAAGCAGTCGAAGCCGCGGGAAGAGGGGCCTGAGGAGCCTCCCGGGGCGCAGGCCACCGCCGCCGGGCATCCCCAGGGGGAGACCAAGAAGGAGAAGTAGAGGCTGCCACGGGCTGTCACCCATCACTCCTCACCCCGGGGCACCGTCCCCGGGTCCTGCCACGGCCCTGCCTGGGGCCTGGCCCCGCGGGGAACCCCGCTGCGGGCGGGGCGGTAGGACAGACCCCGCCCCTGCCGCGGGTAACGCTCATCTTCATCGCTGACAATAAACGGACCGTGACCGTGACCGTGGGCTGCCGGGGGGGCGGGGCCCGCCTGGGCCGCCGGGGGTGGGACTTACGAGGGCGCCGCGCTCTGGTTGGCTGGCGCTGCGGGGCGGGGCCGAGCAGCGGCGGGCGGAACCACTACGCGTACTCGGGGGGGTGCGGGAGTTTCGTGCGTTACCCCGGCCCGGCCCGGCCCGGCCCGGCCCGCCACCGCCAACAGGTGGGGACGAGCGGGTCCTAGGGAGGCGAGCGGCGGAGAGGGGCAAGAGGGACCGTCCCGGTCCTCTGGCCTCGGGAGAGCCGTTCAGCCCCGTCTCTGTCTCCCCTCCCCTCCCGGTGGAGTGGCGGCGGCCGGCGCGGACCCCGCGGCGGCGGCGGCGGCACGTGGTCGGCGCGACAGGAAGGAGGCGGCGCGGCCGTAGCGGGACCCGCGGGCCGTACCCCCCCGCTCCCGCCGGCGGGGCCTCCAAGACCCCGCTCCCCCAAGGAGGGCTTCTTGGCACCCCGTTCCCGCCCGCCGGGGCAGGATCCCAGTAGGGGTTTCCCCTTTCCGCCCCACGCGGCGGGTCCCCGGGGACCGGCCCCTCGTGGTTCCCTCCCGGCGACCCTCCCTGTCCCCAGTAGCGGATCCCAAGGGTCCCCCTCGTAGGATCCCCGCCCCGCAGCGGCCCCCACCGCCTGCGGCTCCCCGCAGGATGGCTCCTCGCCGGAGGAAGCGCGGCGCCCCCCAGCCGGCAGCGGCCGAGGCCCCGGAGGCGGCGGACCCCCCGCCGAAGCGGGCGCACGCACTGGGCGAGGACAGCCCGGTGGTCACCGGCCCCCGCGTCGTCATCGAGCACTGGTGAGCGACCCCACGGCCCAGCGCCGCCCGGGTACCTGGGGGGGGTGCCGGAGGGTCCCGGGTGCTGACCCCGCCTTGTCCCTCCAGCAAGAGCTGACGCGTGTTCGGGCGCACGGCGGCGGCGGTGAGCGAGGCCCTGCGCGGGGCCGCCGCGCACCTCCCCGTGGACATCAACCCCCGCCCGCCGCGCAGGAACAGCTTCGAGGTGTCCCTGGTGAAGGAGGACGGCAGCAGTGAGTGCCGGGACCGGGGGAGGGAAACACCCGGGTGGGCTCCCCGGCACCCCTCACCTGCCCCCTGTCTCATCCCCAGCCGTGGAGCTCTGGAGTGGCATCAGGAAGGGTCCCCCCCGCAAGCTGAAGTTCCCCCAGCCAGAGGCCGTGGTGGAGGCCCTGAAGAGCAGCTTGGCATAGAGATGGCAGCCAGGTGAGCGGGGATGGGACAGGACTCTGACAGGGATGGGACAGGATGAGGCCAGGGACAACACGGGAACGGGTTGAGGCCAGGGATGGGGACAGGACAGGAAGAGGGATGGGACGGGGACAGCACGGGACACAGACTGTACCCCAAGCACCCTCTCCCCACAGCCAGGCCGGGACCAGCACCCGTGGCTCGAGCACCCATGAAGAGGCGAGACGAAGTGGGGCGGCACCCACCAGCCCCAGTCCCGTCTTTGATGCTGCAGCTCCACCACGGGCAGCTGCCACCGGACCCTCCTTGTCCCTCCTCACCTCCCCTTGTGCCCCCTTACCTACCCTTGTCCCCCTACTGTTCCCTAATAAAGCTCAGCAGCCCCACGGTGCAGCTCGGCTGGCTCCAGTGCTTTATTTCAGTGCCACACAGCCCCTTTGCAGGGGGGCTGCACTGCCAAGGATGGGCAATTGGGGGGCACAGCCACCCCTAAGCAAGAACATCCACCTCTTCGTCTGACCCGGAGGAGGGACAGGGCCAGACGCAGCGGGTGTCAGGGGGTAGGCAGGGCTCTGCTGTCCCCACGTCCACCTCCTCCTCCTCCTCAGGGTCACCCAGGGGGTCCCCCAGCACCACTGCCTGCCTGCAGCCCTGGTGGGGTTCAGGGGGCTCCTGGCCCTGCTTCCGCCGGGGGGGCCGCCAGGGCGGGGATCGCCTGTCTGCCTGCGCCACTGCACCCAGGTCTGGCGGGGGCTGCAGTTCCACAGCCCCTGCTTTGCCTGCTGCCATGGCGGTGGGGGGCTGCCTCTCCCGTACCACCTCCCAGCACCCCCCACTCTCCACCTTCCGCAGCTTCACCCGCTCCACGGGGCCGGGGCTGGGGTCCACGGTCCCCGGAGGGCATGGCTGCCGCTGCGGGGGGACACTGGTGCTCGCAGGGGAACTGCAGGGCTCAGCCTTAGTGCCCGCAGCCACAGGGGTTCCATTCTGGGGGGCGCGCAGGCAGGAGCGGTCAAGCTGCCGCTGGGGTCCTGGCCTCACCAGCCGCCCCCCTCGCAGCTGCAGTGACTCCAGCTCGGTGACACGGAGGCGGCGGGCAGCCACCAGCAGCTCCTGCACCTCCTCCTGTGTGGCCTCCAGCTCGGCCGTGTAGAGGAAGCGCACCAGCTTGCGCAGTGCCCTGATCTTCAGCCCCTCCAGCTCCAGCACCACCCTGCCACCCCGGGGGGGCAGCTCCCGGCCCAGCTGCTCCATGAAGAAGGGGCTGCAGACGGAGAGAACGCAGCAGTGGGCCACAACTGCCTCACCTGCAACGCAACAGCGGCTGTCACCGCCCTGCAGCCCCCCTCGCTCTCCCTGCTCCTCCCCTGGGGGGTCATGGGGACCCTGAGGGCACCGTTGCCTCTGGCAACGCTGCCTGCTCACCTTCAGCCTGCAGGACCACATCACAGAAGACATCGTCTCGCTGCTGCTGCTGGTGGAGCTGCTGGAAGGCCGTGCGGAGCAGGCGGGTGCTGCGGTAGAGAAGCCTTGGGGCGGCTGGCGGAGAACCCATGGGCACCCTGCGGAGACAGCATGGCGCTGGGGACATGGGGATGGCACCTGCCTCCCTTGCTCCAGTCCAGGCTGAGTGGTTTGGGTGCAGCAGGGCTGGCACGGGCATGTTTTGCATCCCCCCGTGCAGCCATTGCACAGCTTGTGGCCACCACATAGAGCCCCGCCTGCCCCTGCAGTGGCCCCTCGAGCCGTGGGACAGCCAGGTGATAGCCATGAGGCAGTGACAGCCGTACAACGGCCGTGCGAGCCCTGCGTGTCCATCCACTGTCCGTCTGTCCTCCCTGCGAAGGCCCGGCCGCCCGTGCAGCTGCCAGGCCGAGCTCCACCGGACCGCGCGGCACCCCCGCGGCTCCGCTCGGCCACCAGAGGGCGCCGGCCACGGCGATTTTGGGGGGGGCAAACAGGCGGCTTTGGAGCCCGCCCGCCTGCGGCCTGAGCCCTGGTCTCGGCGCCCCGGTCTCGTCCCCCCGCCCCGGGCCCGCCGCGCACCTGCCGACGGGGACCGGCACCTGGCGGCCGCGCGCCCTCCTCAAGGCACGTGATCACCTCGCGCCCGCCGCCTCGCTTGGCCCGGTGGGTCGCCCCGCCCCGCGGGAGCTCCGCCATTGGCCCACCCTGCCGGGCAATCGCATCTGCCAGCCAATGGGAGCGCGGCAAGGGCAGTGGCGGGAAGGTCGTGAGGGTGGGGCGCGGGCTGCGGAGGGCTCGGCCGCCATGTCGGGGAGCCGGGGTGAGGGGCTGGGCGCCGGGGGGATGCTCATTGCAGTGTGAGCCTGGCCGCTTCCCTCACCCCCACGCTGGCTGTGGTGCCGCGGCGCTGGCAGGAGACAAGCGCTGGTGGCTGATGGCGGAGTGACATTGCGACGGGGGTTCTGCTCAGCACAGGCCCTGCCAGGGCGCGGGAGGCGGCAGGACAGAACCCCTGTGCCCATGGAGGTGAGGAGGGGATGTCTGCCCTGCCCCAGCCTTCGCCTCATGCCCACAG
>JAOTQQ010000041.1:67012361-67023614 GCA_026546715.1 Gallinago undulata
GCAGGACAGAACCCCTGTGCCCATGGAGGTGAGGAGGGGATGTCTGCCCTGCCCCAGCCTTCGCCTCATGCCCACAGGGCACAGACGAGCTGTGGTCTGAGAAACGAGCTCCGTCCTGCTCCTGGTGACTGGCACCGGGGCGCAGCAGAGAGGTACCGGGAGCGTGGCAGCCCTTCCTGGCAGGATGGCACTGGAGTTCATCAGTTCAGAGCCCTGTGCTGGGCCTTGTTTTGGATTTTCAGAATCTATTGTGGCCTTGTGTGTGAGAAGTGGGGTTTTGTGGCTGACTGCTGCCTCTGGGGAGGCGTGGGGGACACAGACAGTGGGCAGGACGGGGAGGATTGATGGTGGGTATTTTGGAAGCCGTCATTCGTGCAAACGATGCTGCCTACTTAGTTTGAAAGTATTTTGTCATTTTACAAAGCACCCATTGTAAAAACATCTGCGTCAGTCACTCCACACACATGAATAACAATTATAATAAACCCAGCCCGATTGCCCGGAGATATTAGCCGTTCTTACAAACAGCCAAAGTGGGTGGAAGTTTCAAGAGCTGCAGAAGAGTAGGAGTCTAAATGACTCTGTAGATTTGAAACCTACAAAGTTTTCAAATGCACTATCATCCCCTGCTATTTTCCATGTTTTTGCAGATGGATTTTCATGTGAGGGTGGTTGTTGGATTTTTTTTCCATTTTTTGCTGTGTGCAAAACAGGCACAAACCAAGGAAGAAAGAGCCTGGTGATGGGCCTGAGCCAGCGGCCACTGAGGTTAGTGGCAGTCTTTCCCCTGACCTCAGATGGCTTGCAGCCCAGCCATAAATACCCAGGGATACAGCAAAACACATAATTTTGTATCAAAGTGCTATCATATACTCATAAAAATAGAAGAAAAATAGAGAAGTTTCCTCCCCCTCCCCTTGCAATCTTTTGGAATTACAGTGGTCGGAGCCATCGCTTGGAAAACCTGAATTCTCTGGGAGGGAATGCATCCGGACGCTGACTGAGGCCCTGCCTGCCGCGCTCAGACCCCAACTGCTGTGCTCTCCTGCTTTGAAACCCGTCCCCAGCCCGGTGACCAGCCCGTTCCTGCTGGCCCCTTTCCTGTCCCTGGAATACGGCCCATGAGAAGCACCGTCAGCTTCAGAGAAGGTCTCCACAGCCCTGCAGAAGGGCTAGAGCTGGCCCCAGGACATGGCAAGCCACCGAGCTTCCCCACTGTGGTGTCATGTTTGTGTCGTGCCCCAGCCACACTGAGACCCAGAGGGGGATCGACTGAGTGGAGGTCAGAAGCGAAGCTGAGAGGAAAACCCCTTCCCCTTCATTTGAAGCTGGGGTGCGAGTGGATGCTCTGCGAGCCAGGGGACATCAGCCGTGGAAACCGACTTCCAGCCGGGTGAGCCGAGACCTCGAGGGAGAGACACCCAGCCCGCCTGAAGCCAAATTACGAAATCCCAAGGTCCTAGCATTGGAGGAACTTCCCCTCGCCATCAGCTGGTGAGTCAATGTGCTGAGTACGGGAGAAGCCCAAATCTGTGGCGCTGGCTCATCCAAGCTCACTTGGTGCCCATTCAGCCCCTCTGTGGAGGGAGACGGAAGGGCTGCCCACACTTTGTCTACCTCCCCAAGGGCACCAGTCGTTAGGAGGGGAGAAATGCCCTCTCCTCCCTTTCATGTAGCCTGAGAAATCCCCTCTGGGCTGGGAGCGGAGGCCGAGGTGTTCAGCCTCGCTCCAGCTGTGGAGGAACAAGCTGCATTCGCTTTTCTACCCCAGGGATGGCCAAGGCACAGCTGGGCTCTTCCCTTCCCTTTGTGTTCCACTGTGTCCCTCTTCCCACTCCTGAGGCCACCCCAGAGGCAGGGGTGGTAACAGGGTGAGTGACACATATCTGTCCCTGTCCTGGGACACACCCAGGGCCACCTGTGGCTCCTCTGTCCACAGGAGGAGCTGGTAGCCATGACCAGGACAAGGGACTAAGACCCACCCTGCACCCCTGGCAGAGAGCACAGGGGGTTTGGGCCTCCCATGGGCTCCTGAGCTGACAGGTGAGAGGAAGAACAAAGTCCCTCAGCTCCAGAGGCATTAGTTATGCTCACACTGTGCAGAACAGCTCCCACACCTCCTCCCGCAGCAGGGCTGAGTCCCCCATGCTGCATGAGCCCCTTCCCCACACAAAGGGTTTGTCAGGTGGAACGGGGCACAGATGCTCCTCTGCCTCATGGTCCACCACAGACAGTGGGAACCCAATGTCCTGCAGGGGTGGCCAGACCAGACTGGAGCGGTCACCGTGCACCAGAGCCACCCCATGACAGCCTGGTGTGTCCCTGACGGTGAGTGGGGCCAGAGCCCGGTGGCAGCAGTGGGAAAGGGTGGCAGTCATGTTTCCTGCAAGGGGCTGGGGGTGGTGGGGAAGCTGGGGGTCTGCCTCCGAGCCTGGCTCCGCTCTCCCGAGGCTCTCCAGCCCGGCCGGCTCACAGAGCCGCTGTCGGCAGCTGCACATGGTGCTGGGGCTGGCACAGGCCCTTCACTTTGAGGCAGTTTTGGTGCTTTGCAGAGGTGACAGCAGTGCTCAAATGTGCAAATGACTGAAATGTGCACAGAAACCTCCTTCCCTCCCAGCCCTCCAACAGTCTATCGCTACTTACAGCCTCCTCTTCTTCCTCTCTCCACCTCCAGCCCTTTTCCCAGCAACAGACCCTGCTGGGGGTCACACGGAGCCTGCTCCTCGCTGCACCCCCAGCGGCTGCGCTGCTGCCTCTCTCTCCACACCAACAGCCTTAAAATGTACCGGTGTGTGATCTGGCAATACCAGCAAACACTCCCACTGTAGATACACAAAGGAGGCCTGTTATGAGTGTAACTTTTACTATTACCAAATAATCTTTGCTGGAAAAAGCACCAACATCCTTTTGTCCCATTGACCCTTCTCTTTAAACATGGACATCCATATTCACTGCCAGAGTTTGCTGACTGAAAACACAACTGCAGCCCTCACCACCACCCCAGTGGGACGTGTCAGACCAGGAATCTTTCTGTCTGCCCTCAGGTGTCCAGGAGCTGGTTCCCGGAGGCACAGCCCTCGCTGTGCTGGGGCTGGGACTCGTTGATGGCCTTGGCAGGTGGCTGGGCCCAGCCCTGGGTGACGTAGGGGATGGGGAATGTCCATTGGGGTTTATCTACCAGTGGGATTCACTGGGGAGGGGAAGGGAAGGGGGCTTAATTTGGAGGTAGCCCGAGCGTACACTGGTTATCCAGGCTCCTCGAAGAGACACCTCCCCACAGGACAAATATATTCCCATCCCCCAAATCTGCAGGTTCTGAGCTGGTTTATTCAAGAGGGAGGGAGTTCTCGTCTCGGGTCCCGCAGCCACGGCTGTTTCCAGCAATGTCCCCTTTTGCTCTCGTTGCTGCAGTGCCGGAGCTGCCCATTCCCCTGCTCTCGGGAGGCACCTCGAGCTTTGCTGCAGCCGCCATGGAAGGGAAGGGCGAAGGCAGGGTCCGCTGCTGGGAAAAGGGCTGGAGGTGGAGAGAGGAAGAAGAGGAGGCTGTAAGTAGCAATAGACTGTTGGAGGGCTGGGAGGGAAGGAGGTTTTCTGTGCACATTTCAGTCATTTGCGCATTTGAGCAAAAGTTGTAACAGGAATTTGACAGTGCAAGAGCACGATGGGACAGAGCCAGGCCAGATGCCAAAGGTTAAAAGCAGGCGGGTTTGTGGGTGTGGGGGAGCCTGGGCAGAGCAGGAGGCAGGTTCCCCACTTTCCTCTGGCCTGGTGCTGTGCTGAGCATGCTGAGCGGCGCCTGGGAAGGTGTCGGGTGGACTGTGAACTTGCTTTATTGCCTGGGGTCTTCGAATCAGGGCTGAAAAGCTCCCTCAGCCCCAGCTTCTCTCCTCCCCCTAACGCTGGCATCCGACGGATGAGTAGTTTCTCTCCCCTGGTGCCACACTTCCCCTCCTGCAGGGGGAAGACAACAACCTGTCGGGATTCCCATAGGAAAGGGGCTGCGGAAATGCCTCATTATCCTGATTTAGAACAATGCAGGCCATCTCTCTGAACCACCGGCACTGGGCCCAGAGACAGCAGCCTCCCCTTCCTCCTGCCCCCGCTGCCGAGGAGCACCGGCCTGTCTCGTAAACACGCTGTCGTGCTCTGTTCCGGTGGGAGCTGCATTTTCTGGGCGTCTCGTCTGGATAAGGCATCAGCAGTGCTGAAGGATGAAAGGGGATGTGCAAGATGTTATTACACGTAATTGCTGTAAAAGGGCAAGTTTTCCCATGCCAGTAACACATCTCTTCTTCCCAGGAGGCAGTGGGACAGACTCCTCTGCCACAGTAGCTGTATTCAAACAAGAGCGTGACCCGCTGCTGGGGGAGCCGCAGCCAGAGGATCGGGGTTCAGACTGTCTCCAAAAGTAAGCATGCGTTACCGGGTGCTCTTGGCGCCGCCGGGCACGGCTGAAATCCAGAGCCTGAGCTGCTGGTGGGCCGATAGACCCCGTCCAGCTCCATCCCGCAGCCCTGGGGACAAGAGGCACTCACCCGCCTTCAAAGGGAGCTGATTCCTGCTCCAGCTCGGAGCCAGCAGAGGCGTGTTCACAACAGTGTGTTTAATCTTTGCAGAAACTGAGGACATTAAAGGCTGTTAAATTTCTGGGTTGATGAGAGTAGTAACAATGCGGCCACGTACCAGTCACAGCCCAAGGCTGCCCTGGGCTTTCTGTGCTGGTGGCCACTGTGGGTGTCAGGGGCCACCCTCTGCTGAACCCCATCCAGGGCACTGGGCCCTGCTCCTGCGTCCAACGGGACAGCTTGTGTCCCTCGCTTGTGGCCACCTACCTTCCCTGAGGTGGGGTGACCAGGTAATTTGGGGGGGTGGTTTTGAGGAGGCCACACTTGGCATCCAGGTGCAGGCTGAAACAATTTGTGGGCTGGTGTGGAACAGCTCCATCTGGTGATTTCCCCACACCAGCACCCCAGGTCAGGTGCTGGTTTCAGCCCCACTTTGCCAAAGGCCCAGGGTCTGTGCGATGGTGGTGGGCCCATGTGTGTCCCCCAACAGCCTGCTGTCCAAACAGCCTCAGCAGGGACCCAGGGACATCTGGTGACAACTGACGCTGGTGTGGAGGAGCAGGGTGTCCCTGATGCTTTTTCCCCGAGGGAGAGGTGTCATAAGTCCCTGGGACAGGCGGGCAAGGACTCTCCTTTCCAGCAGGAATTGCAAGAGCAGCTCTTCTCCCTCCTTGTCCCCAGGACTCAGGGAACGCACCCACCTCCTTCCTCGTGTGGGTGAAGAGGAGGGGAGGGTGACTGAGGATTATTTGTGAGCTGGGACTGGTTGTCACACAAGGCACAGGGCCACAGAGAGGGATCTGGCTCGCTCAGTTTGGGTGAGAATGAGGATGAAGGGGTGTGGGGAGAAGGTCTCAGCCCTGGGGGTGGAGGGCAGCTTTCCCCGCTCTTTACAGCCGGCAGGTTGGGTGATGTATTTTACCAATCAAACATCAGGGAGGGTTTGGGGGTCCCATGCCCCAATAATCTCCTTAAATGTGCTCTTCACATGCACCAAATCCCCTTTCTCCTCATTACACCTTTTTGCGCCGCCCCCAGTAAACCCCTCCCCAGGCGGGGGATTACCTTCTTCAGACACTGGCAGGCTGCTGTCGCCTCGTCCCCGCCTCCTCCTCACCTCCCCAAGCAGCACATATTTACCCCAAGAATCACCTGTCCCCACCCAAAACCTCCCTCAACTCTTCCCCTATTATCATCATCTTACTAATAGTTCGGCAGTTGGGAAGGGGTAGGATCCTCCCCGGCACCCAAATCCCAATGCCGCAGCCCAGGGATAGAGACCAGGCAGAAAGATGTCACCTTTGGGGGACCCACACCTTGATGAGCAGGGGACGGGGCAGGCTCTGCGTCACTCCCTTGTCCCCCCCTGGCGCTAGGGTGCGGGTGCTAGACGCGGGAGCCCCCTGAGCTCGGCTCCCACCCTGTGCCGTGGAGCGGCAGTCGCAGCCCTGGGCCGTGAGGCTGTTCGTTCTGGAGTTACGTTCCTCTGGCTGGATTAGCTGCAATTATTAAACTTCACCTTTAAATTTCCTGCCTGTGTAATTGTCTGCACCCCCCAGGTCCCCTGCTGCTGTTTCTCGGCACCAGCGGGGACGGCAGCACCGCTTGGTTCGTGCCGTGGAAGCCGGGCACAGCCCCATGCTCTGGGGGGCTGCGTTGGGTGTTCATCCCCCGTCTGCTGCAAAAGGCACCGTGAATGTCATGCTGAGCAACCCCTCGCACCCCCCCCAGCTCATCTTATCCGTGCCTCCACGCCGCTCATGCCAGCCCTTCTGTTTGGTGGCCACACAGCCTCGGCCATGCAAGGGGCCTCCCAAAATGGGCCACGCTCCCCTCAGTGGGGCCATCGGGTCCCCCCCAGACCCACTGGCAGCAGGTTTGTCCCCGGCCACCGGCTGTGTCCCTGCACCCGTGGGCTCGGGTGAAGGTTGAAGCAGTGGGGACACGGGGGCACGATCCCGCTGGGACAAGCTCCCCCTGGGACGGCTCCCGGTGCTCCCCCAGGATGGGCCGTGGCCGGGCCCCAGCCAGAACCAGCTCCCTGGAGCCAGAGGGGCCAGGGTGCCCCCCCGGGCTGGGGCGGGGGTCTGCAGCCCGTCCCCCCACGGCATCCCGCGTCCGGGCAGTTTCCACCCTGGATGGGGTCACTCGTCTCCCCCCGCACCGGGGGACCGGCCGGGAGAGGGCTCTGCTCCGGGGGGCTGGGCTGTGTCCCCCCCCCCAGCAGACCCCGCGCCGCGGAGAGCTGCTCACCCCCCCCCCGCAGCTCCGCTCCCCGCAGGCGGCTGCCACCGAGAGGAGACCCGCGCCTGGGGGGCACGCACCCCCCGGGCAGGCCGCCCCGGGACAGACCCCACCGGGGCTGACCCTCTCCGCGGTTCCCCCCCCCACGCGCCGGCCGTCGCCGGTCCCCGCCCGCCATTGGCGCGTGGCGCGCTGACGCCAGTGGGCGGAGCCCGGCCCCGCCCCGCCCCCCCCGCCCCGCCGGAGCAACTTCCATTTTAGGTGCGGGAGCGCGCGGGGCGCACGACGCGGCCCGACCCTCCCCCCCCCCTCAGCGGATTCCCCAACGGACCCCCCGCCCCGGCACCGCTCACCCCGCGCTGCCGCTGCCCGCACTCTCCGGCCGCCGCACCGCGCTTGGCCTCTCCGCCGCGGCGGGTCCCCGCGGACGGGCCAGGCGGCCGTGCCGCCGTCGCGGGGCGGGACCGGCCCCCCCTCCGCCCGTCGCCGAGGAGCCCGGCCACGGTGAGTCCCGCGCTCGGCGTCCCCGCCGCCGCCCGCCCGGGGAACGGGGAATGGGGGGCGCAGCCGGTGCGGGCTGGCGCCTGCCGGGCGCCGCACGCCCCCGCGCCAGGAGGGGGACGGGGATGGGGACGGGGCCGGCCCTCGCCCTCCGCCGGGGCCGGCGCCCGGCCGCGCTCTCCGGTCGGTGCTGGGTCCCCCGAGGCCCGCCGGTGCCCGGGAGCTGGGTGCCAGGTAGGGCCGCGCCCCGCGGGACCGGCCGCGAATGGCGGTGCCCGTCGCTGGTGGGGCCCGGCCCGCCGGGAGCCCGCGGGGAGCGACACAAAGGCGGCCGGGCCGGGCGGCCGCCCCGCTCCCCGCCCGGTGCTGCTGCTCGCCCTGCCCCGAACAAAGGCCGCCCGTGTGCCAGCTCCCCGCGGCCGGCACCGGCGGGCCCCCTCCCCCCCCGCGCCCCTCCTTGGCCCGGGGGGGCGGGCTGGGTCCCCGCCGGGGCTGGGCTCCGGCTCTGGCTGCCAGCCGCAGCCGTGGAGCGGCTCGGGAAGCCCCGTCCCGGCCGCCCGGGCTCGCCCCTGCCCGGCTGAGGACGGGCTCGTCCCCGGTGTCCGACCCGCCTTTGTTCTGGCGCGGCCGGCGTGCCCGGGGGCGTCCCGTGTGGGGACAGCCCGGCCGCGGCTCAGGCCTGGCACCGAGACGCCGGGGGGCGGCAGGACGCGGCCGGTCCCGTGGCGTTGGGCTCGGCTCCCTCCGGTCCCGCTGTCATCGCTCGCCCCCCCGCCCGCTTTGCCCGTCGCCCTTTGTGCCGGCGGTCGGTGACCTCCGCGGGGCCTTCTGCGGCCCGGGCGCTCCCCTTCTCCTCCCAGCCTCGCCGAGAAGAGACCCTGCTCGGGCTAAATGCGCAGAAGTTTGGGTGTTTCTCCGTTATGGGGGGTTCTGGTGTGTGTACGGTACAGGCGGGCTCGCCCCCCCTGCGAAAGGGAGGTGAGGCACCCCTGTTATGCCCCCAGGCTTGGAGTGAGGGAAGCTTGGACAACAGAGCTTCCTCCGATTGTTGGAGAGGAGGGCAACTCCTGGAGTCACCTCCCTCCCCAGTAAGGGCTCAGTGCCCAGGCTTGTCTATGGACCAGTGATGATGGGGTTAGCAGGGTGTTTTTTGGGGGGGAGGCTGGGCACACAGGGCGTCATGGTGGGGTCTAACTATAGCTGCCCCCGTCCCACCCCACGTCCCAGCTTGCGGACTCCAGTCCCCACAGCACATGTTCCTCCTCCACTCCATCCCCACATCCCACATGTGTGGGATGGGTCAGCGAAGCCCACTGGGGCTCCCGATGGAGCAGGGGCAGCATCCCCCAAAGCCCTGTGCTGGGAAGGGCCTGAGCAGGGGAAGCGTTGTTGTTCTTCCCCAGGATCACCTTGCCTGCTCATCCTGCTCCCGGGGCTTTCTTGAGGCAGGTTCTCTTGCTTGTCGGTGTTTACTTGTGCACTTTAAAGGAAGAAAAAAAAAAAAGGCTGTTTTTAAGAAGCTACTCTCCCTTCACTTGACTGCGCTTGGCTAGGACCCTGTTGCTTGCAAACGACTGTCCTTCACCATGTGCAGCATTTGCTGGAATCTTGTGTGGAGCCTTCCTGGAAGGGGTGGGAGGATGAAAGTGCTCTCTCAAGGAGCAGAGGGGTGAGCCTCCTCCCTTCTGACCCAGAGGTCAGGTCCTGATCCCTGTGCTGAGGAGCCCTTGAGGCCATCCCTTCCCTGAAGATGGGCTGGGAGTTGGGGTGGCAAAGCCCGGAGCATGCAGCTGGCGTCTCTGTCCCTGGGTTGCCTCCCATCTTTTCCCTCCTCCAGCCTCTGGCATGGAGATAAGACCTTGGTCCATTGTGTCTGCGCTGGGGGTGGCTTTAGGACACCCAGAAAATAATAGCATGGCTTGGGCCATGCCTGGAAGGCTGTTGGCTTCTCAAAATAGCTCACCAGTGTCTGTGACCTTAGGGGAGGGTGCTGGTTAAGTCTCTTGGTTTCTCTTCCCAACAACCCCTCGTAAATGTCTCTCATTTGCTGCTGGCAAGGACAGAGCCCTTTCCAAAGGCTGTGGTGGTGCTGTCTCCGGGGAAGTGCAGAGCTCTCCTCCCAGCTCCGCAAGCCCCCGTCCCTGCAGCGCGGTGGCTTCCCTGCATCCTGCCTTGCCAACAGTGAGGAGCAGCACTGCGGGACTGCTGTGGGTCCACGGCATCAGCAGGTGTTGCCTGGATGTGGTGACAAAACCCAAACCTGTTGGGTGATTCAGGCAGCTCCTGCTGGGACACTGGGCTTGGCGGCGGAGGAGGCTGTCCTCTGGCACGGAGTGCAGGAATGCATCTCGGCGCGAGGCTGTTGGAAAGGGGCTGGATTTACGGGCTCTCGACCAAAGTCCTCAAGTTCCCCAAGGTGGCCACAACCTTCTCTTTGCTTCTCACCATCCGAGGAGGCTGTTAGAGGGGGGGGAAGTTGTTTCTTGGAGCTGTTTCTTGTACTGGAAACTCCTAGCAGCAGGCCAGTGAGTCTGTCTGGCTCCTGCCTGTCTTGTGCTTGTTGCTAATCTGCCTCCCCCCCCTCCTGGGACGGTGGCGGGCGCTGCATCACCTGCTGCTGGTTCAGCACAGTCCCTGTGCTCACCCTGTCCGGTGGCTGTGGCACACTGGGGGTGACCGGTGGGTTAATTTGCTCTGTCACGTTTGCAAGTGACTGCAGCCTTCGGGGTGGTGGGGGTGCCCTGTGGTTCTCCTGCGGGACTGCTCCCCATTTCCCCGGGGAGGAAGTGAGAGAGATTTCCCCAGGAGGGGAACTGCGTCCTCGTGTCTGTGTGACATTGGCCTGACACAGAGGGTGAGGTGGCTGCTGGGTGCCGGGGCAAACGGGTGACTAAGGAGCACACGCTGCCGGGTGTGGTGCCAGCATGGCTGGCCCTTAACCCGGGCACGCATCACCGCTGCTTCCCTCTGCCCATTCCATCCCAGCGCAGCCGGAGGTGGGCAGTGGGACACCCACCCTGGGCCGTGGGGGTAATGAACAGTCTTGTCTTCCCAGCCGGGCAGCCTCCGTGCCGGCTTCCTCTGCCTTTGGGGAGGTGACCCTCCCTCCAGAGGGGGCAGTGATAGGGAGCAGCGAGTGCCTGGAGCTTGTCCCTGTGTCCCCAGCCTTGTGCTGCAGAGCAAAAAGGCTTGTGTCAGTGTGGGCCTGGGGTCCTCATCCAGGCTGAGAACTTCCCCTGTAAATTTTATTTTAACAGTTCATTGCCTGGGTGTTTGTGCTGATGGGAGAGCAGAATTTTCTCTCGTGAAACGGAGTCCCGGCCTGTTAGTGTGGCAGAAGACGGGGGTGGCCCTGCGATGGCGGGGGTGTCAGAGGGCGTACAGGCATCTTGACTCGCTGCGGTGCTTTGCAACACTGTCCTGGTGGGGTGATTGTCTGGGCCACGGGAGGGTGGCTTTCCAGCACAGCAGGGAAGGGTCTGGGCCAGCTGGGTAGCGGGGTGAGCCCTGTAAACAACCCTCTGTGGCCTGGCCGGGGTGGTGGTGCTGTCCGGGGAGCACGTCTTACATGGGCAGGTGCGAGGGCATCCCCTCGGGACAGCCCTGGGCTGGCTGTGGCAGCAGCGGTGTGCCTGGCTCCTGCGTGCGAGGGCAGGGGCTGTTACCGAGCCTCCCTCCCGGCCCCGGCTGCTCCCGTTCCTCTGGGCGTTGGCCCCAATTACAGTGATCGCGCTCAAAGTTCACCGGCTTCCTGCTGCCGGCCCCTCCGGGGCACCGGGAAGTGGTGGGAGCCCTACCGGCACCGGCCATACTGCCCCCGGAGCTGCTGGCACCGCAGGGTGGGGGCAGCCGGGACGTGGCAGGGCGAGCTGCTCTCCCCTCTCACCTTTTGCAGCTGCCGCAGCTCCTCCGGGGCCTGAGAGCAGTTATGTGGGGCGAGGGG